>CAXIVR010000007.1:49245654-49550654 GCA_964035755.1 Teleogryllus oceanicus | reverse complement strand
ACCGATGTGTAGGTCGGCGCCGATTCTCACGGTCCAGCGAAGTGAGGACGTCGCCACCTCCCGGACTTCGAATGGCAAACACTTACGAGACCTACGTAATTGATGTACCCGGGATCAGTATTAACCCACTCACCAACAAATTCTTCAAACATAATTAGCCAGATCCCATAATTGCTGTCGATATCGACCTCATGCGGCGCCCAGCACGCGGCCTCCCCGTTTCCAATACGCTCGTTGGTTATTGCCGCATATTAAGTTTCGTGGCGCGGCTACTACGGAGTCACGGACTGCTTCGCAACCGAACGCTGTTTGTATTGCGGGCTGCGTTCGCAAGGATGATGCAATATTCAAACGAAGCGGCGCGACGGGGCAAACTTTTTACAGTGCACTAATCGCACTTTGCAACCCAGAACCAGCATCGCAAAACAACATAAATGTACAAGTAGACACTTCGAAACCGGTCACATTGGAACCTAAAAGGAATCACCTATGATTCAACAACAGCAGCAGCAGCAACAATAATTATTTCTACAGCTACACAATTAACAAATGTTGCAACAACAATTACTACATCTATAGGCGTTGCAACAATTGCAACAGAAGTTGCAACAAACATGTTGACATTCATTGTTCAGTGCCACTGAATAATGGCGTCCTGTATTACCGATTTCCTTCTATTAGCCAACATTTTCACCAAATGCGACGTGTGCACTTGCAAGTATTTAAAAGGGAATTCAACTATTTCAACTCCAAAATCATGTGAGCTTTTATGACATTCCATTTAAACTTAACCTACGCAGCTGTGGGACATTTGTTTTTTAAAGGTTGTAATTATGTTTTATAAAAATGCATTAATGATCGTTATTGGTTTTGATAAGAGCAAAAAGTCAGCAATCTGGTGATTCATTGGACTTGATTTATGCTCCATCTTCAATTTCCTAACATATTATATACGAGGGTTGAGGTCAGAAGTCATGGCAACTATTTTTTTCCAAGCTGAATGTTATAGGATCAGACAATTTTAATTGTTGCATGAAAGGAATTCTGTACTAATGTGTGTTCACCACAGCAGACGGCTCAGGGAATGTTTCTACTAGCACAGAGAAATATGAAACCATTTGCATGATTGCCGCCGTCCGAGAAAAAGGTAACCTGTTTCGAATAGCGCTCATACAGCAAATAACCGTTATCCATCGGAAAAATGCCCGAGAATGACACATGGAATTGGTGGAAGCGCTTGGAAAAAAAAGCCCTTCCAAACCAGACAGCCAGGAGATAATCGGAAGAGTTTCTGCGGGGACGCGCAGCAACTAGTGATCAGCAAGGCACGTGACGATCTGGGAGTGTGCAGACCGATGTGACACATGTAGTAATGGAGCATCTGCCTAAACAGGCTTTTAGAACGGGTTTTGGAACCCTTTTGGTATGTTGAGAATCCGTATGAGATAAAATGCTTTGGATCATGCTTTGGATCTGCCATTTCAGATCCCTTAGTAAATATGAGAAACACAATTTTGGTGTGTCGTTAGTTGCCCATGCTCCGTGAATTGAATCCTAAGTGCATGGATATTTAACTTGCCCTAGTCTTTTTATGCATATATATTTCACAATTTCCACCCACGTTTGGATTTTCACTCCCTCAAAAAAAAAAAAAAAAATCGTTGCCATGACTTATGTCCCAGCCCTCGGGTGTATGTGGTATGTATGTACTTTGGCGCAATCATTTGTGACGATGTATGGGCCTACCAGCAGCGTCCCGACCTTGTGGCCGTGGGTTACCGGGTATGTGTGGTTAGCACATACACATCCCTACGACGTGTTCTGGTCTCCTCAACCTGAGAAGTGAGTTTTCTCATCGTCACACAGCAAAATTTGCTGGGACATTGCAAGGAAAACACACTGTAATCTTTTGCCCGAACGCCAATCAAACCCGGGGACGCTTCATGGAAAAGCGAGTCCGCTGACCCATTAACTATCCGCGACGACCAACACACACACACACACACACACACACACACACACACACACACATTTATGTATTTGGTTTTATTGGATCGGTAGTCCGACTTCGCCGGTCAGCTACCGGTGTCCCCCATGCCTGGGCCTAGTTAAATTATCATTGCTTGGAGGTAAGAGCGACATGAGACGAACATGGCGTGAACGTGACGTATTCTCTTCACCGTAACTAGCAAGATCCGTGATCCAAGATACACACACACACACACACACACGAGGGCTTGGACAACGTCATGGCAACTATTTTTTTCTAAATGTTATAGCATTACACAATTTTATTTGCCACGTTAAAGAAATGCTGTATTAATGTACGCTCACAACATCAGATAGCTCTGAGAGTATCTCTGATAGCACAGAGAGCAATGTGAAATCAGTTTCTGACGGCCGCCGTGTGAGATGAATGTAGCCCGTTTCGAGGAGCGCTCATTTACAAAAATAGCCGTTCTCCATGTGAGAAATGCTCGATAATGTTTTAGGGAATTGCTGATAGTACTTGGGAATAAATGCCCTTTCGTACCGGACAACTGCGAGATGCGCAGGGGAGTTTCTGTGAGGATGCGTAGCAACCAGTGATCAGCAACGCACGTGACAACCTGTGACTGTGCGGACGATGTGGCATGTGCGGTAGTCGAGCATCTGCCTAATCCAGCCTTTAGAACGGGTATGCAATCCTTTTGATATGTTGGGAATTCGTAGGTGCTAACATGCTTTGCAACATGAAACTAGTACGGTCATTTCAAATACCTTAATACATATCTGTATCTCAGAAGAAAAGCTTACTATGTCACAAATATCAAATTTTACAGGAGAGGCAAAAAAATGTTATGGTTACGAACTTTTCGCTCTTTCATTTTTCACGTGACTGTTTTCTTAACTTATTTGCATTAATTTTTATATGATTCTCGGAGACACATCTTATTTATTTAATTTTCTCTCTCAGTTTTCTGGGAATTCTGGTGTCGTTTTCTTCTATTATTTTCAAAAACGTCTAAATCGGTTATTATTGAACCTAGGACATAGAGCTTCATTCCACTAAAAAGACCGGAAAGTGTTATATAAGATGGTGCCAAAACTTCAATTTCGAAAAATTTTGACGTAGTGCGCTTTTCTTCCGGAATACAGATATAAGAAACACAAATTTGGTGTATCGTTAAATGTCCATGGGCTTAGTTCATACCTTGTCCATTCTTATGTATATTTTCCACTTTGTGCCCGAATTCTCACAACAAAAACAACAACAAAAATAAAGAAATAATAATAATAATAATAATAATAATAATAAATAAAACTATTCACCATAACAGACCAGACATAACTTTCGTAGACAAACGGCAAAAGATTGGCTACCTGATTGACATAACCGTTCCACAAACAGCTAGTCTTCAAACAGCACATGCAGAAAAAATAACAAAGTATATAGAACTAGCGACTGAAGTCAAGGCACTATGGCATCTCCGAAAAGTTCATATTGTTCCTCTGGTCGTTTCGTGCACAGGGGTTATACCAAATAACATTCATAAAAATCTGGAACTTATTCAAATGCCAAAATATACCTACAAAATTATGCAAAAATCTATCATCTTAAACATATGCAGGATTATGCGAAAATTCCAAAATTCCAACGAAACATGAATTGACCTGTGTCTTGGTTATTAAACCGACACAAAGTCAAATAAAAATCCTGTGAATACTGAGAAAAACAATATATAACCATAACCATAATAATAATAATAATAATAATAATAATAATAATAATAATAATAATAATAATAATAAAAAGTTGCCATGACTTATGCCCCAATCTTCGTAGCAAAGAATTTGTTTTATATATTATGTGATCCTTGCTTGAGTCATTGGGAGAGGAATACACATCGAAACATTCTGGATCACTTTCGGGATGCAGAGAGCCCATGGCGGCGAGTGGCGCCACTCGCAAATGAGGCTGGGGGTCACAGGTGGACGGCAGCTGCGTCGCATCGCGTGGCGCGCTGGGCCCCTCTCCTGTCACTCCGCAGCGCCGCGCCGCGCCGCGCCGCTCCCGGGAGATGGCGGATAAGAAGCGCGCGGCGCTTTTGTTTGCGTCGTTAACGGGCGGCGGCAAGGACACGCGTCGAAATGTCTCGTGCCGCGACGACGTAGTTATGGAAGTCGGTTTCAGGAAAGGTTTGATCAGGTGATTTCGTTTCCACGTGGATGTGATGAACTAAAAAAAGTGAAGGATGGAATTAGAATGTTTTTAAAGGGAGTCAGTGCGTCGCGATTTGAGTATTAGTACGCCTGATATTTGTGAAAAATTGTGTCAAGAGGTTGGCCATTTTCGTGCAATACTGAATGTAGAGAAACAATTAAATATATATGGAGAGAAAACACAAAGTAAATAGGTAGAAAAGTTAAAGAGGCGATGCGAGATTAGTAGTTCCAAGTCTTCACAAAGATCCTGATTTTTCCAACAGTGTAGAGTACCTCGTTCTTCAGTTTGCAAGTAATCGATACAATTATTTCGAAAATGAGGTCCACGTAAGTTGAAACGAATGAACATGAATAAGTGTCTACCAGAAAGTTCTTTTAATTTGTAATTCTGACAAGATTGAGGATTTTTTTGTTGAAAACAATTGTACTGCACCTAGCTTCAAAATGTTTTTCACTCTGATGTACAAAATGTAATATTCTGTCTAGATATCCATGATTCCGACCTCCTGTACACAATGCACTGCGTTTAGATCATATTGATTTTATTAAATATGCAAGATGCATAACAGTGTATAATAATATCAGGGGTGGATCCTGCCGATCATTTGGAGGGGGGATCATAGATTTTTGTTAAATAATAAACGTATTTGTTATTATATTATATATTATTTTTGTAGTGCATAGATGATAGTATACAGTATTATTTTTTAGATACTTACATAATTCCAACATAAATATTTAAATCAATTTTGCCAAATAAAGGCAGGTAACTAGCGGAAACTAGGCATTTTGGGAGGGCATGATCCCCATACTCCTTGCTTCCCAAACCGCTACAAAATAATATCGCATCTTTTAAGACATTCAGTTGATTTCTGAAATAAATATGGCGAATGTGAACTAATTATAGCGCTCGACTATTTTTAATACACGCAAGATAAGTCATTTTAGTCGTAGAAAATGCAGCAACGTTTTCCTCAAAATATCAGCGATAAGGAATTACTTTACTATTTTGACCTCAGAAACGTAGACATCTGTAGGTAGTGTTTTTGCTGCCTCTACCTCACCAGAGCGTTGTGCGCATGTCCTCAGCGCCGTTGCCGGGCGGTGAGGGGCAGAGGGAGGAGGGAGGGCAGGGGAGGTCATTTGCGTATCCGGAAAGGTGCGTCGCAGTGTTTGAACTTCGGTCACCGCAGATAACAGTTCTGCGTCTCGCTGATTTATGAAAATAAACGTGGAGCAGTTCCGTTTTTCCCACAATAATTCAAATGTTCACTGGGAGTGACTAAATTACCATAAAATTCGGGTTCTCTTGGTTCACAGTTCATATTCAATTTTCTTTCTAAAAAGGGTCATTCTTGAAAATTTGAAAATGATTTCCACAACTGAAAAAGGGCGGATTTTGTGCATTGAAATCCGCACGAGAAGTCGATCATTTTTTAAAATCTATTACAAAAGACGGTTGCCACTACAATTGTCCTGTTACCGCGAAACAAAGTATTTCACGCATGGAAATATAATGAAGTAAACAGACGTATCCCTTAGTAACGCTTACGCTTTCATTGCCCTATGTAACACACCGCTCTTCCTTGAAATATCAAACATTTTATTACAATATAAAATTACAAACTATTTTCCATTATTATAATTTTTATACAGTTGTAGAAAAATGTAGTTCATATTGTGTGAGTGAAATTTTTTTAACGGTATAGATTAAAATTTTTGATGAGA
This sequence comes from Teleogryllus oceanicus, assembly GCA_964035755.1. Lineage (NCBI taxonomy): Eukaryota > Metazoa > Arthropoda > Insecta > Orthoptera > Gryllidae > Teleogryllus > Teleogryllus oceanicus. Next base: position 49,544,720 of record CAXIVR010000007.1, on the reverse strand, counting down.
TCATAGGTCGAGGCAAGAAAATTAACCAGGATACGCTGCACTTCCTGCACTTAGTATAAAATTACTGTTAGACAGCCAATATAAAAATCAGTTACTTTTAAGGAATGGAGATAAACGTTCAATCTTTAGCACTAATGGTAAGTCTGAGACAAAGCGCAAATGTTCAGAATGCAAAAAAGAAAGCAAAATATTTTCACCTGACCAGTTACAATTGGTCTTAACGTGATATGGTACCCAATTAAGTGATTTGTACACTTGAATTAAAATAAAAGGAAAGTCACTAAGACGGTTTAAAAATAGTGCATAACACTCGTGGTAATTTTTTTTTTTTTTGCTCCTAGGATTGCATTACTCGAACTATCGTCTTCATGTCGCAACATTTAATTGAAAATAAAATGTCACTTTTATTACTCTTTTTTCTTACATTCTTGATCGTTGTGCATTTTCAGAGTGTTTTGCATCTCACGTAAATATCGTTTGTGGCTACAAAGCAAGATACCACCGTAAAAATCCTTATAATCTTGGAAATCGTCGTTCATTTCTATTCTTTCAAATTACGACAATTGTATACGCACAAGAAGAGGATAAGTGAAGGCTGGACTTTCGTTACAGCTATAAGGATTTTCTTATGTGGGTGGATAAGTTGCTACTATGAATTGAAAAACGTTATAAGGAACTCCTTAACGTTTTCCTTATTATAAGTGACGACTATGAATACGGCTTTGAGTCCTGCAAAGTTTAGTAAATATTTATCGCGGAAGGAAGCGGCGTTCCTTTCCCTCCATGCGGGGATTTCTCTTTCAGATACCTTGCCAACGGGGCACTGTCCCAGCCACGAGCTCCTTAACCCTCCAACGGCGAGACTTAGTTTTCTTAAAGAATTTGAATTCTTTACATTTTTAATGGAACAACTTTAGTTTAAGCCCCGAAAAAGCTTTATAAAAGTATTCCACATATCTCTGAGGAATGGTGGTGCGGTGACATGTTCGTAACACATTCCTTTGGGGGTGATGACTACACTGGGTTGAAAAGTGAAAATATCCAACAAGGCGAGCATTAATTTGCAAAACGTTGGTACTTATTCGGTATAATAACGAGAGAATTACCACAATAACAGTAGCAAACAAATCACACTGCCCTATTCAGTTCTTTGATCAAAGTTTATTATTTCAAACATCAGAAAATTATTATTCATTTTTTGTGTGAAACGGTACATTGCATTTCAAGGATAAACCAACGTCATATTTCATGTAGGTTGATGGAACGACAATTCTATCATTCGCACACCATCTGCTCTTTTTATTTTCCACTTTCCTAAGAATTTGATCATTTGATCCTTGCGAATGTTGATCCCTTCGGCGACAAAACCCTTAGATCAGCTTTGAGAGCTGATTTTTATCTTGTGAGGTGTTTGATGGCAGGGTCTCTTCTGAATTTGTTTCCTTTCTGTCTTTTTGTAAATCTGTCAAACATTACTAATCGCTTCATCTATGAGCCACGTCAATATTGCTAAGTGCTATTTCTTACCTCTGGTAGATATACGAAAGTGATTTATATCTTGATCTACTGAATCGGTACCACCCATAATTCTATTGAATGTGCTAATAATTGCTGGCTGAATGACATTTATATGTTTTTCTCTTTTGATGGATATCTCTTGGCATATTTGAGTGGAGATTATCCGAACGCATTTGATGCAACTACAACCACACTTTTCTTCATCCATTTTCGTGTAACAGACCTCCAATGCGAATACCATTAGACAAAACTGTCTCACCTTCACTCACTAATTGATTGCCGCTCAAATTATCCAGAAGAACTCCTGTGTTCTCATTATCACTGTCTTCGTTTGTTAGCCCTCTACTTCTATATTGTCATTATCACCATCATCATCCCCAACGATGCATTAAATATTGTCTTCAAGCATCTGAACTATCTCTGCAACCGTGAATCCGTTGCTAAAAGATTCCTTAATCCTGATAAAAAAAACTTGTAAAAAATCCCATTCTTGTCTGTGCGATTGTACAAGATGAAAATATCTGAAAACTGTGGAGAGGCGTGAAAAGCAATGGAGAATGTTGAGTGTGACGTATATGCCACATTCACCTTTTCACGCCTCCATTTATTCCCTTAATAATAATAAAATTAAATAATTTTCATTGTTTTTTGAACTATCTGTTAGAGCCATACTATTTAGATAAATTGAATTGATAATCATATAGATTATGAATTCAATTTACCAATGATTTGGGTTCACCGAAAACAAATAACAATTTTCAAAAAGCCGGAAGTATATTATAACACGTTTTTCGAGTAAGATCGCACAATAACTGATCAACTATATCCCTTTGGGACAAGAATACTTTGACACCTACAGAAACATTGCCCTACAGTGACAAGAATGATGTTCTGTCATAACTTGTTTGCTGTGACGTATATGTCAAACTCGTCCTTGGAGGTTTGCTCTCCCGTCTGGTCTCCCCACATATGTAGTAGAGTAGTGCATATAAGTGTATGTAAGGAGTGAGAAGGTACAAGAATGAGGAATGAATGATTGCACGTGGTCCGTGACCCGATTGTTAGGGTACTGCTCCGGCATTCGCCTGGAATTATTAGGAGAAAACATGGAAAACTACGATCAGAACACCCAGCAGTTATAATTCTCCTTCAGACAGCGATGAATTACACATAACTAGATTGATTGATTGTTAGTAATTCCGGGCGCGTCAACTACTAGAAATTAGTCCCGTAAGTGTAGTGCATGCTTTTCTCGGCAGGTGGCAGTGTTCTTCCCCGCTAGATGGCGAGATCCGGCGCCGACATAACACAGACTAATGGAGTTTTCCCCTCCAGATACCTCCCACCAACGCCGCACCGACTCAGCCCCCGACCGGTCTCTCGGCATGTGTGTTAGTGCATGTGCATGTTAATGAAAGTTTGTGTAGGGAGTGAGGATAGGACAAGGAAGTGACAGGAAAGATCGCGCGCGGTCCGTGACCCGTTTGTTAGAGTACTGCTCCGGTAATCGCTTGGTGTTGATCGGAGAAACCACCGAAAACTACCGATCAGAGTCGCCGACCGCTAGAAGTCTCCTCCAAACATCGCTGAATTCCACCTAACTAGAGTAGAAAATCTACCACCGTTGGGACTCAAACTCAAGGATGTTCCAGTCGAGCTTTGGAGACCGTTTCTCACAATGTCGAAAGTCTATGGCAGAACTTGAAGCCAAGATCCAAACTGGGCCGCATCGCCATCAGAAGATAGAAAGAAATACAAAGAGGGAGCCTGGGAGATGGGAGCCGGAGCAATCGGTAAGAGGCAGCGTGGAGCGACCGCCAGCCCAGAAGCTCACCATGGCGTTTGGATGGCAGGGCCGAGCACCGTGCGTCATGCGACCGTCTCGTTAGAGCCATTACCTCCCAGGCCTTCGGCCGCCCGCACCGCCCGGCCACGGCCGCGCCACCTTCGCGGTGGGCCACTGGTGCGTCGCTTTGGCTCGCGCTTTCGATGCAAGAGCTCTGCCATCGACAAGGAAGCTTCACGCGGAGTGCGAAGCCGCGGAATTTTAATGACAATTCTACTCATTAACTATCAGTTTCAATCAGGTCATTAGTGTTTTATAATAAGATGGTTACAAATCAATTAACCGACGCTTGAAATCGAAAAGTTCACATGTGTACTTTTCGCTATCATCATATCGCAGATGACGTTCAACTGTTTTGGAATACAAGTAAATATTCCTTCCATGACGGAAACTGCAGAAACTAACATAGCATCTGAAAAAACCTACCAAGAAATATTTTTTGCTATTTTTAACATTACGTTCATACTATTTAATCGATTTATGACTTTCATGCGTCAAATAGTGTAACCGAATTCTTCGTGTGATTTGAAACTTCTCAGATAAGTCCGCTCGTCGCTACGCGACTCGCAAACTTGTCGATCGGTTTCAAATCACTAGTGAAACTACTTATGAAATGAATTACGTGCTTTTTATAGCGGTCTGTGATGGCTTATTAGACCCAAAAGTATAACTATTCATTATCTCTTCATAATTTTCACAAAACTTCTCTAATATAATATGTTCGTTTTAAAATAGTATATTTATTCTTGATTTACCTCAATGACAATAATAAATTTGATCTTATCTTAAAAATTGTATATGTAAATTCAGTTAAAGACTCACAATCATATGAAATTGAAGTGGACTGATATCTTTACTAAATATATTTGTTATGTCATTAAAACATTTTGCTTGTGTGAAAATTAATATAATGGAGACCGTTTCTTGTAAATATATCTTTGAGCTTATAAAATACATTTCAAATTGTAGTCATGATACTGTATAGATAGAAATGCCGAAAGTATTTTTTAAGATTGCTATTGTTTACTATATTTTAAAAATTTTAATTAAATTTTTGTACATTGAAATCACGTTTGTGAAACTCCTATGCATAAACACTATACTTTCTAACTAGTTTTCAATGTTACGCTTTATTGCATACATGAATGTTCCGCAAACTAGTGACGCGACTTTAGAACAAGTTCGCAAATTTTCACGAGTGCAATAATAGTTATTTACATAACAAGGGTTTACAGTTTTATTCACGAGGGAGAACAATTGTGTTCCGAACGCGGCCAGCGTGATAGGCATAATTCTCCCGAGTGAATAAATCTCAAGCAAAGTCGTAGGCTTCCGTGACCAGAATCATGAAGATGATCGAAGCGTCGGCAATTCAGCCATCAACGCGGCGTCACCCGGACAGCCAAGATAATCTTCATAAAGACCAAACAAACCCCATGTCATATACAAAACGTTATTTTTAAACAATTCGCGTGAACATTTATGCCACGAAGGACGAAGCAGTAGAGTAGACGGCGGGCATCCTTCTGAGGGAAACCTTTAGGAGGCTGTGATTTCAACTTGTTTGCTTTCTTTGTGGAAGAACGGAGGGATTTTTGAATCAGGCAAACGATACATTATTTAGATTCTGAAGATGAAGATCTACAAAATTTTAATGATATCATCCAAGAAGCGGATTGTGATGTTTCAAAATTATTCTCTGAAAATTCGAGGCATATTTACGAAAAAGAGTACGAATGTTTCTGAAAATTCGGTAAATAACAGGAAAGTAAGAAAAGTGTCAGAAGAAATTGCACTTGCGTATTTTAACAATAAATTAAAAACATACAAGTCTTCATCGTTTTGGAGGTATTTTCAATGATGATGGCAACGTTACGTGCCAAGACAAATGTTGATATCTTAGTGTCTTTGTATTTCTCTAAGAAAAAATATTGACGATACGTGTTTAACGCTTTAATTGATAATGATATTTTTAAATATTGTAAATTGATTAGGTTTTTGAAGAGACATTCCGGAGGGATTAAAGTGGCACTTTAATCCCCAGGGGAATAAAGACACATTTTAACATAGCAAAAGTGTGATTAAAGCAGAACTTGAATCACATTTAAAAATGAAAAACATTATAAACGAACTGTGCGCGCTATTTTTGGCGTCACATACGGGGTGAGTCACGTAACTTTAGCACCTCCTGTTATTTTTGAACTGTTGAAGTTATTGCAGTTCATGAGGGAATGGGACTATTTGATTCATGTATTCGTTTCGATTTTACCATTTGTATTTTATGAGACGTTGAGGTAACTAAGTTACGCTCGTGAAACATAGCGAAGTTGCTAGCCTTTCACCACTGAGACCCGGGTTCGATTTCCGTCGGATCTCATGTGAAATTTGTTCCAACAAAACGAGTTTGGCTGCGTCGAAAGGGCTAGTCCAACCCTTGCGAAGTGTCCTAAAACCCTGCCTGTATTCCTTCCTAATTCCTTCCTAATTCTGGTCGCTGGGTAGTGACGCAGGAGCGCGTAGCAGAAGGCGCGTACGCGGAGATGCTACTTGGCGGTCCTCTTGACAACTGACTGCGACGTGACGCGATTTGACAGAAAGTTATAAGAGTTTGTGGAGTGTTATAACTCCACAAACGCGCATTGTAATGGAGAATTACTTCCCAGCGTAAAGCGCTCAACGTCCCTTAAGGGTCTTGGACACGCATTGCGTCAATATGGTAGACGCAACAAATTAAAAAAACTTTGCTTTTTAAAATAGAACTCCATACATTTTTCAGTCTATCATGACGAGTATAAAAAGACGAATCCAATGACATACATATTGTCACAGGTTAGATAGGAATTTTTTATTAGTTTTGAATTTTTTTTACGACTCGTGTTTGACGTATATTTTAAATTTAACAGTCAATATATCAAGGTCGCGCAGCGCTCTCCTCGCTAGCACGTTCTCGGGGCGTTACAATATCCGTTAAACACAAGTAGCAAAAAATCAAAATTACTCGAGAAAATGCTTATCTAACATATGTCAATATATTAGATAACCATTTATGTAAAGCTAAAACCAACGATATGTATAATTAATTGGTTTTGGCTTTTTACGCTCGTCATGACCCCTAAAAAATATGTATAGTTCCATTTGAAAAAACCTTACTTCAACATCTCGTAAAATACAAGTGTTAAAATGGAAACGAATACAGACATCAGTTAACCCCATTTCCTCATGCACTTTCGTTTAAATTGCATTGCAGTAACTTCAACCGTTCAAAAACTGCAGGTGTTAAAGTTACACGGGTCACCTGTTTATAACTATGAATTGATTATGAAGTAAATTTTATTTTCGAGTTCGAAGTTGACTCGTACAGATTCCTTGTGTGTGACGTCTCGCAACTTGAGATTGTGTTTATTAACACACTGACAACTGCATATCTATTACAAGTATCGACCGACGGCTGTGTGTATCTAATGAAATTGTAGAAAAGCATCATACATGCCAAGAAAAATTTAAAATATAACAAACGTAAACAAACTTTACGAACATAAAATACAGTAGGGCCTACGTTAATCGAATTTGACGGCTCTTAATATTCGTTTTACAGAAACCGATTTATAGAAAGTAACATGAAATTATTATTACATAATGTGTACCTGACAAAATCAATGAATTGAAATTTAAAAAAATATAATGCCTTGTTGCACATATGATGCACTCCGTTCAAAATACTGTTCACACTTGTTAACTCACTAAAACACTTCATCTGGAACATTTTGTATCAATCAAAATTTCAGCGGAATTGTCGAACATAGTTAATAGTATACATTTTTATTTCGTAGTGTAGTACGCATTTTTATTTCGTAGAAAGAAAACAGTCAATTCAGAAAATAAGTTCGATTATTAGAAATAATTATAGGAAATTATTGATAATTATAATATAAATTGTTCGAGTAAAAGGCAGCGTCCTAAGCGCCGATAATTGCAGCCCAAACGCGCGCAGAAAAGGTTCGTTCAGAGCTCCTCTTCATCGCCGCATGTGCGTTTTCCTCCTTCAGATGTGGCGATTGAGATTGAACACTTTCTGCTCCGTGTTTGTGCAAGAGAAGCAGGACTGGGGCATCTCGAGACGCGTTGGAAAACTTTTTATTTATTTTTTGGGGGAAGGAGGGCAACATTTTGAGAAAATTATACATAAAATTAGGTGAATTTTCATCAATTTTTCTAAGTAAGTAACCAAGTTTTGAGACACAAATTTAAGAAATAGAGTGAGACCAGTTTAAAGTTCCTTCGATTTTCAGAAATTTATACGCACTAAAACCTCTGGATGCGAAGTTACTTGCCGAGTCTATTTTCTAACGTTCTGGAAGGTGAGGGGTGTGGAAGTATGTAATAAAGAAACAACATGAAAAATTGCATGAAAACACATGTAATTAAAACTAACATGATGATGGTGATAGATGATTATGACTGAGGAAATGAAGTGATATACAGTTATAGAGCGTTTCTTTAAATAACCGTTAGTTTTAGGCAGATTATCAAATTTATTAATAATGTAAAAAATAATTTAGTATCTTCCGCAGACTGAAAAGCGTGCCGTAATCATAACACGGACATTAATTAGCAGCCCTCTTTGAATAGTTACTTATGCACCCAGAGCGTTGTTTCTAGCGGGCGGCGACAAAATGCCCGAGGGCTTACTATCGCCCGAGATCATTAGAACCAGTGAACGCCCGTAGTACATCAATGATTTTATTTTTTACCTAATTTTAATGATTCAGATTGACTTATTTACTAAATATCTAGTTGTTAACTTGACTCGGTGTGTCTTTGCATATTTCCCTCCCATAATACCCTTTCATAATTCCCTCCATAAGAGAACATGTAGTACCTTTCAACAGTTTTCGTTTTTTCTTTGTAACCACGATCCTCTCGATGCCGGTACGTTATGCAGTAATTATCGAATTCCTTATGGAAGGCAATAACAAGCAATAACGTATCGGTAAAAAATAAAAGTAATTTTCGCCTTTCTCAGCGGGGAGAACCGGCTGGTTGGGACCCGTCGTGATGGTGAGTAAAGTATGTGACATGATGAAGCTTCGTTGACTCCTCTCGGAGACGGCTGGCGCCTGGTAGTGTTGGCTCGGACAGGTATTATACGTGCACGTATTCTTGAGTCCCAGAATATCTACTCCCACTCCTTTGCTTTCAATTGAATTAAGAATAAATGATAGCAACGAGCGTTGTAGACAAAATCTGATAACCAGAAACGTTCGCTTCTGTGTAATAGAAACTATTTTGAATCGAAAAACGAACTACAAATATGATACAAAATTCCTTTTGTAAAAATAATAAAATTCCTCGCTCCTGTCGCAACTATCGCCGGCGGCGCTAGCAGAATTCGTTTACTACGCTCCCTGAAGTCAGGAAGGTTAAGCGAATTTGAGACTCGCGGGTTACTGGTAGGGTGACCGGGTAGGAACTCCGGGATCTCACGGCGTCGAGCTCCTGGCCGAAGGGATAAAAGGCCCTGCGACGTGACGAGACTCGAAAAATACAGTACAGTAATTACTCAATAACAGTAATGATAATAATTACTTGGTAACGGAGGATTACTCCAACAAAAGCTGACCGGGAGGTCCTAGGTTCGAGTCCTGACGGTGACAGGATTTTCGACACTAGCTTTTCAGCTAGGTCGAATTCAGTCGCTGTCTGGAGGAGAATTCTAGCGGCCGGCTGCTCTGATCGGTAGGTTTCCGTGGTTTCTCCGATCAACACCAGGCGAATGCCGGAGCAGTACCCTACCAAACGGGCCACAGCCCGCTCGCGATCTGTCCTTCCCCTTCCTTGTCCTATCCTCTCCCCTTACACACTCACTTACACTAACATGCACTACACTACCACATATTCCGGGAGACCGGTTGGGAGTTTAGAGTTTGTCTCGGCTGGGGCGGTGCCCCGTTGGTGGGAGAGTCCTGTTTAGGGGAAAACCCCACTAGCCGACGGTAGGTCGGTGCCGGCGAGGGGAAAATCACCGCCAACTCCCGAGAAAAACATGCACTACACTAACGGGAGTAATGACCGAAGCAGTTGACGCGCCCAGAAACACGAAAAAATCAATCAATCAATCCAACAAAAGCGCTCAACGCCCAACAAGGGTTAAGAGACGTGTTGCGTCAACAACGACGCAACAAATTAAAAACTAGCGAAGCGAAGCGAGGTCTCAAGTAAACGTGCGCGGATAGTAACAGGATTGCAGCGGTGCGTCCGCGGGCGCTGTCTCTGGTGGGGCGGGCGGGGTGAAGCCATCGCGCGGCACCAGGCTCCAAAGTCACGCGCCTCGTCACCTCTCGTTCACAAGTGCGACGGCAATCCGAACTCCCAACGCGTACTATCGGCCTTGGAATCCGCGCCAATCACTGGCAGAACTCTGTAAGGCGGGCGTCTGGCCTCGCAGCAATTCTGGTGCCCGTACCAGATATGGGTGCCAGTGGGAAACACTTTTCCGTTTCGCGTTTGTTTTTCCTCAATGGCGTTGTTACTCCGCACGAGAGGAATATTGTAAGTCTGCGGCTGCTTCGCTCGGAGGAGATTTGTAATTCGCGGCTGCCTCATCGAAGGAAAGTATCTGTTTGTGCGACCATCTCGTTCGAGAGGAATTCTTCTAGTTGCTTGCGGAACCGTCTCGTTTAGGAGAAAATTTCCAACTGCACGGAGTCTGCATCGTTCAAATTCCCCTCCTCCTAAGCTATTACTAATTCCTCATTGTCCAAAATTTGACCTCGCGAGAATATGGGCAGAACTTTTTCGCACCAATCTGTGTTTGGCCAGGCGATCCAATGTTCGCAGCGGAAAACGGTTGCGCCGTGACGACTTTTAAAGCATGTTTGTTTCAATAAAAATCCGAAGCTGGGCATCGACGGACTGTAATTTGATTACTTGTCAATGGATGCAATTGTGGATCGTCTTACGAAAAGCTCGTCAGTGACCTACATTTGTCGCTGGAGTGCGGCGAGCGCCGCAAACTAATTTTCGAAAGGTCGTTCCTTTCCTGGAAGGCGGTCAAGAGGTGACAAAAGAGGTTCAGAAGGGGGGGGGAGGCGTAGTGATGATAGGGGGCTTTTCTCGCGGCGTGAATGTAAGCACCGAGTGATATCACGCAATCAAGCACCCACAAAATGCGGGTTATGACTACACAACGTGCTTAAGAATGTTATTTACTACATTCAAGATTAATCACTTAACACTTTTCTATACGATGGCTGCAAAATACGGGTTTTTCTGTAAAAAAAATCTCCACTATTCGCTACATCATTGTGAATAATTGCGAATAATTTATCTCCACTGCCTAAGAACGTAGTAGACCAGAAAGTATAAATTGTAATATTCATAACAACACCCGGACTGAACTTCTTCCACTCAATTGACAGAGTAACGTACAGTGAAGTGGTGTTGTGTCCCGCAGGGTGGAAGAGGAGGCGGCGGGGGCGATGGAGGCGTCGGCGGCGCCGCCCGCGTGGGTGCTGCCCTCCAACGCCAGCGGCGGCGGCGACGGCGACGGCTGCGACGGCGACATGCAGCTGCCGCGCGACATGACCTTCAACTCGGGCCACGTCGTCTCCATCTCGTGCTACAGCGCCGGCGGCCGGCAACCTCACCGTGCTCACCATCATCCTCCGGCAGCGCGGCCGCGCGCTCGCGCGTCAACCACATGCTCATGCACCTCGCCATCGCGGACCTCCTGGTACACGACGCGCAACGCGGAAATAACTAATGTATAATAGCGGGCCACATGGCATGTGTGTCGCAAGAATTGACTTACTTAGTGTAAAAATTCAGTTGGTAGGCGCAGTACGAGAATAACAATCAAATATTTGCATTTTTCAGTGAAAATAGAGAAGTTATATTCGTTTTAGATTTTTTTCGTGTTCTAGGTATCTAATGAAATCGTAGTCGCCTCTGGAATGACTGGACACTGCATGGGTTTCTTTAAATTCCTGAGCGCATTGGAAATTATTATTATTATTATTATTATTATTGTTATTATTATTATTGTTATTATTATTATTGTTATTATTATTATTGTTGTTATTATTAATCATAATATTAAAACTTGAAACTATCGAAAGCATTGTTTAAAAGAAGATGTAGTGGATAAATGTAGGAACTGTGGAGCTGTAGAAGAAACTGTAGACATCGCAGTTGCATGCTCTTCCCTCTCAGACACTGCTTACTTGAGAAGGCATAATCCACTTGCGAAAATCGTGCACAGGGCAATCACAGGCATAATATATTGGATGAATCGACACCGCCATTCTATAAGTACACACCTGCTACAGTTTTGGAAACAAGTTCCACCCTTTGTAGTGGAACAGATCAATTCTAACTGATCGCGTGTCGTCACAATAGGTCAGATATAGATAAGGAGAAAGAAGGAGTAATAATAGACGTCGCAGTATCGTTATTCCACAACATCAAACAGAAAGAAATAGAAAAAATTTGAAATATGAAAACGTATTTTTTGAACTAAGATTTATTTTGAAATTATATGCTACCAAAACATATCCACTCGTGATATCGGTGGAAGGCCTCGTCAGTGAAAACTTGCTAAATCTTAACAGAACTTAAACTACCCAAAAACGTTCTGAACATGGGACAGCGTGCAGTTTCGTTACAAACAGCCCATATCGTAAGAAAATTTTTATCTTAAGTCCAGATAGAAGATGAAATTTATTTTTCTGTGATCTAACCTGTCCCCAAAACAACTCTGGGGAAGTTGAGCATTTTTACCAGCGAAAATAGCTGAGAAAATATAATAATAATAATAATAATAATAATAATAATAATAATAATAAAATAATCCTTAAATAGTAATGAAGAAACTTGTGGCCGTTCGTACGTCACTCACTCTTAAACAAATTCCAGTCTACCAATGCAATTTTTTGCGGTTTCTTCCCGAAGATTCTGAGAGAATTATCAAAAACATGTTTTTGTTTTTTTAAGCAACCAAAAAGTCGGTTAGTGACTTACGGCATCTACAGAGGTGATCAATAACACATCGACAGCACAAATCGATTGACACAATTCTTAGCGAAGTCCCTCTAAGACAGGGATGTCCAACAGGCGACCCGCGATAGCATATATTGTGGCCCGCGAAAGGTTATTAGTCAAAAGTGAAAGTTTTTTCATCCTTGTAGGGCGAGAACATTGTGTACCTAATGCTGCCGCTCTACCGGTACCAAAGCCGTCTTTAATATAAAAATAGATTAAGTTTAAGTTTCAAGTATTATTTTTCTAGTGAATTCAGAAATTCGAAATCATCCCAATGTCTTTCATTCCGATGTGCATGGTACGGACTGATATCACGCATGTTTCCGTCCCCCCCCCCCGTTTCAGAGCAGCCGGGCAAAGTGATCGGGGAAGGGGGGAAGTACGGGGAAGTCAGGTGTGAATCACCCGAATAATGAAATTATACCCATATTAAAGGTTTAGTTGTGGCCCTTGAGGCCTTGCAAGTTGGACATCTTCTGTTCTAAGATATTCTGGGAGAGTCTTAGCAAAACACGTACTTTTCATGCTTTCAGTGCACCTATGAGTAAATTGATGAAACGCTGTAAATTACTAAGTTCTTTACGGGATTTACATGAAGCGATACGACTTGATTCATCAGATTGACTGTTGACTAATGGTAATGTTGCAGTGCCACTAGATCCAAATAGTTATGAGAGACCTAATGTGTTTGCTAGGTGCAAATTGGCACAATTTTGCCATTTTTATCATCTGAATTTTAATTTGACTTTTTGAAATGATTGAATATGAAGATTAAAGATCACGCTGTGATGGTATATTCGCGGTAATCGTGCCTTTGTGCTCTAAATCTAAAATGGACAAATTTAATATTTAGGGATCTTTCGTAAATGTTTTAATGAGAGAATCTTCATAAGAGCGTTTTTAAGACAATTGATATTTGAGCACTTGATTAGATGAATCACTTAGTAGTGTCAGTGCGGATACAATGTTATTTTTGCAGAACTGTTGAAGTTTTAGTGAAGTGTGATGCAAGATTATCTGAGTGATGTAGGGCTATCAGCATGTGGCCTATGATCCATGAAATGTGTAATCCGCAGTGAAGCAATGCGAGCGTATCAAAAGCATCGTATAAGAGTTCACACACTCGTTGACATACCACAGATGAGTGCATCCATATAAAGAGTTGGAACAAAATCTCCATTTGGGAAGTTGTGGAATTTAACAATCACAGCAGAAAGATGAGAGTTGGGGTAAAATAAAACATTTGTTTTGTTATCGTAATTAACTTATACTTTGTGTGCTTTCGAGCTGCATATTTCTTTAATGATACAATCAGTAATTCTTCAAAAACGTTTGTAGTCTTCGTTTTAACTGTAGACGTCTTCAGTCAAATGTCTACTCGCAAGCTTAGTGTGGTTCACTAGTGCAAAAGAACAATGCTTGATAGTAAAGACGCCAAATGCTTTCATTCGCTTCATAATAGCTTCAATCTCGTATTTGAGATGAAATATTACGATAACAAATAATCCTTTTACGAACAAACGGATGAAAGTTTTGTCTTAAAATAAATTATTTCCCAACCACCTGGAAAACAGTTTTCATACTACCATTTTCAAAAACAAATATAGATCAAACTAAACCTACAAATTTTCGAACTATTAGTTTTCTATCTTAGTTCTCAAAAATCTTTGAAGAAGTAATTTAAATTAGAATTAACAAATTCATAAAAAATAAATACATACTTCAATAGCCAACTTCATTGTAGACAAGTTATTCCACTACATATAAATTATTACTCTTAACAGATTATATAGACACAAATATCCAACTAAAGCCTCATACTCTAGCTATATTTTTAGACATTGCAAAAAACATTTGATTAAAAAGAACACATGATACAAACGACGCCAAAAGCATTTATGATGGTTTACTTTTTAAAATGAGAAATTCTGATTATTCTAATTATTTACAAAACAGCATCAAAAACATTTCACTAAATCGTAAATTCGTAGTAAAATTAAACAATTTATTTTCCGATCGGAATATTCAGGCCTGGGGTCCCTCAACTTTCTCCATTATCACCTACACTTTTTAATTTATTCGTTTCTAATATCCCCATTCATTCATTTCTGATATCTATTATATTCGGAAATGGCATTATTTGCCAATGATTAGCAATTTTTACACCACACACGGATCTTATCTTGGGAAGAGACAATTTTTAAAGAATTTACTTGCATTTCTCTTAAAACTTAGAAAATCTAACGCTTGATCCATCTTGTACATCTCTGCCTAACATGTACCGCTATTCTACTTCAAATCGTGTATTGTTAATACATGTAAACAAACGAGTACTACTTTCAGACAGTTTGTTACTGAACTTGGCAAAGGTTGTCATTCTTCATATATTCCTATTTCTTTTTGTGTTTCACTCTTTTAGACCATCACTCTTAATTCATATATGCACTTTCTTACGTTTAAAAAAAAACGAATTGAAGAAAAAATGTAAATTAAAGTTTTATTTTTTATTTTAAGATTTTCGATGCTTATATGGGGAATTTCGGGGGATGAAATATTCATGGGAACACAATAGCCGATTCCCGCGAAACTACGCGTTTACAAGCATAAATTTAATTCATATATCTGGTATGGCGAGGGTTTTTAAAGGTGGGATTAAATTTACATGTTACATGTTTAAATTTACATAAAAAACGCTTATGTTTTTGTCAGGTGTTGGAGGTTTTCAAAAATGAAATTACACCATAGACATTTCGTTAACTTACCTACTCGCTCAAAAAGGAGTTAGTGCTTACAAATTCAAAATTCTTTGTTTGAAATGGACAATACGTTGAAGCTTATACAGGGTTTTTGTTGAGAGCCATATGTTTACCTCTAGAATGTCTACCAACTTCCATTAAACAGCTTAAACTACAGCAGATAATTCCAATTCATAATGTGTCATTATCGTCTAACATAAGTTAAAATTTAAGAACTTCCTATGAGATCATTTAAGTTGACAGAGCGCGAAGCGCACAGGCGGGGAGGGAGGGCGGATAGAAATGGTGGCCGAGTGGACACTACGCCAGGCACAGTGGAAAAGGCTTATCGGGTCTGAGGATGAAATGTAACGATGGGCTGCGGTGAGCGCCTGGCGCCCACTACTTCTCTGACGGGTTGCGACTTCATTCGTCTTCGCTTCCGCCTCATGGTTCCGCAACAACCTGTTGGCTCCAGAAGGCTACATTCTTCTTTCTAGCTGTTTTCCATAGTTACAATTAGATTCATTGGTTTTTTCGTGTTTCCGGGCACGTCAACGGCTTTGGTCATTAGTCCCGCTGGATGGCGAGATCCGGCGCCGACCTACCGTCGGCTAGTGGGGTTTCCCCTAACCAGGACTCTCCCACTAGCGGGGCACCGCCCCAGCCGGGACAAGCTCTAAGCTCCCGACCGATCTCCCGGAATATGTGGTAGTGTAGTGCATGTTAGTGTAAGTGTGTATGTAAGGGGAGAGGATAGGACAAGGAAGAGGAACGACAGATCGCGCACGGCCCGTGGCCCGTTTGGTAGGGTACTGCTCCGGCATTCGCCTGGTGTTGATCGGAGAAACCACGGAAAACTACCGATCAGAGCAGTCGGCCGCTAGAATTCTCCTCCAGACAGCGACTGAATTGGACCTAGCTGAAAAGGTGGTGTCGAAAATCCTACCGCCGTCAGGACTCGAAACTAGGACCTCCCGGGCAGAGGCGCTGCGGTGACATCAGTTGATGCATTGAGCTACCGCTCCCGGTGTTACAATTAGAAAAGAAGTAAGATAAAACAGTAGTGGACCTAGGAAGAGGGCCCTGATAGCATGGGGGCTACACTTCCAACATCCAACTTTATTTTCGCTGTAAGTGAATTTATTGAGAACAGTTGCCATGCGTTGATGACATCCCATTCCCAAGGAGCATTCTGGCGAGCGTTGCGTGGGAGCCGGGAGTGAGAGCGAGGGCCGCGCGTGCGTTGCAGGTGACGTTCCTCATGATGCCGCTGGAGATCGCGTGGGCGGCGACGGTGTCCTGGCGCGCGGGGGACCTGCTCTGCCGCATCATGGCCGTGTGCCGCGTCTTCGGACTCTTCCTCTCCAGCTTCGTCCTCGTCTGCATCAGCATGGACAGGTGAGCGCACAGCCCGGGAGGCCGCCATTTTCTACCCCCCCACGCCGACCTGCTTGCAAGCTTCCTCCCTCAAACAATCTACCCAAGTTTCGAACCGCCCCAGATTCTCCACACACTCCAAGCTCGCGTGTGTGGTAGTACAGTGTTTATAAGCAAAAGTGTGTGAAAGGGGAAAGACGGAGAAAAGAATGAGGAATTAAATATCGCGCGCTCGTGGCCCGTTTGTTAGAGCATTGCTCGGGCATTCGCCTGATGTTGATCGCAGAAACCACGAAAAACTTCCGATTAGAGCAACCGGTCGCTAGAGTTCTCCTTCAATTAGCGGCTGAATTCCACACAGCTACAGTGAAAATCTGCCACCGTCGGGATTCGAAACCTGGCACGTAGCGGTCAACGATGCTGCAGATGTATGCAACGATGTAGCAATGTTGCCGCAGAGCTTCTCGGTCGTTTCAAGTTTCATTCTAACTTTTCCAGAACTACGTTTTTGAAATATCTGTTTGTGATTATAGGAATTAGAACCGGACAAAGGTTCTATGATGTTTCTTAACAGGGAATGCTAAAATTTATTTTAGTTTCATTGTTTCCTCGGGAGTCGTATATACGCTGTTAAGAGGGAAAAAATCAACACAATGTTCGTCAGCCTTCTGCCTTCTTTTTTGACTTGTTACAGGGATATCTGAGAAAGGATCAGCTCTCCTTACAACATCCTAATTACTTATTATGTCGTCTGAATTATTGTCGGAGCTCCTGTACACCTTGTCATTAAATATTCACGCTAGTAGGACGCATGTAAACATGTAAATATAGAAATATTGCATTATATGTTAATTTGAATTCTAAGCAGATTTTCCTAATATTGTTTTCTGTAATGAGTATCTAAATAATCTAGTTTTCATCTTAAATACAAATGTTTAACATTGAATCTCACACGTAATATTCCGAGATACACATTCTGTAATTGAGATTTAGCGTTTAAAGAAGAGGCTGATTGATGTCCTGCAGGTACTTCGCCATCTTGCGGCCCATGAGCCTGTCGCAGGTCGATCGGCGGGGCCGCATCATGCTTACGGCCGCCTGGGTGATGTCCTTCCTGTGCAGCATGCCCCAGGTGAACAACCCCTTCTAGCGCATGGCTGTAAACATTCTCTCCAAAGAATGGGATATTTGTCGCTTGAAAGATTGGGACAATTATCGCTACGCTAATTACATGATTATCTTTCACAAGATCGTAGTACAATAATTTGCACAAGAACGATATTAGATGAACGTCCTTGTTATCATACACCGTTCATCTAAATCTACATGTTTTAGCCCTACAAAAACAACGTAGATATATTCGTGAATAAAAATAGAGATTTTTAGTGGCAATTAAGTATTATATTTTCAGTGATAAACGGTCTGGGCTGCATCCCTATAACCTTAGAACAACTTACGAAACAAAACTTACAAATCAAGTCTACAAACAGTTGTTAAACTAAAATTTAAAGAGTCGCTAAATAAACGTGATTATCACAGTTTTTGTCTTTCTTTAGGTACTTTCCCTTATGCAGTCAGTGTGCTTGTGCTTCTCTATTTACTTTCTCTTTTATTTCTCCCGATTGAAGGTAGTTGAGAAAGTTTGACCCGATTAACCGCTTTTCTATTTGCTTTCGTAAGACTTTTTCGAGAACTTTTGAAGGTTTCGGTAAAATGTTAATTGGACGATAACTGCAAGTCGAAGGATACTGTGTAAATTTTGACTAGAGGAGACAATGTGGAAGCTTCAGGCTTGAGGCTGAATATTCGCACTTAGTATTAATGAACTTGATAGGAGGTATTCTTTATTTTTATACAATAAAGCAAACTTAATTTGCATGTTTGTAATTTTATGTATGTATTTGTTATGAAATTTGAGTATATTTTGTTAGACTTCTAACATTACAAACAGCTTTCCTTTTCAGGAATAGGCGTATCAGAAGCTTTCCTTTTACGGAATAACTGTTGTTTGATTGTCTAAAAATAAAGGATACTTATTATCAAGATAATAACGGAAGTACTACTCTGGAATATTCCTAATATATTTGGAGTATTAGTTACATCTCTGAGTGCTGGAAAGGAAAATTGCAGAACATTTTATTTTGACTTTTTTGTCAGAATATTTCGCATTGAATATTTGTAAATTGACAATTTTATTAATTTCAAAGTCCCTTTTCCTAGAAATAAAATTTATTCTTAAATACAGATGACTTGGTGGCAAGGTGGACAATGTTGATTGAATTGATTCAAATATAATTGCTTAATAAACGATGATATGATCTAACCTAAGAATACGTCGGATGGAAATTTAGATGACTGTAATTCTAAAGTTTTCAAAGTGTAGCTAATATTTTTTGTTTAGTTAATCTTTCATAAGATTATGATACTGTCGGTTTTTTGCGTTTAATGTGATTTTTATACACTTAATTTTTTAATAAACACATAAATAATACGAACATATATTTTTGTTTAATGGAATTGCGTTGCTTTTTATAAGCTTTTTACTCACAAAAATGTTATTGTATGCACAGCGACGACAGAGCCAGTGGTGATGTCGCATCAATTGTTTCAATTTGTCGGAGAGCCAAGGCGCGGCAGGACGTATTCCACGACTTTTTCCGTGGCGTATGTTTATCAGAAAGATCCACGAAAGGTCTGTTGAAAACTTCGACTTCACAATCAGTTTGCTTACGAAAGTGGTGCTAAGCATTTGTAGTATTGTGAACGCAAAGCAGCAAAATCGATATCACGAAAGAGGATTTATGTTTATATTTGGAACCTTTTACCAAATTTGCCGTAAATAGCAGGTCGTAAAATGCCATATTAAATATACTCAATATACCTAGTACCGTACTGCGCACTTTGCAGATATGTGAAGCACTCAAATGGTCTAGGAAAGTTTGTTTCCAATGCTATAAGTATGTAAGGTGAAACTAAATTAGGTGTAAATTATAATAAATGAATGTGCCGAGAAATGAGTCAATCGAGCTTGCCCTTGTTTTAATATATGTTAAGAAGCATTGAATAGTTTTTGGAATAAAAAACAAATAAAAATCTTTCCCTATAGTCAAAATATTGTTTTCTGGGAACCATTTTTCTCCAATTCCATTAAATTTTTATTGTAATCCTCGGTTGTAGGGCCCCCGTTAAACTTAATCGCTATTATGTGTCTTGAACAAAAAGTAATATTTCAGTAAAATATCTTGGTATTCTCTTAGATTAACAACTAACATGGTCATCTCATATTCTGATAATAGCTAATAAAACTTACACAAACATTTCCATATTATATCCGTTAATAAATTTCAAATCTGCCATTAAAATAGAACGTGGTAAAATAATTTATAAATCAATTATTCGACCGCCTCTGACATATGCCTGCCGCATCTGGCGCAACGCTGCCCCAACCCATTTGAAAAAATCACATGTAATACAAAATAAATGTCTCCGGAGAATTATTAAAGCTCATTGGTTTTTCCAAAAACGTAGATTCAAAAATGAATTACAAATAGAACCTCTTGAACAATACATCAACAATCTAACCGCAAACTACATCTCCAATCTCTCTGTGTCACCTTGCAGTAATTCATTCAGATTAGGTAAATTAAAACAATATCGTATATACGTTCAAGATATCGAAAGGATATGCTCCGCCCACCATGAACATTCAATGAACTCGAAAGTTAAGTTTATAAATAATATTAAAATTAACTGAACGATTAAAAGCAAAATCACGTAGTTTATTTAATTAATTTACGTCTCATGGATGAAGGTTACTAGCCTGTCTGATGGCTGCGGGATCGTCACAAAATGTTACAAAATATATTGAAACTTCCTGTAAAAAATAATGTTGAACAGGAAGAATAAAGATTAAAAACAAAACAAAAAACCTGTTGCAGAGGGCTGTGAGAAGGAAACAGTTGCGCGCGTAATGAATTCCAAATGAACTGGACGAGCAGACGCGGCCGCTGAGTGGGGGAGCGCGTGCGGGCAGCCAATCGGCGGGCGCGCGATACGGCGATACGGCGACACCGCAAACGGCTTAGGCAACGAGCTCTGCGCCCCCCCCCCCCCCGCCCTGTCGCTCACAGCGATGCGACATCCACAGCAAAACAGCGATGCTCAAAAATAAAACATCAGTGTTAATAAGACATCGATCCAAAACCATTCATATTATTAACCATCGATTTTTTAAGAAACCATTGAAGTTCACGTGGGGAGGGGGTTAATTTGAAAGTGGTTACGTTTATTAATTTTTAATTTATCTGGCAAAACAATCAAAAATTATCAATAAATCGAATAAAAAAGTCGAAAACATCAGGTTAATTAACAAAAATTTGATTATCTTATTCGATAATTCAAATATAAGATGGGCTACTTTATTGATGAACTTTCGATTTTATTTATTTTCACAGTTGGTCACTTCGGTCTGAGGAATATTCATTTTATGGATATCTGAAAATTAAAATTATAGAATTTTTTTATGATGGTATGTAGGGCCTACCAAATCTTTTCAGCCGATAATCCGGTGTGTTAAATATCAAACTTGGCTGACCTCTTATTTAATGACAATTTATTTAATACGGTCGCCAGCTGTTGAAAACAGCAGATTGATAACATTAATTTTCGCTACGTAATATGTAGCGAACTGACCATGCATTTGCCTAAGGAGATAATTATGCAAAGCTAACACAAAAGCTTCTAAGCTATCGAAATTCAGAAGATTGTCGTCACACTTGAACTTTTCAAATGGACGCACCAGGTTTTTAATGAAAAGGTATCACAACTTTATAGGATCTCAAATCAGGAGATATGACAATCAAATAACTTTCAATATAACACATTTATTAGATAAACAATTTTACATATATTAGTTTTTCCTGATGCGCAGGTTGCAAAGCAGCTGCGGGAAAACAAAGCAGAATTACAATTTACAAGAAGAATGAAGGACGGTCGAGGCCGTCTCACATAAACAAAGGCGCGCAAAAATGCGCCGACATACAGAATTAATGATTTCAGTCGACCTCTTGAAAGAACCCACTTTAGGGCGAGGAAGCTGAAAATTGAAACATAAACCTTGTAACAGAAAGGTGAACACTAACTTAGTAGCGCATCTACAACATCGCGCTAGCACATACAGAAATGCTGTCTTATAATCTACCTTTGAATGCCCACTTTAGGACGAGGTAGATAGAAACGTATATAAACAAATTTGCTGAAGAAGCCGTATTTAGGCCTTCTTTTCTCAAATAACATTCGTAATAAACAGAACTACGCATGAGCCATGGAACCAACTTTCGTAGGAGTGCATAATACCAAAATTTTGGAAATTGATTTCTTATACCTTCGTAACCAGACAACATAGGAATGCAGCAAGTTTACGCATAAGCGAGATGGGCGGTACATGAGCGCCCGCCCGCTGCTCGCTGAACAAAACTGTTCCTAGACACGAGCGCCGATCAGCGTGCCGCATACAAGGTCAGCAGTGACCCCACCGCTGCGTGCCGGTGACACTGTAGCCAGCCGACCTCTCGCCGGCTGCGGCCGTGACGTTGCAACAGGGCCGCGGTTCGAGCTACCGCACGGCCAAGCAAACGCTTACGTAGTCTCCGTTGCCGAATGCGGCAAGCGCCGACTTATACTCAGCGGGAGCACCTTTCCATAAATTGCCAAAGCGGCCAAGTGCCGTCTTACTTATGGCAGGAACTGCAACATTAACAACATTCATAAGTAAATACGCAGTGAACATTAGCCACCTCACACCAATCAGAGGTCAGCGACATACATAAACATAACATATGTAGTAAACGAGCTGCAAACAACATAAACATTAGTAAATCATTAACATTTCAAAGTAAGAGTTCCATTTCCAAGTCCAAATCAACACATTAATACCTTTATGCCTCAATTTCATTAACACATTGTTTGGTTCAAAGGAACCAACAAAAAAACAACAACCATGGCTCAGGCTTTTACTGACGAAATGAGAAACAATATTATTTTAGTCTTCATAATTTGATCTGATCTATTGTAAGTAAACTAACATACTATCTCGGCAAGGAAAAAATTAAAAACACTATTTACAACAAATACTATATACAGATTTGATATACATAACGACTCTGAAGGAGCCGGGCTCTATGGAAGAATTAACAAAGCTACGCCACTGGACGCAGCTGAAATAACAAGAGAATGAGGCGCTGTGCGAAAAACCACCTTTATAGGGGTTGGTAAGGAAACAGCCATGAAGGGAGGGGTCATAGCAGTGGGAGAATGGATCGATAATTTGGAACCTCTTTGCCAAAGAATACGTAAGGGTAGCCCCTGCAGGGATGTGACCCTCTTGACACCTGTTCGATGCTAGCGAACCCTGTGAGTGTCCGCAGGACTGTAGCTGCTGCTCAGAATACAGCTTGAAAATATTTCAAATTGACCAAAAACATCAAATCTGAAGCTACAGAGTGAATGAGGTGTCCAAAAGTCCTAAATTTGATGTAGATGCGATTTTGATAGAAGAATCCGTAGGACAAGTTCTCTTATAATAAACAAAACCTGTTTTGAAATGAGAAAAATTGTTGCATAAAACATAAATTTTTTTCTCAGATCACTGAGCAAAACTTAGCTGTTACTAACAAAATCTCAGGTTTCAAAACCTTCATGCCATGAGAACAGTTCAACTGTAAAGATTACCTTTAAGAAGTATTAAGGTTAAAAATATTATTCATATGGTACCATACTAAGCCTAATTATATAAATAAACCTTATAAATAATGGATGTGTTTTCTTCTCAGATGGTCTTCTAGGATGATTGATGGCTTCATTGAAGGCTTCACATCACAAAACACAGTGAACTGTAGGCACTTAAATTTCCAAATTTAACACGGTGATCATGAATTCTTCTACATTTATACATCTTTACTTGGAATAGTTGAACACAATACTTTCATCACGAAGGTCCATCAATAATGTTTGTGTTTATTTTCCCGTATACGTTTGTTGTGATTTTAACGGAATGCTTCTTTTAAAGATGCCGAAAACGTGTTGTTTTTGTTTCTTAAAAAATGTCCGACTGTCATTTCACACTATATTATGTATATTATTATACAATTATAAATTAATCATGCCTCTGGGATGGCGCATGGGCAGCGTAGTAGATGGTCCCGGGTTTGATTCCCGGTCGAGGCAAAAATAGAGCTGTAGCTTTCCTTTAAAATTGTCACAGATTCTGTAGCTATGTGACGAAGAAAATCTCAAGCAGGAGGATCTTGCCAGTTACGGTGAAGAGAATACGTCAGTCAGTTCACCTCATGTCGTTCTTACCCCCAAGCATGGGAATTTAACTAGACCCAGGCAAGGGGGACACCGGTAGCTGGTCGGGAAGGTCGGACTATCGACCAATAACGCAAAATACATAAATTAAACATTAACATTTGTTTTGTCCCTCGTTAAATACAGTTTGATATTGTGTTTTAATAATAATTACTCATTGCTATTAGAAACAAACATAATATATTTTAAACTGTGCCCCTGATTGGTGTTCTAATCGTGAAATTTTCTTTAAACTTGAATGAAGTTTTTTCTAGATATCGGGTACTGAAACATTTTGAGAACGTAACGCAATTATTTGACCCCACGTGTTTATTTTCACATATTGATTTATTTCTGCATGCACAGTACTGCACACATACATATTCGACGTCTTTATTATAAAACGATATTCCTGAACTCAATTCAACGCCGTTAGTTCAAATTCAATTCTGTTTGTAATGTAATGAATGTTGTTTCTTTCATTTCACCTTCACACATCGTGAAGTTCATTATTTCATTGTTAATTATTTGTTTTCTTTTCGCCCTTTGAGCCCAGTTGCTTGTTGGCAGGCCATGGTGTTCAGCGTGCAGAGCCACCCGACCGTGACGTGGTACGAGCAGTGCATGACGTGGGGCGTGCTGGAGTCGCACCGCGCGCAGGTGCTGTACGCCATCTTCAGCTCCTCCTTCATGTACGGCCTCCCGCTGCTCATCATCATCTTCGCCTACGGCTCCATCGTGGCTGAGATCTTCCGGCGCTCGCGACGCACGGGCGACGGTGAGCAACGCCCGCATCCCCCGTCTCTCAACCACCACACCAGCCAATCTCAGCTCTACACACCCTCTCCCGCCCCACCGAACCTACCCCCCCCAATTCTCTCAACCACCCCACCCGCTTCAGTCTGCTCCTACCCACTTACCTACTAATCCTTCCCGCTCCTGCTCACTTTCATCTAGCTCTTCTCATGGCCGCTCCCACCCGCCCCAAGACTCTTAACACAAGCCTCACTCCATTACACAAACACACCCGAACCATTTCCATTGCATTGCTGAAGATATTGTTCGTTATTTTGTTACCTCAGATTTTGAGGCGAATACCTATTTAGTCGTTTCGAGGGATGAGGAAAATAATTGCAAATATTTGGGAACAGTGCAAAATCAAGCATTCATATATCATTTAGAAATTGTGTCTAAAATGTCCTAAATGAATAGGCTTAGCCTATTTGCTCTGCTAGTGCCTCTGAGCGGGAGGTCCAAGGGTTTGAGTCCCGTCAGGGGTAAGACTTTCGACTCTAACTAAATAGCGAGGTCGAATCAGTCGTTGCCTAGAGGAGAATTCTAGCGGACGGATGTTCTGTTCGGTAGTTTTCTGCAGGTTCTCCGATCTACACCGGGCGAATGCCGGAGCAGTACCCTAACAAACGGGCCACGCACCGTGCGCGAACTTTCCTTCCCATTCCCTGTCCTATCCTCACACCTTACTTGCCCACGCACGTACACCTACATACACTATACTATGCACACGTCAGGAGACCAGTCGGGAAGTTAGAGCTTGTCCCAGCTGGGGCGGTGTTCTGCCAATGGGACATACCAGGTTTGGGACAACCCCGCAAGCCGACGGGTAGATTGGCACCCAATCTCGCCATCCAGCGGGACGAATATCACCTCCCGGGATAATAACATGCTCTGCACGTACTGGATTAATGACCTCACCCGTTGACGCGTCCGGAATCATTAATCAATCAATCGATCATCATTCAATCATAACCAATCATCATCATACATCACTAATCAATCACTCAATCTATCATTGGTGGTGGATTACACTTTAAATTCATGTTTGCCTGGCACTACCTCAAAAAGCGATTTTGTGACAATTAACACGGCTTTTAAAATGGCATCACATTCAGAAAGCTGTGGAGTGCGGAGAACACGGCGAACTCAGTAAATAATAATTTCATTACTGATCTACAACAATTCCCATTCTTCTAAATATTTTTTCAGAATCTGCCATTTTGATCGCGTCAACCTCTGAAATTATGATTTTAAAAAACATAGCTTTTATTTGCAAAAATTTAGATAAAATGCGGGTATATGTTATTTTTTAAATTAAGATGTTCATAATATAGCATGCTCCTTAATGTAAAAATACTTATTTTTCTTTAAAAATTGTGCTTAGTTTAGTATTCTCTGTTTTACACGACTCCTCTGTCCTAAAATTGAAAAGAGGCGTCCAAATGAACCCTGGCACCCTAAGGTGTTCAAAGGTCTGCCGATGATTGCTTGTTTAATTTTTACATGTTTCAATTTTTCACATATGTTTGTATTAATTTGCGCTATTACAGCGTTTTTGGCTATGAGTAAATAAATGAGCACGCAAGAACTGAGAATTCAGAATTCATTTTGGAAATATCTGAAGTATTTTAAGTCTTACTATAAAATTGTTTAATTTATTACCATGTTATGAAGATACATGAATCTTATTTCGACATAAAGATATATATGTTTTGTCCTTAAATATGAATATTGATCGGAGAAAGTAGATCTCTTTTGATTTCCAGACCCTGAAATTGAATAAAATTTGTTTAAATGAATGCATAATTGTATCGACTATTCCACTCGTGAAGTTGAAACCAGTAGTGTTTAATTATACTTATAAAATGTCCCAGTCATGGCGTTGTATCTAAAAAATATTGCTTTTATCGCTTTTTTATCCGATTTTTTTATCGTTCCTCCCTTCTGGCGAATAATAAGCTGCTACTCATCAATCTTAGCAGGTGGTATGAATCGGTCGATGAGCTGTTATGCAATAAACCGCGTATGTACTACAACGAAACCTCTTTGATTTTAACATGCTTTCAGTTATTGTCAATATTTAGCACATTTTGGAACTCTGTTGGGCGTAATTTCATTTGTGGAATAGTTCTATTAGATACCACTCGTGCGTCGGAAATTCTCAGATAAATGCTCTCCTCGCTTCGCGAGTAAGGGATTTATCGACAATTTCCAAAGCACTTATGGTATTACCTATGATAAAGTATTAATTTAGCGCAATTGGGCACTGCTTGGCTGCGTGGGTGCCGGTGTTGAACCTTGTCTGAGATTGGGCGTTGGTGCGCAGACGTGTTCCGGCGCTCCAGTCTGGGCTTCCTGGGGCGCGCCAAGACGCGCTCGCTCAAGATGACGCTGGTCATCGTGCTCGTCTTCTTCATGTGCTGGACGCCCTACAACATCATGTCGGTCTGGTGAGGAACAAGACGCCGAAACCTTCTGCGCTCAGGACGAAGGGTCGCACACAGCATGTAGAACGATGGCATCTCTCATCGCATGTGTCTGTGTCCGTCGCGCTGTACTCGTGGCACCGATGCTCACGTTTCAATCACTACGAGAGATTGAGGGATAAAAGATTTCGCGGCAGATTTTACTAAGTAGACACACTTTTCTGATAACAGCAGTTAAATCACTTTCTTTCTCAGAGCATTCTGTCTTACAAATGGAGATTCATTAGTGTATTTAAGTATAATCAAGGAAGTACTTTATACCGTTTACGTCATGGAGTAAGTACAAGTCATTGCTCGATTCAGGGTTGTCAGATGTGTTGCGAGCTGTTTCCCCATCACTTCTATGGAATTTCCCCAAATAACCTATCCAATGCAACAAAATTACCCAACTGTGAAACAAAAAATACTCTCCAAATTATGGACCAACGACATGAGCTGTCCTTGACGATTCTATTGGCTGTTCCCTTAAATTCAAAAACTTCAAATCATCGTCCTTTGAATTGCTTGAAGGATACTATTTTCTTTTTCTCATATTCTTTCTCTATGAGTGTCATTTATCTTCTCTTGTTATACATAAAAATGAGATAGAATAATTTCTACTGTTACTTTTTTATTCATAGTAATTGAGAAAAAATATTTCTATCTCGACTCCCGATGAAAATAATTTCCCCAATATCCCCAAACATTTACCCGTCCGTTCCCCATTCTTTCCCCAGAACGAAAAAAATCCCCATTTGTGGGACAAAATTCCTCAATCTGGCAACCCTGGCTCGATTTCTATACTGCCCGCGCGAAAGAAGCTGGCGCGGCTCAGGGTGTCAGGATGTCTGTGGGCTGGTGGCCTGAGGCGGTCTTTGCGTCCCCTCCACGGTACCCCTGTGGAGGTGGGAATTTATTTTTATAAGTCGAGTGCATGAGGTTACTGCCTTGCAGCTTAAGCAGCTAGAGGGGTAGCTTTGTCTTAATAACTAACTAAAAATTTAATTTAATCTAATTGTACCTTTAAAAATACCTGTATGCCTAACTTACCGGTAAATAAGAATTCTTAAAGAATTACTGAGAAATGTTTTCTTTTTTGAGTGGTTAATTTGTTTTCTACTCTCACGTCTCACGCGTCATTGACATTTGTTTAACATTGTTCACACAACCATGGACTAGTCTGCCAAATCGGTTTCTTCATCAGGAGGTAGAAGCTTCCGCATGCTCAGGCTGACTCGCTGCCTGCAAAGAGTATCCACCACGCTTAGGACAATAGCAGCGCGCCGATCCGCGGTCTTTGGCATAACTGTCAAAAAATCGAAATACAAACACGTCTTTGAAGAACGCAACATAAGACATAAGTACATGTTTTGAAAACCAGCGACGTTACACATTTTGAAATTTGTACGCATGCAATAGAACAACATTGTAAAAGAGTTACATATGCATTTTTATATGTATTATTAAAAGTATTATTAAATTATTAAAGAAAAAAATTTGAAACAAATTTCATAAGCAAAATTCGCCGCCTCAAGTTTTTCTCGCTGTGATTCGGTTTATGTGAGATGTCGCAAGTATTCGTGCCATGAAATACTAATATGTCATACTCTGTGCCGTAAAATACCATTTGATGAAAAGATTCTTCCAAAATGTCATTTATAATGCTGAATTCAAAATAGGGTTGATCCTAAACTGTATTTTGAGCTGTATTTTTAGCTACCTCTGCCGTATTTTATTACACAATTTATTTTGCTTACCACATTTACTGGAATGTCTGCTCTATTCCTCAAGATGTCTTCAAACAAATCTCCAAAGCACCCTGCGTAAAATGTTTAAGGACATTTTTACGAATATACAAGCAACTGCTTTTCAATCGATTATCACTGATAGTGAAGATTTTTTTTCTTGCCTTTAGTTGATCTGTAGTGTGATTTTACTCTGACCGTTCAACTTAATCTGTATATGACGGCGCAGTTAAAACTAGATATGCAAATTCATAACTTCAGGTATGGCTTACGTCAAGTCTCTCTCATTCATTTTTACTATCTGAATGACAGATTCCCTTGAAAATCTTGATCTTGAGGCAAGGACACAATGCTAAATTCATTTATAAGGAGTATTGAATCTAAGTTTGAACTGTAGAATATTAAACGTTTGAGAAAATATGATCAGTGAAATGCGTTTGTAGTTCATAAATTGTGAGATCCCTGTAAAGCAGTTATGCTGGCCTGAGGAAATAAAAGTATTAAAAAAATTAGGAATAAAGAATGAAGAATGTAACTGAAACTTTCAAAATCGGAAAATCTATTTTTTATCTGGCTGAGTACATTGTCCAAAATCTGATTGAATATTCTTCTAAACGTTCTCCGGGTTCTTTTGTTATCTTTTATTATGTGCATGTACATTTATCACCTCCGAAGAAATATTTTGCCAAATTCCGTGGAATTATCTTCTAAATTCCTTTAAACATTCCACAGTTCTAACGTGTTAGAATGGAAATAACAAATATCCATAGAAGTATCTTGTAATTTACTGAAGGGAACATTAAGTCCGCAGATTACTGCGAATGTTTAAAAGAGAAAAGAAGGATTCAAATGGCTCAAAAGGAAAAGAACACCTTGTGCTTTAACCACTGTAACGGTTCTCAATCACCTTTGTCTTTTACATTCAAAGAAAACTATTACATTACATGCTGTACTGAGTTCGCAAGTTGGGAGTTGATATTCCAGACTATTGGTACCAGTTTGGGTAGCTTTTTTTGTAAAAGGACGTAAAGTTTCTGTCCTCTTCGTCATTAGAACGTTTAGAAAAACAGAAGTATCTGTACTTCTCTCTCTCCTTCTCGCTTCTTCCATCTCTCCACACTCCTCTTCCTTCTCCCACTCTCCTCTTCCCTCTCCACTCTCCTCTTCCGTCTCTCTACTCCCTCTCCCATCTCTCCACTGTCCTCTTCCATCTCTCCTCACTCCTCTCCCATCTCCCGCTCTCCTCTTCCATCCCTCCACTGCCTCTTCCATCTCTCCTCACTCCTCTCCCATCTCCCGCTCCTTTTCCATCTTTCCACTGTCCTCTTCCATCTCTCCTCACACCCCTCCCATCTCCCGCTCTCCTCTTTCCATCTCTCCACTCCTCTTCCATCTCTCCTCCTCCTCTCCATCTCCCGCTCTCCTTTCCCATCTCCCGCTCTCCTCTTCCATCTCTCCTCACTCCTCTCCCATCTCCCGCTCTCCTCTTCCATCTCTCCACTGTCCTCTTCCATCTCTCCTCACTCCTCTCCCGTCTCCCGCTCCCCTCTTCCATCTCTCTACCCTCCTCTTCCATCTCTCCACTCTCTTCCATCTCCCCATTCGCCTCTCCTCACTCTCAAGAGTTATGTAAAATAACTCTATAGTGTGCTATAGCATATAGTGGGTCGGACTCATGGGTCCCACAGGTACTTTTTGAACATATTCAAAATTTTCTTTCGAAGATGATACTGCATTTTCAAAAACATTTGTAATATAATAACAAAGTTGATACGTTATCGTCTAAGCCTGGCCTACGTTGTTATCTTCAACATCTGAATCTCAATTTTCTGAATGACTGCTTACCACGTAATTTGCCATCAGCTACAGAATCATCAGTGCTAAAGTCGAGATCAGACGTACTCTTCTCTTCAGAATTTTCTGACAATTGAGACAATTTGAAATCGCCTAGATCTTTTCTGATCCACTTTTTAAGGAAGCTCATCTCAACTAATGAAAAAAAGAAAAAAATCAAATAAGTCGCAGTACTAGAGTTGAATACTTTTCCTTTAGAGTATCTTTCTACTCAATAAAATAAATAATATAACCAGGAAAATATATCTACTAACCATATAATTGCTTAGATATCAAATGCGAAACAGAGTTGAATACCAAACAAGTCACATCATTCAAAATAGAAAATTAGCCAATTCATTCAACTTACTAGGTGCAAACGAATGTAAAATGCGGCAAAACATAGATCTCTTTACTCGGCAACTACAATGGGATTCGGTCGAGGGTTTTGGAACACTTGGTTGCCCCATCAGTAGCTAGCAGTGGAGGAGGCTGTGTGGTTTGGTTGCAGGTACTGGTTCGACCGCGAGTCGGCGGAGCTGGTGGACGAGCGCATCAAGCGCGGGCTGTTCATCTTCGCGTGCACCAACTCGTGCATGAACCCCATCGTGTACGGCGCGTTCAACGTGCGTCGCCGCGACGGCGCCGGCCGGGTCGGCGGCGGCGGCGGCGGGGCGTGGCCGCGCGCTGCGAGGTGAGGGGCCGCGGGCGGCGGCGCACCTTCTCCTCCTCAGGTGCGCACTCCACCTGCTCCGGCGACTCGCGCCGCACCGCCACCTCCCTCGTGCCCCTCCCCCCGTGACTCGCCTCGGCCCTCCCCCCTGCGGCGCGGCTCTTCCACGCACCAGCGGTACGTTCACGAGCTAACTCTCATAGTACAACGAATCAAGCACTGGGACGAGGTGGTGATGATGAAAAAATTGAAGTCAACTTCGCCTACTTAATGGATTTATTCAGAGAGCTGGCTTTCGACGGCTTTACCGTCATCAGTCTACCAACATTATAAATAAAGTACAAAACAAGAAAGTAATATACATAATTAAATTAATTAACGGATTGAAATTAACATAAGTACAAAAGGGTCATTAATACAAGTAATGAAATTACAATTGATAGATTTAAAATAACAATGCGCAGAGGGAGTTTGAACGTCGGCAGTCACTTAAACCCCGTTTCAAATTCCCTTTGTGCACTCTCCCGACTTTCGCCACATACAGCGACGTAAGCAATAGGCCCAATGTTTACTGTTTCATTTTCTGTCATTTCATTTGATATTGGTTTTTATTTATTATTAATTTAAATTTATCTATTATAATTTCATTATTTGTATTAATCCCTCCTTTTGTACTTATGTTAATTTCAATACGTATTAATTGAATTATTGGTATTACCGTCTTATTTTGTATTTTATTTATATTATTTGTAGACTGATGACGGTACAGCTGTCGAAAGCCAGCTCTCTGAATAAATCCATTAAGTTGGCGAAGATGACTTCAATTATTTCATCATCAAAAGACGTACTGCATCGTAGCGTATGTGATGGTTAAATAAATCAGACTATGACATCCCATATACTCTAAACCATAGTACCTCAAATCCCTCATCAAAATTGCCTGAAGCACTGTACACAATTAGTCATTTCTAACACATTTTAAAACTAATTTCACGGCAAACATTTTGAGGGCAAAGAAACGTAATCTATCTCATTTCAACTCATGTACTATTATTGTATAAAATGCTTTTGATTATATTTTAAATTAAAAGTTTATATGTAATTCAATATTAGAATAAAGTTCAGTTACATTTTTCTCAGAAACTACGAGTTATAGAAACTTGTCTTTGAATTTACAATATTTTAATGAATACAAGATATTCATTTTCGATTCTTTTATGGCACTGAAGATATATCCGGTCAATAAACCACCCATATTCTGAAAAATAGCAAGACACAAAAATAGCAATTATTTTTGTAAATTCCGACACACAATTTGGCAAAGGAAATTAAACTATGCCTGAATCAAAACTTGAATGACGTGGTACGAAGAGTAAAAGTTATTTAATTGAGTTAGTCTAATCAAGGATACATCAGATGTCATTGTAATCAGTTAGTGCAGTTTTGGCCGCTTAAACCTTCTACACCACCTCTACCACTCTTCTATCTCCGTACTAATATACAGAATGTGTCGGAATAAAAATGTTACAGACTTCCAGGGTATATGGAGGTATCGAATATATTTTTCTGCTAATCAACACTTGAACGGACATTTCCTAAAAAGAAGTTACAATGCGAAATTTACGCCTTATTGTTAGGTAACCCCGCATACGCAGATGTTCGACAGGCAAACGAAATCTCTTTGTGACAAAACATTACCTGCCGAAAATAAGTGGATGAGCGGTTCCCTAACAATCAGGACCAAATGCGCATGTGTTACTGTTATATGAAATTCACGAACGTGGGCAAAAAGTGATTATCTTCAATCCTACATGCGTTAGGAGTATGTAACATTTACTTTGAGACTGTGGTTTTTTGGTCACAATATAACGATGTGTTAAAGCTGGATGGATAGGTCCAGCGATTTATAAAAATTATCCGTATGTATTCCTATTGGCTGTCCCTCCCCAACCTTCTATTTAGTAGTATTCTCTTCCTATTTGTTAATAAAAATGAAGTACATAAAGTAATGTTAATTTCACTGAAATTTTTCATTTCACATTTTTCATTAAACTTACACAAGACATATTTTTCATTAAACTTGCACAAGACATTTTTCATTAAATTTGCACAAGACATATTTTTCATTAAACTTGCACAAGATAAATTTTTATTAAACTACAAGCTATTACTAGAGGGAGTGGTAAGGGCCCCATGCATCGTCTTGAGGGCTCCCCGCTTAAATGCGCCCAAGAATGTTGCCTTATAGCTGGGCTTTATTTCTCTATTTGTAGACCTAATACTGTGGCCTTACAGGGTCAATTCAATTGCACGTTTTCCTGAGCTACAGAATACTTTAGACCAATTTTGTGGATCAGAGAGCATTGTAGGGTCACACTAGTAATTTGTGATTCTAGTTATATACCCTCCTATTTTCATTTCATAAAATGAGAATACTTCTAGATAGTGGATAAAGTACTAGCAGTTTCTCTATTATTATGATTTTGAAAAGTCGCCAGAACTTTCCTTTAATTTCTGTTTTATATATGTGTATTTGTATTATTTGTACAACAAAACTGAATGATTAAAATCAGTGACCCTCAATTACATACTGAAAAACTAATTAAGTGGTTCTGTGAGTGACACAAAAGACGTCATCGTAGATTCAAAGAGTCTCTTTCTACTTTAGAAAAGCAACAATGGCCTCTTTCTTCAAGTGCTGGAGGTCCCAACAGATCCCTGGAGGAGCAATTTTCATGGGAAGATGAAAACAAAATTTAATGTTGGAATAATAGGTCGATAAAATTAGATTGAAAAAAGGGTCTGCCTCTCAAAAATTGTCGGTGTTCTGGAAATTGTTTAATAATTTAAAGTTAGGGTTCCAAGGGTTCAAAAATCAGATTTTAAGGTTTTTACATTTTTTGAATGTTTCATGTCTACTTTATAGATGAGAGAGATTATCACGCAGACAGACTTTTAAACGGTTAAAATGGTCATTTAAAGGTCTATGTCCGAGTGCCACGCCCACGTCTAATATCATGTTGCTTCGGTATCGGAATTTTTCACTTTTCCTCTTCTTCTGTTTGAGATCGAACTTTTGTTTCCAGATTATAAGTAACTTGGCAGTTCGGTAGTAGCAATGTTTTGGTGTGATTTGGGCGGGTTTTATGGTTTTGAGTACTTTTTGCGGTGTAGTGGTGATTAGTTATTCTAGTTGACAATGAGGTGCAAATGTTTGGTGAGACTCAAAACCCAAATGAGAGTTTCAACAATGTTGTTTCGAAGAAGGTTCCCAAAACTGTATTTGTTGGTTTTGATACATTGTTCTTGGGTATGTATGATGCAATATTAACTTTCAATGAGGGAAATATTGGTAGAGTTTAAGTTCTGCAACATTTGGACATAGCTCCGGGAAAGAATACGCTATAACTGCTACAGGAAATTGACTCTCTGTCTGTGAAAAAAAAAAAAAGATATGAAAGCAGATGACCTATTAAAAGAAGCTAAAAAATAATATACCAAAGAGGAAGACAAATGATGACCCTAACAATCCAGAATGGGGGCTGGGTTACTCTGAAACTTTAAATTCATTTTCCCAAAATTTTATATTTTATATGGAAAGGTTCATTTTTCAGAAACTATTAACAAGAGATATCTGAAATTTTTACCGCATTTCAAGCCTAAAATAACGTATTTACTGATTTATTTTCAACAATCTAACTTTAAAGACTTTAGGTCAATAATATAATATATCTTACTAAATGCAGAAAAACGTTGAATCTTTTTAAACTCAGTAAATGCAAAATTTCTGAATACGCGTATAAAAAAATTGGTTGCTCTAATGCTAATAGTTTTTGAGAAAATGTACTTAAAATTGCTGAAATTAACGTGGCGGGGATATGGCTTAACACCTCCCCATAAGTTGATCTCTGATACAAAAAAATCTGATACCAAAAATGAGGATTTTGTTGTTTGTTGAGGAGCCCAAGTATTCTTGTAGAAATACTATATACAAAATGCCAATTTTTCTACCACTGTTCCAAATACAGTTTTTTGTAGAAAACTACACATTGTAGAGGTAGATTTTTGTTTTAATTATTTTGAAATTATTAAAAGTAGAAATTGCTAACAATGGAGATAAAGCACGAATGTGGGTTCAGTATTTCTAAACTCTTCACTATTGTAAAGAAATGTGTGTGAGGTGAGCTTAGTGGAGATGGGATGCTATATTTGGAATGTTTTGAAGATGTGCTTCCATATTTTGATGCCAACGACTATTCTTACAAGAAGGGATTGGCGTCACCGCCTGGGAGGACGAGAGGGGCGTGTCTTCAATTATTTCGAAGTGTCTTACAAGTTTGAAGTAATTTCACATTCATAGTTAAATGCATTTAAATTGCTTCAAAATATGTTGTAGGCCTTGATGTTTTAAAATTGTTCCGAGGAGAGTAACCCGTAACCTATGCCTTATCTATTGAATCGTCCCTTCATGTAATTTGGAGCTAATGTGACGTCCAAGATTGCATTGGAAAGGGAAGTTCGGCATCAAGAATATGATCTGTTTGTGACTAAGGGATGGTTCACAACAAGTGCATCGAAGAGCTCATGCAATATTTTCTCTGTGAGTTAGTCTCACGACCTCTAAGTTTGATGACATAGGTATGTGAAAAACACAAAAATCTGAGTTTTACAAGTTGTTTTACATCATGAAAGACTACATTTATTTTTAAAAGTCATGAGTGGAGATTTTTCTTGTACAGAGTAGTAGGGGAGGAAAAAGAACCGCATTGTTACACCTTAGTAAAATACGTAGATTATATCAAGTAGTGCCAAAAAGGACACAATTGTGTTTCATAAGAACCCTGATGAGAGAACGAAGTCAGATGAGCGGCTGACAAGACTGCCAAAATGCACCAAATGAAATGTTTGATGAAACAATTTCAGTATCCATTACAAACTTTCTTTGCCTCAATGTTCACTCAACATTTTTTTACTTCAGCCACGCGATGACAGACAAGACAGCGTTGTCTACAGACATTTAAATTTCAAGAATTCTCAAGAATTTGAAGACAACATGCTCCTTCAGCGTGCATTCGGGATCTGCGATACTTCATCGCTTTTCATAAAGCAAAACTGGAAATCACCGAGGCATGGAAACCAAAAATCAGCAGGAAGCAGCAGGGACATTCAGCAAATCCAACGCTACTGCTGATGAGGCGCGGCAGATAGGCAAAACAGCCTTTTATTCTGAGAATGAAACAATGCTCTACATTATGAGATCTTTGGAAATTTTCTAACAACGGCTTCACTCAACCTCACCTCTCTGCCTCCTACAGAGCGACTGTTGGCTGCATTGTCTGTGGACATATTTGAAGATGCTAGCGAGGAAAAACTACCCACTGCACTTCATGCAATGGAACTGAAAGACCAAAACTCGCTCTTCTGCCTTTTAGCACTAGAGAAGCAGTACCTGAGGAACTTCTGAGCAACATGCTCTTCCAAGTTCCAAGGGCTGCCATGGAGGTTGTTCCTGCATGAAAAGAAAAGTACTACGATTTGCAAACTGTGAAAATGCCAGTCTTGTACCAACGCTCAAACTGAAATGCCGATGTTGAATGACTGCACGCAGATTGCAATGATACCATGGAAGAAGGAAGCAGCTATCTCGACGTCGATTTGAATAAGGAGTAAATTGAAATTTTGGAGTTCATGTTATTGGGATTATCATCCTCCAAATGTGTAAAAAAATACTAGTACTTTCTGGTTACTTCTTTAGTGTGTGTGTGTGTGTGTGTGTGTGTGTGTGTGTGCGCGCGCGTGTGTGTGCGCGCGCGTGTGCGCGCGTGTGTGTGCGCGTGTGTGCGCGCGCGCGCGTGTGTGTGTGTATATCAGGATATATTTTATGGAGAGGAAATGAGAATTTTTTCGAAAATGTGAAAAATGGACGTTCTTGCATGAACTTTTCGATTAAATGCTTAGTTTCAGAGGAATTTGAAAAAAGTTGAAAAGTTCGAAAATTTTGAATTTTTTTATCATAACTTCTGAAGCTCCACTTGAAAATCAGAGCAAACTCAGATAACTAATATCAGAGGCCTACTTGAGTGTTTAAAACAGTTTCCAGAACTCTGCAAATTTTTGGGAACTCTAATTTGCTTTGTCTTTAAAGACTTTTAATTAGTATAGTGTTAGTTATATCTAAAATGTATAATGGACCTCCAGAAATCATGTTTCTCAAGAATATTCTTGGAAGAACTTGTAGCAACTATTTTAAATGTACTGTAGGGGTGGGGTAGAGATTCTGGAGCTCAAGAAAATATGTGCAGTCTATACTTCAATGCCATACATCACATTAAGTTTTTTCAATACAAAAAATTAAATGAAATAAATCATATAATCTGAAACTGGAACAAAGTAATGTGTTCTTTTAAGTAAAAATTTCACTGCATATCATAGTTTTGTTCTAAACATATTGCATATAAATTTTATAAATAGTTTTGAAAACTCCTTTAATCTATTGCTTTGTAAGAGTTTAGAAAATTAGCTTACTTACATGGTGAAGAAGGGGAAGTCTTAGTATTATAAAATATGAAAAGTTATGTGAGTTGTAAAATATGAAAAGTTATATGTTTTGCTGTAATGCCACCATCCAAGTTAATTATTCATTAATTCATCAACCATTCTTTGCTAGTAACACATATTCTGCAACAGGAATGAAATAAGTTCTGTATTTTTAAGAATGGAAATTATGTCTCTTTTATTTTCTTCCACTGAGAGAAATTAAATAACACTGAGATGATGAGAGAATGACATTCATTGTAAATCATTTGGTTTTGTTCATAAAAATTGTTTTAGGGTGAAGTCATATCTTGCTTTGGAACATGTCATATTGATTTCCTGCTCTAAATAAGTATGGTGCAAAACTAAATTATTTTTCTGAATGTAAGTACAAATATTTTATAAAATGTATGTGGTTGTAGTTGTCTTCAATTTGTTTTATGAGCTGTTTATCCTCTTAAATTTCTTGCTTCATTAAAAAATACACAAATTATTACAAAAGCAAGTTGTGAACTTAAACAATTTATCACAATGATTCTTCTAAATTTAACAGAATGGAGGATAAAAATTATATTAATTATGAAGAAGATTTGTGTCTTATAAAATTGCATCAGCAGATCCAATTGCAAAATTTTGTTGACAGGAATTTCTTCTGAATAGTGGATTTTTAAAAATTTACTGGTATTGATATTGTGAATATTTTAAATGTATCTTGTTCATGATTTTAAAAGATATTGTTCTGTGCCTTTTAACATTCAAATAAATATGTAGTGTCATTCTTTGAGTACCTCTTATTTATTTTTATTTTCACCATTTTTATGCATTCTGTTAATGAAGTTGTAGTATCCTTCTAAATTTTAATTATTCTTCACTAAGAAATCTTAATAAGTACCTCTCTTTGAATGAAATTGTGTAAAGTACAAAATGTAAATGCATTTGAAGTGGCATTTGTATTTGTTTTTCTTTTCCGTGTTTTGACTCACTCTAGAGAGGCAATGCACAGTGTTTAAGAATATTGTAAACAATTTATTTTTAAATTTAAAGAACTATGAAGATTTAAGGAAAACATAGCTCTTAGTTAATCCCTATATTTTATTTGCTCTAAAATAAAATTTTCCTTTATTTTCTCACAAAGAGCATTAATAAATAAAATAATCAATGGAAATACACGGACCCAAAATAATTTTACATTATCTCTTGGCACAATACTCTTGAAACTGCCATGGAAAAAGTTCTTTGTTATGAAAAATTCACATCATGACATTGCTGTTGAGAATGAATACTTTTGAAATATAATTGTTATTTTTTGGTTTTTTTTGTAGAATGAATCGTTTTAAATAACAGCTAAATCATTTCATAAAGATTTATTCAATAAATCTTTACGAAAATCTTAGCCAATATAATTGAAAGTCAAATAAACAACAATTTTTTTTTGTTTTGTGTCTGTAGTGTTATGTGTCACATTCTTTATATCCAATAAATTATGTATTTTTACAAAACATTAAACATTTGTGTACTTGTCTAGGTACAATAAATAAATAGGTAATTAACATTTAGGTATGTTTTTAAAATCAATATTTTATAATAAAGTATTAATGGGTATCTAGAGAAACATTAGATAAAATGAAACTTCTCATTTGGAAAACAATCTATATAAAGATACCGGGAGCTAATTTTTTGTTGATACACTATCCATCAAAAATTGTAATAATGATAGATCATGGATGTGTGAATTGCATTTATGTTGGATAGTTTTAGGTGCAGGATTAGCATAGATATTTGTTTTAGTAGCTCAGATCACTCTCATTCTTTTTATAATTAAAACACAATTGTTTTGTGGCATAACATGTCTGTTTGTTAGTGTTTTAGGCTAATACTGATTTCATCAGCAATGAGTTCATTTTTTATCTGGTTTATGAAAAATGATTGATATCATGATATTTTTCAAGTGACTTATTTGCAATAGGTATTGTATATTTATAAATAGCTACGGGATAGCTGAGAAATGGACAAAAGTAGACATTGTTAAAATAATATTCTGTGATATGAATAACAGAATCTCTAAAAATGCAGATTCTCAGGCTAGTACTTTCTTGCCATTCTGTTGGTGTAATGTAGGTTGGTGTGTATTTCCCATTGTGTTTTGATGTGTGATATTTTTTTCTTCAATGCCCGGGGATTGAATAAGATCAAAATAAAATGTAGATTTAATGATAGAACTTGTTTGGAAGAATAGTGTTTCAAGAAATATTAAAAATGCCTAAAATGGGCTCAACAATATAAACATTACATACTGAAGGAAATTCTTAATTTTTTTTCTTATATCTTCAAATAATAAACCTGTGTAAAAACCTAAAATACATAATACATAAATACATAATTTGTCAAACAAACCAACTTTATTTTCATCTATATTACGCATCATTAGCACAAATTCTTAGTATGTAATAATGCAAAGATGTAATGCCAAGCTAACATTCTAATAATTTTTGCAGAATACCCGGAATCATCAAGGTGCAATTCTCAACCATTCTCTTCAAGGCCGAGATCATCTGCACCTGAGCAGTTGCAACAAGTGGCGAAATGGAGGAATGAAAAGAATACTCAATTGTTTCAACTGGCAACTAATGGCTGGGACAGGAACGGAAAATCATCCTTTGAGAACATTGAATTAACTTGAGGAATGGATTTTTGAAACTTTACTAAGTGTGATTATAATGGCTTTAAGTACAAAAAAGTTCATAAACGTGAAACGTCTTTAGATGGTGTAACAGATGCATCAATCTCATAATAACTGATATTTAATTACCTACATTCCATTCTGATATTTTGCATTTGAATTCAATTAAACAAGCCCATTACACTATTTCAGAAAAGAAAAGATTACAAGCAACAGGATACAGGGATGATTCAAAATAATATGAAATGACTGTATGTCCAACAACATTGTTTACATTTCCCAGCATTGAGTACGAGAGAGTTCTACAAGAAGTGGAATCTTGTGTCGCGTTATTCTCAAGATATCCAGCAACACTATGGGATATTTGTTTTGTTCATCCAATATCAGAGTATTAGGAGTAAAACTGCTATGAAAGTTGTATCATAGTCAATAGCACTACAACTTGACATTTTTGACTGAAGTTGATGGACTTACATAAGGAGATAAAAGAAGTGACTGTGCCTCTGTATCAAGAGATTTAACCAAAGTTAGTGAAGGTACTTCATAAACAAGAGTATCTCTGTTATAAACTAGCTATGTAAATGAAAAATATTCTTTTTTCATTTCATCTTATTATCAAATAAATTCTTGTAAACAAGTAGAAAAGAATCTATTGATCTCATTCACATCCTTTGGTAGTGAGTAAAGTAGGTAATTTTACAGGTTGTCTTTTGTAGTAAATATGTTACAGGATTCAAGTGATTCTCATTACCTCTTTATATTCTCTTATTTTTCAAAAAACATTTAAAAAAATATTTCTCTGAATCTTAGGAAATTTGTAGTTGAAAATTTGGGCACATTATTTCATTTTTTTCCCCAAGTTCCTCACATTTTCTCAAAAATTATAATAAAATTTGATTTTATGTACTAGGCCTACATGGAATAATTTTACAATATGTGGTATAAGGTGCCTTTTTATAGTTATAAACTTATAGTTTTTGGTCTTCGCATTCAAATTGTAACCCTTTTCCAAGTTGCATAAGTCCATGAAGGATTTTTTCAAAACATTTGAGTGATTTTTTAAATGAAAATAATTTGTTTAGTTGTTTTCATTGGGATCTGCTTTTCAGGTTTAAGATAAATTGGAACAAACAATAGCAGCAAGTTTCAAACTTGTTCATATTTACTTCTAGACACTTTTAGAAATTCTTGTGTGTATCCAAATATTTAAGAATATGACTTTATGAGAACTAGAAGTTTTACCAATAAAGCTGTTGAATATAGTGACAGGGAATCAATTGCACTGGTCCCTTCTTAAAAAGAAATTATGGGAAGAAAGGATATTTTGGACATCGACCAATAAAACGGTAAGTATGGGAGATGGTGATTCTTCACAGAAATAGACTTTTATTTTTTTTTAAAATTAAAAAAAAAATAACAATTTTTATTTTTGTATAATTTCCAAAACAGGCGTTCTATTTTCAATCTGTTTTTAACTTTTAGCTCTCCAAGTTTATAGACAACTCCAATTTGGTGGTAGTTTAAATTCACCCAGTGTTCCTGACATTTCCTCAAAATTGGTTACTTTTTTCTTCCATTTTTATTTTGCCCAGAGTTAAATGTGCTAATAAAATTATGAAATAGCACTTACATTGAAAATTATTATTTTTTATTTATTTATTGGTGTTCAGTTTTGTGAACTGTTGTATGTTTTAATGTAAACATGCATGGAATAAATTTTCTTCATTAAAATAATTTTACAATATGTGTAATACTGTGTTCATGAGGTGTCGTCTCATGAATTTTCTGGAAACATAGTTTTTGCTCTCTCTTTCAACTTTTCTCCCTTTTTCAAATTGCTCAAGTTTTTCAAAATGTATCTTTTATTACTATATAAATATATATAAATAACAAAATTTGTGTTGAAATGATCTCTATTGTATGGAAGTTACACGTCGCAATTTGCAATATGTTGAGAAAGAAGTATGTCTTCTGTTTCTGAAAGAAACTATTATGCTACCTGACCAGGAATATGAATGCATATTATGTCATTAATTTGAAGTTTTATTGTCACTGATGGAACCTGTAACAGAACAAAAAGAACATTATAAAACGAAATATCAAAGAGTTTGCAGGTGTTTGACAGCTGAGCCATGTTCACCCAATTCGGCCATGAATTTGTTTATACCTACAGTTTAATTTAAATAATTATGACATAAGTTAGGTAAACATGCCCTACATCACTGGCGTAGCTGAAGCTTATCCTAGAGGGAGAGTAATAATTTGCCCCTGATAGATAGGCAAACCATCATCCATTGCTGTCTGGCTTGAAGAGATTTAAATACCCGCAGCATTCGCGGACGCGCGCGCGAGTATGTGTGTGTGTGTGTGTGTGTGTGTGTGTGTGTGTGTGTGTGTGTGTGTGTGCACGCGTGTGTGCATGTGTGCGTGTGTGCGTGTGCGCGTGTGCGCGTGTGCGCGTGTGCGCGCGCGTGTGTGTGTCCATTTACAAAAATACCCCAGACTGTTGAATTCCATAAATAATGGCAGATCAAGTTTTTCTGAAAGAAAGAAAAAAAAGTCTTCTCGCAAGTGTTACTTCCGAGCGCGAAATTTAAACCGGCTCCCGCGTCACAGCAGAAATCGGCGTCTGCAACAGGGCTGGGATGGGGTCATTTCTCGCCGTTTTCGGTAAAACTGTTGAAAAAAGAAAACATAGCTTGCCTCACATTACAGTACACTAATAGTATCAAGTGTTTTATGTATACTATAGATAACATAACATACGATAAATGATAGTTCTCTGCAGATTTTATCCTTAATATCACGACAACTTCTAATAGAGTTTTTCAGCTAAAATATTGAGTTTGTTGATTGTTTCTGGGCGCGCAACTCGAACTGACGCTTTTGCCAGCTTCATTTTGTGAAGTATCATGCCGACCAATGCATTGGGGGGAATCTGTGCTGTGGACATCTAAGAGCTGAGTCCACCAATCCTACGCGGTGTCCATATTAAGCTTGAAAAAATGGTATCACAATATGAGCCAAGTCATGATGAACAACAAAATAATGTACTAATATGGAGTTCAATTGAGAGAAAAAACGACACGCGTTCAATGCATATGTTTGATACCTGCAGCGCAAGAGAAACAGCCAAACGAAAACAGAAATTTTCAAGAACCACCAGCAACGTCACCATGAAATGGTTTCACGATTTGTCCCAAGACGACGGGAGAGAGATACGCTGTCACCTCGCCTATGAAACAGAGAAGCGAAGGCCAGAATACGCATTCACCGTGGAGAACGGGATACTTGAGGCCATTAGTCACGTTATGAAGCTGCCCCATGGACACTCGTGGTAGCATCATAGCGACCAGAAATATAATCAATAAACTCAATATTTTAATGAACGAACTCAATATTTTAATGAAAAACGCTATTAGAAGATCTCATGATGTTAAGGATAGAATCCGCAGAGGGCTGTCAGGCTGTCTAAAGCGCAAGACACTTGTTGACACTGAAGACATGTGAAAATAATTCCATCATTCAGTTTTGTTAATTTCCATAAGGCTTGGTTCGTGTTCAGCATTTATTGTTTCGCCACAGCATAACGTGTTTATAATCTACGACAAAAAGCATTTTAATAGATTTATTACATTAAATAGTGTACATAAAATATTTGCAGAATTTTATTGCTGTAGAGAGCAGCATGCCATGTTATCATCATTTAAAAGTTATGCTAAAAATGCGAAGAAACGACG
The DNA here is from genome assembly GCA_964035755.1 of Teleogryllus oceanicus. Classification (NCBI taxonomy): domain Eukaryota; kingdom Metazoa; phylum Arthropoda; class Insecta; order Orthoptera; family Gryllidae; genus Teleogryllus; species Teleogryllus oceanicus. The sequence continues at coordinate 49,500,390 of CAXIVR010000007.1, read as the reverse complement.
CAATGCTCAGCCCCGTTGCCGTCGCCGGTATTTGGTTTGTTACGGATCCGGTTTAAATTTCGGGCCCGCAAGTTTCATTTAAATCCAATTTTCTAAAAGACAATTTTTGTTTCGGAAAGACTTGATCTACCATTGTTCATCATCTCTTTTTGTCGCAACGCGCAGACACGCGCGATTCGAAACCCCTCGCTCCAAATTTGTTACGCCTGGGAGACCCCGAAAAGATGAAACCCCGTCAGCCGCCGTAAATCCGTCCCTCCGCGCTCACCACCCGCTCCATCCATGTGTGTCCTACTTCGCACAAGGAAGGTCAGTGTTACCCGGGAAAAAGCAGTGCTTGGCAAAGGGATGCATTCGAACGATAGTCCACAGTGGATAGAATACTCTGAATCCCACATTTCAAAGCAATTGGCCATCGCGAGTCTTCAACCCGACCAATTCCTTGCTCTACTGTGCAGAACTAAACAAGAGAGCAATCAGTAATTCAATAAGATCAGGAAGAGAGAGGGATACAGCGGTCCAATAATCTTACAACTCTAGCATGTTCCCAAAACATACAGTTGAAATAGCAAAAGAAATCTCGTTCTGTGATCACGTGGGGGTCGAGGAGCGAGAAAGGAGAGGTTGAGTTTTTCTTGGCGTGTTTTGTTGTACGATGTTTCGGCGGTAATGCGTGCGAGTTTACTGTGCTAATGACTGGTGCAATTACGATCAAGTACGGCTCGCATTTAGCGACACTTGTCGCACTTACGCTCCGGTATGGTGTGACGGCCGGAAGAGTACAAGAGGCACCGGAGATTACGTGTCAGACAGAAATCATGCCATCGGGCCTCCCCATCGACGTATTCAATGTATAATCTAGAATTAACAGGAACAGTAGATTTTTGGAAAGCTCTTGCTTTACATCCGCGTATGTTCTACAAAAGATAATTTGTCATTGTTACCATTACAAGCGCTAGTACTATTGGTGTGCCGTATTCTTTACATATGGAATTTTTCGATTTTTAATGAGAACAAGATAGTTTTTTTAGTGAAAGGTTTGGACTAGTGTAGTACGTGAACGACTAATGTATGTGTAGTATTAATAAGTGTTCGAGTGGTGTAATGTAGCCTATGTGTAAGTTCTACATGGTTTGACAAGTATACTAGTAAAATTATGAATTTTTAAACTGGTTTTATCTTAAATTTTCCTCAATATTTGTAGATGATTTGGTACACAAATTACTCGTAATATCGTTGTTCGGTCCCAAGAAGTCCAAGTTTGTCTTTCAATGCTTGTGTTTTGGTGAAGGGTCTTAAATTCACTAACCAGAAACGTCTATTCATGTTCACGTCTTTTATTAAATTGATGTACACTTTTTTTGACAATTATTAATTGTTGTAATTTTTTAGCTTGATTTTAATGGAAATTTATGTATTATTTTAGATTTTATTTTACAGGTCGATTTAAACTTCACTATAACTGGAAGTGGTGGCTCAGGGCATCAGGGCATCAAAAATACCCATCGGTATTTTTCCGTGTTTTTCCGATCAATACCAGGTCGATGTCGGAGCAGTACCAACAAACGGGCCACGGCCTCTTCCTTTTCCTATCCTCACCCCTTACTTTCGCACACACATGCACTACACATGCCGGGAGATTGGTCGGGAACTTAGAGCTTGTCCCGGCTGGGTCGGTGCCCCGCTGATGGGATACAGCTGGTTGGAGAAAACCCGCTAGCAGACAGGTAGGTCGGCGCAGGTTCTCACCAATCAGCGGAGGAAGATCCCAGATATCTTACGAGAAACATGCACCACACTAACGGGACTAATGACTTTAGGAGTCGTTGCGTCCGGAATCTCTCATCAATCAAGTTAGGTTCAATAAGGGTGATGTAACTAGCACCTTAAAATGAATCTGGAAAGTCCGCGTTTGGTGTAATTGTAGTTACAGGAAGATGGTGAAAAAAATTGAACTTTTGCCATTTGCGAAAATTCAAAGAATTCAAGGTAAATGAGACGCGCACCTTCCTTAAATGCGTGTTTTGTTCTGATCGAGAATACATTTTAAATCGAAAATTTGAATCCATTTCAGAGAAAATTTTGAAAATGTTGAGGCTTCCTGTAAAGTACCTCCAAATATCAAAATAACCATTTCAACTCCAAGAGGCCGCGACATCAGTCAGATGAATCAATCGAGCAATTACAATTTTGGTAAAAATCCTAAATTCGGTATGGCCGTTAGCGTTGATCACAGACAGACGGACAAACATTTTGCCGTACACTAATTTTACATTTTCAAAATCCCTGAAGTTTATTTTGACTATATAACTAATTGGAGGAAGTAATTTACTGCATATTAGAACAAGATTTATTGAATAGTACATTAAATTTATTTGCTTTATAAGGGAAATTGAAGTGTGTAACAATATTTAACCATATATGAATAATTTTGAGTTACTGTGGATTTTGTACTGAGTATGTAATTATAAAAGTAGTCCCTAATAACTAACTAGTTGTTAATAACTAACATAGTTGATACGACTTAAAAAAATCACATCAAAATCAAAGATTTATTCGCTTTTTCGGAATCGGGGCCCCACAATACGGGATTTTTGTCGAAAAATCGCAGATTTTTTGCTGCAGAAACACACTTTCTCTATACAACGTAAGTAGTATGCGATAAAGTAAAATATTTAGAAGCACCTGATATTGCAGATATTGATTAAGCTTACAAATCTTCTCCATTATTCAAGAAATGTTTTACATTTACTTCAAAGTTTTGTTAAAATACATCGTTGTTGCATAAGAAAAGACACATGTCAAAAATTATTTAGCAAGAGAACGATTTAACCCTAACGAAGCCGTTGTTATATCTTGGCCAGAGATGTAATATTTTCTACAATAAATTTTCCGAGTGTCTGGAGAAGTATCGTTACGAGTTTAATTTTGCTGATAAAAATATAAAATTTTAAACATTTTTCTTCATGTAACTGAAAAATTACGATTTTGATGTGTCTCTTTTCTTGTGTACAGATGTCATGAAATACAGTGAAACACAACAGGATCCTCATGAATGTACTAATACAACTTTTGTGTACCATTATACACAAAACATGGCGATTAATTAGTAATACATTTTTTATACACTTATTGTCATTTGGAAATGAGTTTCTGTGGTTCAATGGATGATTGTCTCATTTTAACAATTTTTTAGTTTTGCCTTTCCAAGAGGAAAATGTTTGTTTTCGTGAATAGTAATATATTTTTACTATCATCTTACTTACTATCATTAAAATTATTGCTTTCGTACGTCAGTTTGCTTAAATAACATTAACAATAAATAATGTGATGAAAAGGGTTGTTTGGGAAAGTATTTATTCCGGAATTCAGCGGTGGCCAAATCATTTTTAATACATAAAATAAAAAAAAAACTCACCTGCATTTTTTTTGTCACAGAGACACTTATCCACACTTAAGAGCGATAAAAAGCAAGAGGCAAGTAGTTTTCTACTTAGGCACCTCAATATAGGAAATGTTAGCATGTTCACGGATCGCGACAATTTTTTAGTCGTTTCTAAATGTAATTAATGTCAGTTGATTGACTTTTGCTCCGTTATTTTCAATTACATACCTTTGGGAAGTTCTTGCGTACAGGAATAATTAGCGTATAATTTTGTATGGTATCAGGCTGCACCGGACAAGAAACACCATCAGACTGACACCCATCTTTCTGGTATTGCCCTGGATACGGCATGGTGTGGTTCAATAAAATACCGTATAGGCTGACTGATAAATCTTCGACAACATCTTCTGTAAAATAAATTAAGCACCAAGTATTTAAAAAATAGAAATTAATGTCAAAGAATGAAACCTTAACAAACTAAAAGTCTACAGTTTCCAAAGCATTTTCCAAACTTATGCAAACACTAAATCACACATTTGATTCCTTTTATTTACAATTGTTTAAAACTTACCTGTTTTAAAACTCAAATGCAAAGTAGCATTCGTTCCTTTTTTTAGTTTGCAAACATTTCCAGGGCAATCCTCTACATCTGCACTGGTGATCACTGCCTTTGACGAACCTGGTAACAGAGTAAAACTCAATTATGGAAATTTGTTTCTATCGTGTATGAGTCCCAAAGGTTGTTGTTCTGTGAAGTTCTATATACCAAGATCGTGATAAAACGTGTTGGAATTTTAATCCACATAAACACTTCTGAATATTAATGCAACTACTGGTTCACATCTATTCAAGACAACATTTGATAAACACGTTTTGTAAATCTATACTTGAAACTTTGATTCGCAGTCTCATAGTATTGTATATATCATGTAACAGAAGAATAAAATAAAATTATAACTATTTTAAATCCATCAAATTAAAGATATGATTATCAAATCAAAAATACCACAATCTGAGTACTGAAGACTGTGGATTCCTTTAAAAATAAACACTGCAATGATAACCCTCGTCAGTGTAATCTCCATAACTTCAGTCCCTTTGCTGGTTTAGGCACCAACTGACAGCTGCCTGCAACATGTCTGAAACACGTTGTCTAGTCCAGGAAGTGACGTAAGGGGCGATTGTACACCGAAGGCCATTGGACTCACCAGACCATAGTGCTTCAAATGTAAGAGACTTCAATTGAAATCTGTGAACAATGGAACAATAACAATGTAGGTGCTGAATTGGTACTTAATGCTATATGTTACGTATTTGAGAATCTGAATCATACACATCAACACTAATATATAAAATCGAGAGTTAAATGTGTAGGGTTCCATTAAATGAGTTGATGTATGATTTCACTGCAAAATGATGAATAGTGTCCCTTACATGAGCCAAAACCTTTTTTTGTGTGAAATGTCGCATACCCTTAACTAGAAATAATTTCCGGATTAATATTGCAAACATTTAGCATATAATTCATATGCTGAATGACATATTGTAAAAACCCAATTCATTTCGATGTGTGTTCCAAAACGTTTCTAAATAAGTTCCGCAACTATGTCGTTTGTCGTAACGGTCTATATGTAGATTATCTCGAATATTGATTACTTAAAATGTTTTCAAAACTAAGCTCCAGCGCTTCTTCAGATGTGTAAAAAAGTCTTTTTCTTGAAGCACACAATCTCATGACATTTTTGATCTGTTTATAGTCTATATTAATTTAAAAGTACTGTTTTCTCTCTTTCTTTCACAATGTTCTGCAATACTTGCTGCTTGCACCATTAAACCAAACTCCTTTCGTGTGATCGCTTGGAAGGTTTCCGTCTTTTTTGTATTAATTGATTTTTCGCAAAACAGAAGACGATGTCGACCAGATGATGAAATGATGGCATTGACTTTATCTTGATGACGAAGCTAATCTTTAGCGCAAACAAAACTTTTCTGAAAAACTATTATCGGCGTTTATCTTCATACTACATTTTTTCAACATTTTGTACCAAATTTTCCATTCATACAACGAATTCCTTTATTTTTAATATTTTCAATAATATAGTCTTCAATTGGCGTTATCTGTTCGTTTCTATCACGAACGCAAAATCACTACCAAAATTCACAATTCACACACATCATTTCAACAATTTCAACACTTCTAACACATCACACTATCAAAATTCAAGTAGTATATGGCTTAGTGTTGGGATCACAGAATTTTTGAAAACGTGCACAGTATTCACTTCTCCCCATAGCGCGTCATACACGGTTTAAATGTTGTTGACGTAAATAAATAATGAATAAATAAACGCCACAAATCGAAAAGTCTTCATTTCTGAAATGATGCATATCTAAAGAAAAAATAATAATTTCTCAAGAGTTGCACTTTGTTGCAGCTGGTACTTGTTAGAACATGATAACACAAAAATCCGTGCCCCAAGCCTGTAAAAATTTGTCAATTGTTTAAAAGTCAATTCAAATTTTGAAGTTAGAACTAAAATTCACAGCAATGGATGAGGTGGGAACTTTTAGGAACTGTGTATTGAATTGTGCATTAAAAGTAGTTGCTATGAAAAATACATTCACAGAGGATAACAAAATGACAAATTTCAAAGAAAACAATAAATATGCATAGACAGCACACTTTACAATTTCACCTTGGCTCGACGGTTCGCACTTCGGCGCGGAGAGAGAACGGGCGTGTACCGAATTCACAAGCGCGCCTCGCGACAGGAGAGCCAACAATCACCAAAATGGAACCAAAGCGGTTGACTGAAGTATTTACTTCACATTATATTACACAAAGAGTTCATTTATGAAAGTTGAAAAATTACATTTTGGGCACAGAATCGGGTTTTATGTCCAGTATACCCTGTACATTTTTCGTGCAGATTGGACATTCAGAAAACGTGCAGTCCAGACTGCCCCCCAGAGTTTTTCTGCCAAACATTCGCCCTTTTCCAACGCACGATTACACAAGTTTCTCTTCTTTCGAAATTCCTTCATAAGGCGAGAAAATAGAACACAACTCTAATGTGTTGTCACTGTCATGTAACTATCATGGCAACCATTCAGCTAAGGTTGTGTATTTTTCAAGAAAAATTAGTCCAATATTGAATTGAATTGAATTGAATTTGCCTTATTTTACGTGGCGAGACTCAGGCCATGAGGCCTGCTCTTCCGTCTGACCACGCAAATTTCGTTACACTCCTTTCACCAATCATGGGAGAAAGAAGGTATATTGTTCTCAGATCAAACAATAATTCTTCCAAACAATCTAATAATTCAAATAAAAAATTGCCATCTAATTCTGCTCTACCTTTAAAATCTCCTCTGGTCCATCAATACCTTCTCCCTTCTCTGGCCCATTTTCTCCATCTAATTTAAATTGTCAAAACTTTCCACCTTTGCCTTCTTTGTCTACTATTCTCAAAATTATCTTAATATACATAATATAATTTTCGTTCCTCTTGTGCAACATCGTATTTCACTTCTTTGATTTCTATTATCACACAAACAATTTTGAATTCTCTAATTCCATATATTCACAAAATTATTCAAGATACGCTTCTTAAATTACATAATAATGAATTATAATAAAATAAAAATTATTAATTGGAATGCAAATTGTATTTTCCATCAGTTAAATGAATTTAAACATTTTCTATAGTCGTAAAAGTGACAGTAAATGCTTTTCCGAAACCCATTTATCTCATACTACAAAATTTCATATCACCATTTATACAGTTTATCGTGAAGATAGAACTGCATTACATCCTGGTGCAGGGGTTGCCTCAAAAATATATAATGAAATGTTGAATCTACTAAATATAATTAACCAAGCCGTAAAATTGTCATTAATAGCACTTAAAAATTACAAACAAATTAGTTTCATCGTCTTGCCTAACGAAATATTTAAATCTAATATCACTGAAACGTACTACTCGTCGTAAGGGCAAATAACTCGTGACACACTTCAATCAAACAATACAGTCAAAATTAAATTAAATTAATATAGATTAATCAAATACTATAATACTTTTTTATCCCATCTTCTAACTCTAATCTATCTCCCTAATTCTAACTCTCTTTGTGTCGTGACCGCCCGCACGCATTTGAACGAGCCGCCCCCGAGTGACGTCAGCGGGGCGTTACCGCCCCTGGCGGAAAAGGAAGGCGACCGGTGCGACCCGGCTTGGACTGTCCGCGCGCGGCCGTCACGCCCGAGCAAGCGGGTAGGGACTCGCCACCGCCCCTACTCCGCAGCTAGTCGCGGGCCGCTAGCCCTAGCGGGCTATAAGAGGGCTCCGACCCGACGCCAGGGCAGATAGCGAGCGACTGTATTAGTGATTGATCCTGGCGAGTGACTTGGTGAGCGAAGAGTGGAGATCAGCTACGACGACCTGTGCAACGAAAGTGAACTCTCTTGTGGATATTTGACGACTCGGCTGATTTTGGGACTTCTTCTGGACAACGATAACACTGCTTCGCTTTTGGTACATTCTTCTGGTGATACGGAACTTCAGCAATTGTACCTGGTCTTGAATAAAAATCGTTTCATGAATTTTTGCCTTTTGATTGGATACTACACTTTGTTCTGCTGTTAAATGAATAACGAATTAAAAGAATCAAATAGGAATGTTAAAAAATACAAATTATAGTGTAAATACAGATGCAGAGAAAACCGAACTTTTTGCGAAAGAATTTCAATTGTCCTGTACTAATAATCTTACCACTACCTCTGCAATCGCGCACAATATTAAATAATATCCAAAATTCTTTCCATACCGTTCCTGAACGCATTATATTTATTTCCCCTTCCGAAATAAAATTTATTATTGCTTAACTCAAGAATAAGAAAAAAAATTCTTACCCATCTCCAATTTGGTTTTAGACATAATTATACAACTACTGTCTGCTACGTCTATAAGGCTACATTGTTACAGATTTTCAAAAAGTAAGAAAATTTAATTTTGCTATATTTCTAGGTATAGAAAAAGCTTACAACAAAGTTTGACACCATTGTTTATTATACAAATTAAGAAATGTTCGGTTCCCAATATCTTCAAAACATTACTGCTAGTTTCTTAACCAACAGTAATACAAGTTAAAATTAACAGTATTCTAACGAATATATCATTTATGCAGGAATTGCTCAAGGTTCTTCTCTTTCTTTCTTTTATTTATTTATACCAGATATACAACTCTGTAAAATTCTTTCTCTCATAACTTATTTTAAAGTCCCTTTGCTTGTCCTGCTCGTAATATTTTTAATCTTGTCAAATTAGCTAATCTTTTTCTATTTATAATTATTCAAATTTCTTATGCGTTATAGTGGCGTGCTAGCATGTTCTGAGGTTACTTTTGAAAGTTTTCTCTCATAAGCACTATTTGTTATTGTAATTACTTTAACCCCTTGAAAGATATTGTATTATCGAACAAGAATAAATAATTATTTAAAATTCGTGATGCAGCAGAATTACACAGACCTTCTCGTATTTGTTTTATATTTTCTTTGGTAAGAGCTAGGTATTCCAACCAGCCACATACTCTTGTCAACTGCCATATAATGCCGCTCAAAGTACATTTTTTTTACATTTTCTCAATATTTCGGTTTCCTAATTGTAGAACCGAAATATTACTTTGAGAATAACAAAGAATAGTAAACCTCGTCCTCAATGGAAATTTTCATTGAAAAATTTGGAGCGGTAAACGGCGTTTAAGCGTTACTGTAAATGCGAAATTTGAAGTTCTTTTTCACAGAAAACCTTCGCGTGTTTGACTAACTTAATTGGAAGTCGTTTAAAGCACTTCCACTCACAAATGCAATAATGTATACAAATGTGCGTGTTAACGGTGTGAGAAATATTGAAAAAAATACATTTGTGTAATTTTTAAAAAACAAAAGAATCTACCAAAATAAATTTTATGTCATATTAAACAGTGTAATTAGAATTATCCCTACGAAATGATCGTTGGAAAAAATGGAGCCGTTTTTTAGACAATTATGAACTCTTTTTGAGGATTCCTGTAAGATACCCACAAAAATAAAAATATCCGTTTTAAACTCCCAAACTCTCCATTTTCTTCAGTTCAATCGTCGAACGATTTTGGAGAAAATTTGAAGGGTTTAGGCGCTAGCGTTGGCCACAGACCGACAGACGTTTCGTCGTTAATCGATTTTTCGGTATCAAGGACCCACAAATCATGGATTCTGGCTACACCACAAGTTAGACGAAGTAATTTACAACATATAGGAACATGATTTATTCTCTTTTTCGTTACCAGAGTCCGGCAATAAGAGTTTTGCAATCAACAATTCACTGTTTTCCGGTGCATGATTAGAACACTTTCTCTTCATACATTCGTGAGAAGTAAAGCTGATTGATCTTCAGAGCGTTTAAGTGTGTCTCTGAAGCCGGCGGCGCTAGCTGAATTCGTTTACTACGCTCCGTGAAGTCACGAAGGTTAAGCGAATTCGAGACTCGCGGGTTCGTGGTTAGGTGACCGGCCAGGAATCCCGGGATCTAACGGCATCGAGCCCCTGGCCGAAGGGATAAAAGGCACTGACTGCGACGTGACGAAACTTGACAAATATTAAAAATAAAGCACGTTAATGGAGGATTACTCCCAGTGCAAAGCGTTCAACGCCCCTTAAGGGGCTTGGAGACGCGTTGCGTCAAGGTGTAGACGCAACAAATAAAAAAAAAAAGTGGCTGCGCCTCTCTACTTTGTTTTGTTTTGAAGTGGCAGCATGCGAGAAGCGGCATCTGCGCTGGTGTCCTGACTAACGCAACGAGATGCAGAAGGGGTCGTGGTTGCTCCCCCCTCTGCCACCTCCCTCCCTCATTTCACCCCTTCCTCTCAGCCTGTGGCCAGCATCGACTTCGTTATTCTGGTAACAGCTGAAAGCGACTGCTCTGAAAATTCTACAAACCAAATCACCAGCAACGGGAAAAAAACGTTGGTGGCTAGCGACATTAATTATTTCGCGCACGTGACCCGCTACTTGTAAATATGGATACGGAAATGCTATTCGCCCGGAGGACAGAGAACAGAAACACGGTGGAGATAGTGGATACTCCTCCATGAAAATGGTGTATCTGGAAGTGACCTTGAACTTGACGCGCGTAGACCTGCAGGCTACCTGGATACATCCGTGACGTTGACCGGAAAATACTTTGTGATTTTAACCAAATTTGGTTCAATGGTTTGCCCAGGTTTGTCCACCCACACAAAAAAGTTAGGAGCCACAAAAGGTTCGGGGCAACTGCATATTGCCCGAAAAAATCAGATATTTTGACGTACACCCACACAAAAACGTTAGGCACCAGAAAAATCTTCGCGATAATCCCACTCTGACCGCAAAAATTCAGATATTTTCACGAAACTTTGTAAATCGTTTGCCCACCCTCAATGGGTTATTCTGTGATTCTCCGCAAGTTGCCTCTATTTTTGACGTCAGATAATTTTTTATCTCTAGCAATACGTACAATTTGTTTAAATTCAGAAATTGCGAATACCTTGATATTTTTAGGGTAAACCATTTACGAAGATCATTTTATCTTTAAGACGTATATTAGAACATTTGATATGCAACTTCAGGTACGCGTGAGTCGATAAATAAAGCAGTAAATCATAAATAAGGGGCAAATTTCGTCAAAATATCATATTTTTTTTCATTTCACGTTAGAACAATGCCGTTTACTAAAGAAATTCATTTTATGTTATGACAAAAAGAAGTAACCATTTTTATAGGTCATTTTTTGCATATTTAGTCGATTTTGACTAATAAGTCATTTTTAACATTCTTCCGAAATTTTTAATGCATTTTTTGCTGATTTAATCGATTGTAATATCATTTTTAATGGTATTTGCTCCACATAATCTTTAAAAAATGCAACAAATGTTCTTGACAGAGTTACTCAGTGGCTTATTCGATTTGTTCGTTCAGAAATTGTTTTGACTGCCGTTGAGAGTATGTGATTCTCGTAACGTATATCAGCGCTATTGCCAGTTCCGGCGTTTTCAGGATAACTAAAATCAAATGTTTGCAAGCTGAGTTCATGCGAACGAATGGAAGAAGCCTCGATTACATCAGAAACGTATCCAACAGCTTGAGTTGTTCATCCCAACCGGTTTTGATAAGGTTTCTTTACGTTATTTGTCTTTGGTTTTAGAGCATTTTAAAGCATTTTAAGAGCATTGTATTGATCATTTTTGACTATGCTTTAGGTCATGAAAATTCGCCCCCTAATTATAAACAAATGTGTCATTAGGACGAAAGGCAACTGAGAAACGCTAAAGAGCTTTCGCGTACTATTACAATGAGAAAAGGAGCTTCTAGCATTGGATAAACGAGTCCGAGAAATCGACGACCTGGATGGCCGAGGTGGCTGAGCGAGTACCGACTCGGCGCTTCGGTCCGAAGGGTCGCGGGTTCGAGTCCCGCCTTGGGCATGGTTGTTTGTCCCTTGTCTTTGTATATATGTGTTGTCGCGGAGGGCCTCGCGTTCTGCTGACCCCAGATCAGAGGAGCCCGCAAGTGTGTTGGTGTCTAGTGTATGGTCGAATATGCGTCCCATCGGGACGTAAAGGGTAACCGGCTGTCGGCTGAAAAAAAAACCCTAGAAAGAAGAAGAAGAAGTCCGAGCAACCGCGTTAAAAACGTACCTTTTGTGCGCCTTGAATGCGTTGTGGCCATCCGCTGTTTGGAAGTGTTGGGCGGCGGTCGGCGGCGGGCTTGTCCCCGTGGGCTTGCGCACTGGGGGTGCGCCAGCGGCGGCGCGCGGCCCAAGACGCGCTGCGCCCAGTGCTCTGCGGGATGCCGCCCAAGCAGCACCGACTCCGGCGCCTCCGGCCCGCCGTCGCCCGGGCCCTCGCGGCGCTGCTCCTCGCTTCAGGTCAGTGCGCTCGGGCTCCCGCTCCCGTACGCTCCACTCGCCATTCCGCTTTCTCGCTACGGAGCAGACAGAAAGTTAGGAAACGCTGCGCTCTGCGAAAATACGCCGAATTTTCGGCAGACAAACTCTTACTACGGGGCCCTCGTCACGAAACAGTGGATAAATCCAGTTGTGAAATTTCGGGGGGAAATCCTCTAACATGTGATGAAGCCAGAATGCATGATTGAGGTGAAGTAGATTTCCGCGGCCAGAGTCATGAAAATGATCTTGGCTGTCCGTTTGACGCCGCGTGGAAGGCTGTGTTGACGACGTTTCGACATCTTGCCCTGATCTTCTTCATGGCTTGTCTGCGTCGGGGTGGTTTGATCTCGGATTTATATTTTGGAGTCGTTTGTACCGAAAAATCGAATGACGGCAAAACGCCTGTTCGTCTGTGAACAAAGCGGCCAAACCATTCAGCCGATTTTCTCCAAAATTGATATTTCGCAATCGATCTGACTGTTTGCGGCCAATTGAATTTCAAACCGATGTGTTAATTTTGAGGAGTAGTACTTTTCAGGAAGCTCCTGGGCTATTTTAAAAAAATTCAAAAAAATTTCTCCAATGTTTTGATTAAACTTTATTTGATAGTGTGAAGGACATTTAAGATAATGGTTGCACGGGGAAAACCCTGATTTTTCGAAAATTCCAGAAGTTCAAAATTTTTCTGGCGTCTTCTTACAACTAAAATTATGTAGATAAAAAAATTTGTTCCCTTAATGAAATCTGTTCCTTAAAGATAAATTTTGAAATAAGGTCATGTACAATTTTTCGAAAATTCGAGCTTCACAAATAATCAAGACAGTTATGTTAATTCGAGGAGACATTGCGGTATAAATAGTATTACGTAAGCATTATTAGGGGCGAGAAAATATGCGCTGTTTTAGCAACACCAGTTTGTATGTATGTATTTAGCATTTGGGGTCGATTGTCCGATTTTGCCAGCTAGCTAACGGTGTCCCCGTGCATGAGCCAAGTTTAATTCCCGCGCTTGAAGGATAAGAGAGACGAGGCGAACATGACGTATTCCCTTCAGCGAAACTAGCAAACTTCGCCTGCCTGAGCTTTTCTTCGTCACACAGCTACAGACATTGCCACGATTTTGAAGGAAAGCTACAACTCTATTTTTGCCTCGACCAGGAATCCAACCTGGGACCCCACCACGGGAAGCTAGTACGCTGCCCATGAGCCAGCGTAGAGGCTTGTCACGATTCTTGAATTATTATTATTATTATTATTATTATTATTATTATTATTATTATTATGGTTATACATTGTTTTTCTCGGTATTCACCGGATTTTTATTTGACTTCGGTTAATAACCAAGACACAGGTCAACTCGTGTTTCGTCGCAATTTAGGAGATTCGCACAATCCTGCATGTGTTTAAGATAATCGATTTTTGCAAAATTTTGTAGGTAAATTTTGGCATTTGAATAAGTTCCAGATTATTATGGATGTTATTTAGTACTGTGCACGAAATGACCAGAGAAACAATATGAACTTTTTGGAGATGCCATAGTGGCTTGACTTCAGCTGCTAATTTGTTATTTTTTGTGCATGTGCTGTTTGAAGATTAGCTGTTTGTGGAACAGTTATGTCAATCAGGAAGCCAATCTTTTGCCGTTTGTCTACGAAGGTTATGTCTGGGCTGTTATGATGAATAGTTTTATCTGTAATAATTTCTCTGTCATGGTACAACTTATAGTTTGTTGTTGTTATTATTATTATTATTATTATTATTATTATTATTATTATTAGTGCCGCGTAAGCATCATGGTCATGAGCGACCGCACTAGGGTAACGCATAAATATTACGTTTTTTGCCCCTTCAGGGTTTTTTTCCTCAGCCGTACCTTATGGTCTCATTTCCGCGGCTTTGATGCAACGGAGACCATTTGGGGTGAATACCAGAATGCGAAAGGTTAGAACGCGGTAGAATGTAGGTATTGTAATGGCTTAAAGGCCTTCGGCCTAGCCACATTGCATCACGTTTTCTAATTTGTCTGTAATAATTACCTATTAAATAATAAAAATGAATATTACGTTGCATTTTATTTTAAAATTATTACACTTGTACATTATTATTGCAGAATTGTGTCTAACACTGATCTTTTTACTGGTTGATGTGTAAGAGACGAAGTATTAAACTAGAATGTCCGGTTGAATTTCATTTAAGGTATTAATGTTTTGACAAAATTGAATGACCTTTTCTTCAAAAATTGATGATTGTAGCGTAATGCTGAAGTATTCTTCTCGTAAGTATACTAGTCTCTGTTGGCTGTAGTTTCTAAAATCATAAAAAAATCTGTTGCACAGATAGACATGTGTTACAAGGTAAACATAGGGTTAGTGCGGTTTTGCCTAGTAGTAGTTAGTAGGCGTTAGTTGTATGTGACTTGTTCTGATCTTCCAGATTACTCACTGTACTTTTCTATTCTTATTAAAAATCTTTTATAATAATTTATAAAATTTTATAATATTTATTATTTAAAAATTCTTATAAAATAATTTATTAGTGTTGCCGAATGATTCTTGATTATATTTTAGATCAGAATGTTATGGATAATGTTACGAATCACCGAAGGATCATGGGATTTGGTCAAGGTTGAATAATAAAAGAATTTGTGTGTGCCGACTTTTCGAAATATAGTATAATTTCCTCGTCAGGGCTATAAGATACAAACAAACAACAAAACTGTTAATTCTGATTGAGGTAAGTTCTTTGTGCACATATTCAATGCATCGGTCGGATTTTTACAGTTCTTATACTTCATGATGCCCTGGCGTGCTGGGGAAGCGTGCAATATGGACTCATAAGAGAGCGGAAGTGATTTGGAGTTGTTTAAGCGATATATGAATTGATTTAGTAAGACAGATTACCACGTTTTTGTTTTTTAATATGAAAGTAATATTGTTTTTTTTTGTAGCAACATTATGTAGTTGTTTGTTCCAATCGCTATTGCCAATGAGGGTTTCCAGGCTGATGGGTCGAGATCGGTGGCGTTGCTGTGTCGAAGATTGCGTCGTGATGGTCAAGTCTCGGTTCCTATTGATATTGACTCTGGCTGTAAAAGCCTTCTGTGCTCTATGTTTTTGCTTCTATTTCATAACTCCGATTTAGAAATTATTTATTTCGAAACGTCGTTACACTTCAAAATTTTTATAATGGTTCCTCTATAATCCATGAATTATTTAAGTGTGTGGTAACTACGAGTACATTTCAATGACAGAGAAAACCAATACATTTACCTCCATCTTTATTTTTCGAGTTGTACCAGTATTACAGTTCATGACCGACGTTTGAAAGTTGTTTTGTCTCGTGTCCATGAAAGCAGGTACACAGTCCAATAGTGCGCATTCTCTCAGAGAGAATTCCAACGCGGCAGCCATCGTTTGTTCTCTCTGGTACGGCGTTAATGTTGAGGCGTAATGAAAATGATAATAATACTAATGTACTGCGGACCTTCCCGCTCCACACAAATTTCACTCGAGAATTGAGGAATACTTGTCAAATTGAGGTTGCAGATGCTTTGTGAGTAAAGAACTTTGAGTGGAAAATAGGGGGAAATGCGATCGACGGAAAGAAAGGCATCAGTTTTTAAATTAATCCACTCACCAGGAAATCAATATTCAAATAGTATATTCTTAAGGTGTGTAAGGAAGTTTTCACTTCATTCAAATACATGCAAATATTTTGGTAAATGTTGTTTGTGGCTCTTCTATCTTTTATATAATTTTAATTTCATATCAAATATCATAATTTATCACTGATATTTCATCACAAAATAGTGCAAATAAAATAAAATACAGGAATATACCGCTATTATTCCATTAAAACGCAGTTACACTTCGTTATTAAAAAACAGGCAAGTGAATAAAAATTGAGTTGTGTTTCTTTATTAAAATAACACAAAATTAGTTAAAGTAACATTCCCCAATTTTTGTTTCTTAATATTAATTTCCGACAACCTTAATTTATCTTTGATATCTTTTTACTTATTTATTTGGATTTAGTATTTCTATTTAATATTTCCTTAATTCAAAGTTGGGGAATATATAACTGATTTCATGACAATTAGGGAAATAGTACTAATTAGAAGCCTGTATCAGCAAAAATGCTGCTAAAAGCCATAGCATACAAAATGGATTTCCAGAAAGTAGCTGCTCAATGACAACAAATAAAAACCTCTCGTGTAGAAGAACTAAAATAGAGCCCCAATGATCAGCGTGCTCACTTTCCATGACGCGATCCCCGGTTCGATTCCCAATCTGGGCTGATTGTAAAGTGCGCTTTCCTTGCAATGTCCCAGTATATGTTCCTGTGTGGCGATGAGATAGCTCACTTTTCAGGTTGATAAGACAAGAATGTGGTGTAGGGGTGTCGATGTGCTATTCACACGTACCTCCTTAACCCATGGTTGGAACAGTGCAGGTAGACCTTGGCCCCATCAGGACCTGTTGAGCCCGTACAGACAGACCGAGCTACATATAAATTAAATATTTTATCAAAAGGTCTTCACGAATACTGCAGTAACATAGTATTGCGTGTATTCAGTACATTTCTTTGCTTCCAGCTATCAAAGTAGCGTGAATGTGCGTCAGACCGAAACTTTTCTCTAACCGGGAGGTCCTAGGTTCGAGTCCCGACAGCAGCAAGATTTTCGACACTAGTTTGTCAGGCAGGTCGAATTCAGTCCCTGTCTGGAGGAAACACCTGGTTGAGGGAAACCCCGCTAGTTGACAGTAGGTCGGCGCCAGATCACGCCATTAAGCGGGGAACGTTCACAACCACCTCAAGAAGAAGAAGAAGAAGAAGAAGAAGAAGAAGAAGAAGAAGAAGAAGAAGAACGTGCACTACACTTACGGGAGTAACGACCTCGGTAGTTGACGCGTCCGGAATCACTAACAACCAACCAACCAACCGAAACTTTTCCTCGCCTCATTGTAATTTCTCTACTAGTCATATTTAAAGAAGTGCATGGCATCTTTTAAAGATCTTGAATTTACGCAGAAAACCTCTAAGACAATCAACAAGATTGAAAAATGGCTGAGAAAGTTTGGACATATCTTAAATTATCGAGCAGCAAAGATACACGCCGAAAATTGGAACGGTACACTTATGCACACTTAGGCTTCAATATTAAAAGCTTCTTTCATTATGAAGGAATAAAACCTATTTTAATCTGTTGATCTCAGTTGTTCTAGGATTCCAGAAAATTTGTTCATTACAAGTAATATATTTTTAAGAACGTTTGCTTATCATTTTTATTACCAAAATACAGAAACATTTATGAAATAAAAGTAAATGTATGGGCGCATATTGATAGCGTATTTCAGATCAACATGAACAGAAAACTAGAAACGAAAAGAGAGAGGCAGCCTTCATTCTGAATGCAACATTCCTATTAACCCCATTTGCCCATTAGGGTTAAATAGGCAACTTTCTAATAGATAACATTGCACCCTTTAGTTGCATTGAAATTTGAATTATATGAAATATAAAACGAGAAAACACGGAATTCATCTTTGGGGTTTGCTGACAAGGAATACTTGAATTATTATTGAACGAAAAATGGCTGTCACTTTTGCAAAGAAATTATTTATCCCTATGATTTACGTACATAATTTGATGTATCATTACCAAAAAATATCTTGATGCGGTTTGACATATGTTAACATACAACATTTCATTTCCCCTCCTTTTTCAATTTTATTGACATTAAGTATTTGAGTTAATAATTTAATACGAAAAAATAGTAGTTCAAATTATTTTTTTTAATTTTTTGGATCTGTTAAAAATCTGAAAACTTCAGTGGAGCATCCAGAGGGGGTGTCATTGGTCTTCAGCCTCCCCTATAGAAGCCAATGTTACATATTCAAAAATATAGCTTTTAGTAGTTTTCTTTACTAACGAAATTCATTCAATATATCAATTATAAATATATTGTGTTATAAATATGAACTGTGAGCAAAAGAAATCATTTTATATTCATCATTAACGAATTTTTTTAGGAAACTTCACTCGTTTGGATACTATACCTTTAATTTCCAATATCCCCCTTCTCCCAGAAAAATCCTGGGTGCGCCTCTGATATACATTCATAATTTTGTGGAATAATTAGTGGATTTCTTCATTTTTACGAAAATGGTAATTATTTTCGATTTTCAGATACTGTTAACTTCCTTCTTTGGTGAAGCATTAGTAAAGTGGTTAAAGGTGAATACATTTATTATTATTATTATTATTATTATTATTATTATTATTGTTATTGTTATTATTGTTATTATTATTATTATTATTGTTATTATTATTATTAGTCTACGTTTCAATACAATTATGATTACGCATTTCTTCTATCCTTCTCCCTTCGAATGCGCTGCAGACAGTTTTTACGAGCATGCACCAACTCAGCTGCCGAACGAATGTTCTTCGGGTGTGAATCGTCGGGCTTCTCTGCTGCGCGATTTGTTTCGTGCAACTGCACGGTGCTGCCGTGTCTGCGGCGACCAAAGTTCGCAAGCTGGATCGCGCTTTTCCGATTTCTCAAATGACCTTCGGAGTGTACGGTAACGCTTCCAGTCTCGGAAATGTGCACAACGCTCCGATGCCACAGGGGCTGCGTCGAAATTCAAAATATCATTTTCGAAAATTAAAGAAAAAAACATTTTCTACTGGAACGTATGTCAAGCCTAATCGCAAAAGGAATTAGTTATTGCTGATATTATCAGGAACACGCTGGTGTTTTTTTGAGAACCCGAAATGTCACATTCTGAATATACGATGTATCCGGAAAATAATGCAATTTTTAAACCAATATTATCATTGAAGATAGTGTTACGTTTAATACTCTTCTAAGTAGTTCCCTTAGGAATCCACACACTTTTTTTGAAGCACGGTACGCGTTCTGGAAGACTTCAACGGATATTTTGACAAGGGCCCTCGTCACGGTGTCTTGGTTAGCATCAATCGATCCAAAACGGATTCCTTTCAGAGCGTCTTGATCTTTGGGAAGAGAAAGAAGTCGCCCGGAGCCATATTCGTACTGTAGGTTTTTTAAAAATTTATTTTACGTCAAAAAAACAGTTAAAAACTGCGTATGACGTGCTATGGGGAAAAGTGAATTGTGTGCACATTTTCAAAATTCTGTGATCCCTACACTAAGTCATATACTACTTAAATTTTGAATTTTAAAGCAGTGGGTTGAGGCAGTGCTATCAAGTTGTGCTTCCCCTGATACTCAGGAACGCTCATTGAGATGTGGCTTGGAGCATTGAACCTTCCAAATAGCGGCGATCTTTCTCACTCGGGCAACACTTTTCGTCAATCTTTCCAGCACGACAGAGTAGGAAACGTTCACGGTTTGGCCTTGAACGAACTCTGTCAAACACATCTTTGGCGTCGAATTATTCTCATGAGTAATGACTATCATTCAAAATCATAATTAAGTTTGTTTTTTTTAGTTTATTTATTGTTGCATCAACAGCGAAAACATTAGCGACAATTAAATAATACATTTGGTTGTTTTAGTTACAGTAACAAATATCTTAACAAAAATTGACATGGTTTCTCAAATTGTTGACAATAGTTCATAACTATTATATATCAGTAAATATTTGAATTTTTTTGCAAAAGTTAAGGATTTTTTCATGGTATTTAGGGGATTCCAAAATTAAGGTAAATGAGTCATCCTGTAGAATTTGTTGTTTAAGAATATTGTAATGAGGGCAGTGGTTAATTACATGGTTTAAATTAAGAAGAGTGGAGTTGTCACAGTGGTTGCAGGTGGGAGGAGGGCTTTTGTTAAATAAGTGGATATGACTCAATTTGCAGCGTCCAGTTCGGATTCTAGATACTGCTACTTGTTCTTTTCTATTTAATTCAGCACTTGTTTTTAAGTTGAAGAAATTTCCTATTTGTTTATGGACTTCACTGGCTTTGAGCATGGACCACTTGCTGTTCCATCTGTCTTTCATTAAGATTTCAACATGTTTCCAAATATCATTGAATGTACAGGTTTTAATAATTCCGTTGCTGTTTTCTTCGGTCGCCGATTCAGTCATAAGATTTGCAGTTTCACTTCCTAGGACTTAATTGTCTTCAGGAACGAATTTGATCACAACAGACTTTCCTGCTTTGACAATATGGTGGTGAAATTCATGTATGATGATTACCATTTCGAGGTTATGAATATTATTGTTGATGTTCTGGATGGCTGGAATAGAGCTACAGAAAATGATAAATTTTTATAGTTCAACTGTTTGATTAATTTGAAGGCTGTCATGAGAGAACAGATTTCTGCACTAGTAAGGCTGGCGTAGGGAAGTAGCTGTAGTTTAATTGTAGTATCTTGGGTAACAACGGAGGCATGTACTTCACAGCTGTTTTTAAAACCACTGGTGAATATGTGGTAACCTTCATTATCGGAATTGTTGATATCAAATTGAATACCCGAGAGCGCCCAGGGTGGGATGTTGTAGTTTCTTTTCTTTTCAGTGGGAGGTTGGTGTTCTTGCAACTCCTCAAAAATGTTCCTTACTTTCGCATGCAAAGGTATGTAGCGAGGATGGTAATCATATTGAGGAAATTTAGGGTTGTAGTCTTTGTACATAATAGGGTTCGTCGACGAAGCAGCTTTGAGAGCATATTTTAATGTTAAATATTCTCTGCGATGTGAAAGGTTAAGTTCTCTGGCTTCAATGAGTACACTTCCGATGGGACTGCTATGGTAACATCCGGTACATATTCTAAGACATTTGTTGTGTATAACTTCCAGTTCATGTTGTCCTTTTTGTTTGCTGAAGCATATATAATAGATCTATAGTCCATTTTCGATCGGATTAATGTTTTATATGTTAACATCAGAAGGCCCCAATTGTTGTAAGAAATGCATTTCAGGATGTTTATTCTTTTTTACAATCATCAACTATGTGTTGTATATGTTTCTTCCAGTTAGTTTGGAATCGAAAATCAGTCCTAAAATTTTGGTGGTATTATCAAATTTGATACTGCAGTTGTTAAGCTTAAGTCTAGGAACTCTGCGTACATTTTGTTTTGAGAATAATGTGCTGACACTTTTCTGAGCAGAGAATTTGAAGCCGGATTTAAGAGACCATTCGTATATTTTATTTAAGGCAGATTGCATTAATTTTTCACTTGAATCTATGCTTCGTCCTTTGCACAAAATGGTGATATCATCTGCATATTTTCTCACGGTGACTGGGGGGTAATTTCTTGTGTACTACTTAAAAACACATATTCTACTGTTAGATATTCGTGAAACAAACCTTATGTCACTGGCGTTTATAATGGTTGCAAGTTTAGTAATGTAGTCTTTGAGAGTTAATCCATCTTGGGACTCGAACACAACAGCTTGTTCTTTGCTGGGGAAGACATCAGTAGATGTAACGTTGGCGTAAGTCATCTTTTCATCAGTTTCAGGTAGAACATTCAAAGAAACTGGGGTTATGTTTCCCCTGTACTCAGAAGAATTCATAACGCCAACTTAAGAGCTGCGGGAGCAGCTGGGTTAATACACGGAATTGTCTTAAAATAGTTCTAATTCCTGACAGATTTCAACTCACGGCACAGGATAAATAAACTTTTCACAAACAGACAGCACAGGGACGGAGACCGCAAGATGACCGTCCGGTTTCCAAGCTCGATTCCCATCATTAAGTTTATTCATTGCAAACTACAAAAAATATTGAACAAAAACATCAGTTCTCTTATAATAATAATAATAATAATAATAATAATAATAATAATAATAATAATAATAATAATGCCGATCCGGATAGCCGAGATCGCCAAGGCAGTAATGCCGTCGTCCCTCATTTTTATCATATTTACATATTTGGATCCCCCGAGGACTAGCAACCCTATAATATTTGGATCTAAAATTTGAATTCAGCATAATGCTGATCTCCCCAAAACGGAGTCACACTTGCTACGGGATAAATGTTACTGAGCCTCAGTAAACACAAATGTATTTCTTTTTAAATATCGTTCACGCCATTAATTTGCACATTTTCGGCAATTTGTAAATACCATTGTGTTTGCGAGTTAAAGTACTTCACTTGACTTAAAATGAAGTTTTACGAGAAGGTCTGTGCCATTCTGTAGCACCAGTAGTTAAATTGTACAGTTAGGGGACCGAAAAAGTTCAGAAAATGAGAAAAATATCTATTAGTGTTAGATAAAAAGCAGATGGGGAAGGGAAAATAGACTAAAGAGATGAGAAAACTAACAAGTGCGAAAAAATCTGTGCCATGCTGTAGCATCACCAGTTATAACTATTTTAATAAAGTTTGCTAAAGGTCTCAAAAGTGGCAGTTAAAAACATTTATTTTACTGAGAATAACGAACGTTAATGATAAATTCTTAATTATATAAATATTCTAAATGACGAAAAGTGAGGCATGTATTAATTTAAATGTTGATAGGATAAGAATAATATAAAACCGTACGTCGAACCTTACAGTTATATTAATACGAAGAGCTTCTTCAAAATACAATCAGATTTTTTAGTGAAACATTCATTGTTGACGTTATTTACGGTGCAGTAAATGGAGTTGCACTGTTAAGACTTGAGTGTAGTATTTTATTCTATGCGAGGGGCCTTTATAAAAGCTACTATTGTGTCCGTTCGTTTTCAGTCAATATAAAATGCTCGTATAAAAATTTCTTCTGGAGTTTTTAATTTGTCATGTAAGAGTAGTCCTTTATGTTTGGCTTCGATATCCAAGATAAACTTCTTAAACTTTCTGCCAACAAAATAAACAAGAATAGTATAGAACATAGCGACTCGGAGTATTATTTTAATTACTAAAATATATTTTAAGGATTTCTATAAATTATTTTATTTTTAATTAAATTAAGGGATACTCCTCTAGGCACAGTAAACGTCAGATCATTCTCATCAAAGTGATTGTTCTCTATATTTTGATATTTGTTTTCCCATTTTCAAAGTGGATAAAACAAAACAATAATTCAATGCTGTATTCGTGTTACACTATTATGCAATGCTGAGGAGACATCTCAACAATAAGATGCAGTGTGCACAAAAGTTAGCGTTACTTAAATGTACTTATAATGATATTTGTAATAAAATTCCGAATGACCTATTGTCAAGACATTCCAACAAAATTATAGAACGAGATCAAGTAAACAGAATTTCAAAGGATTGCATTCTCTTCTTTGGCAAAAATTCGAACGTTTGAAATGGTTAATTCACAAAGCAATAAAGAAATACCAGTAATGGGTAATGCAAATGAAAGCCTTAAAGTATATTGTGACATACCAATATGGGGATTGTTTATTTACAGAATATTTGTCGTAAATGGGCGAAATGGTTAGGGCAAATAATAGGCAATATGGCGCCTTAGTAACGACGTCGTGGTTGTTGTCAGGATAAACTAACATTCATCTGACCGTGAGGTGACGGCGTGAGTAGGAGGAAATATAAGAGATTTGTGGATTGGTGGAAGAAGCGTCGACTGATTATTAAAACGGAAGTTTGGGCATTTTGTCGAAATAAAAGAAAGGCGAGGCATTGTGGGTTTGAAAAGGGATGATAAAATTCATTCGGTCACATGTCGTGACGGTGAGCAGTTCGCTCGCGAATAGATTAATTTGTGCATGTTGGGACTTTGAAATATTTTCGTGTGGTAGAGCAAGAATCGGACTTGAGGGACATATTCGGACGCTGAATATTTTCGTAGCAGAACCAGAAGTGAACTTGTGATACTTCTAAGATTTGGGGAACGTGTCGAGTTCCGAATATGTTGCTGTGCATCAAAATAAGACTTGGAGTTTTTGCGAGTGAACTCTAATCATTCTTGAACTTATAAATGTATGCGGTTCACAAACGATAACGGTGAGAACGGGCATCAGACATAATATAGTGGAGCTGGAAAAAATATTTGAGTGGTGCGAAGCGGTGAATCGGCGGTGTTTGTTTTCAAAGAAGAAAAGAAGATTCGTGGTAATTAGATTTCGGGACTTCGGAGCTTCAAATAGAAGAAGGGAAGGCGTTTCTTCGAGGAACCACCAATCAAGAGCACGCGAAGACTAGAATCGCCGTATAAGGTTCGAACCAAGTCATGACTAAGAAAGTTTCTCAATGTAAATTTTTTTCATTTTTGATTTGCTGCATTGGTAAGAAATAAACATTAAGTTTCTCTTGAAAGAAAGATAAAATGATTTTCATTTGCCAATTCAAGCTAATAAGTAGCTAGATCAAATAATCTCTGTTTTCAGATTCCTCGCCATTCTGTATAGATGACAGATCGGGTAATCGGCTATTAATAGATAATAGCGATTATTTCTGACGTGACCCATCGACCCAGCTAGCGGGATAATATTCAGTATTTTATCAGAGTAATACTGGTTAAAATATTATCGTAACCTTTTTCCTGGCGCCCATGTTATTAGAAATTTGGAAACGGGTTACGACGAATCGCCCAATAATTGTAGCAGTTAGCGGTATGTTTCAATATCTTCTTTGTAAACAATTGTAGGAAAATCGTAAGAACACGAAGGCACATGAACAAAATAAAGGTTAAAGATTCCAGAAATGTACGATAAAGTAGAAAGCAAAATTTATTTCGTCGGGACGATTTATTTGAAGTCGCTTTGAGGTCAGCCTCTAGAATCCTTAGTTTCTTAGTTTAATCTGATATTTGAATGATCGTAGACTGCTGTTTGGAGTTTAAGATTCGTCAAAAGCAATAAAGAATTTACAATGTAACTGAAGGAAAAATCCCCCCAAAAAACAACACAAATGCCGAAATAGGTGCCTGGAAGGGAAAGAAATTACCTTTGAAGTATCTGCTTGAATTTTGATGTGCATGGGAACAGAGATTTTCATTTGATGTTTGTTTTAATGAAAACTGAAATTAATTGAAGTTATTGCTTTTTGTCTAATTGCTTTGATTCATAAATCCTTGATGCGTAAATATATTCTGGACTCCTTCAATGCCAATAAATTATTCAATTACATGTTTTCAGGTTAACATTTTAATTATTAAAATGATTTGATTTACGTTTCGTCAAGCTGAGTAGTTGGATCAATCTCTAGATTGAAAAAGGGATTTAAACTTTTGGTTTATTTCATTAAATTTCAAAAAGAGGTAATTGGGGAAATGGAATATTTCAAAACATTAAATGAGTTTATTTCTACATCTAATTAATTTCTGAATAAATTATTTTTATCAGTACATCTATAAAGTTATCATACATTTCAAACTACTATTTGTACACATTTTCAAAATACTTATTTATGTATTTGGATATTTAATGAGTGCATTAATTTTTTGACATTATTTTTCTTTCATTGTTAGGTGAATGTTGTATTTAAGGGATTCCATAAAATTTGTTAACAAATTATATTTCGCAATTTTGCATTATATACAAGAAAGAAAATGCACTAGATCCTACAATTTCCCCAGGTCAGCCATAAAGTTTCGGTAGAATTGTAGAGTGTAGGAATTATATGTATAATGACCTGTTTTGCCAGAAACTGTTTCTGTTGGGCTTAAATGATGAAATTTAGGATCCAGCTTCAGAACAGGTTGTTGAATCTGTATCAAACTGTTGAAAAGCACTGGGAACAAACGCATATTGCAAGTTAAATTTCGTATGATGTTTTTGCGTAATTTCAAACAAAGCTTTCAGTAACTTAGCTCTTTTAAATAAATACAAAAAAATTCGAGAGTAAAAAATGAATCGACAACAAAGTATAGTAAGTACGGAACAGAAAATCGCATTCTTTTTGACCTTCCCACTGGAGCTTCAACGGAAAAAAGCATTGAACAAGTTTCAACGTTTACAGTGTTCTATCATGTAGTACGTATTGTATATTCAATCCGAAAAATCATTGATTGAAAAATAATTGAAAGCGAAAAATGTAACTTTACTCTTCTACTTTTAGAAAAAGGTTGTAGTTTGAATTGAGAAAATTTGCGGTAGATTATATTCTTATTGAACGTAACATGTAATACCGTAGAATACTTCTCTACGAAGTAGGTATCGAAAGGCATCTGATTACTATACGAGATTGAATAATAGTGAAACGAGGTCGTTTGGATGACAGACTGATGTTGATAGTAGTCAATAGTAGGTAATGTATTATTAGAATATTTGTGTTCCAGTGAATTATTATTATTATTATTATTATTATTATTATTATTATTATTATTATTACTAGTTCTGCGTACTATCTACATTTTATCAAATGTTTCAAGATATTTTTCATTTGTTATTGCATGTTCTTTGCACTGTAATGATTTACGATCATTCCGATAATTTAGTGTTCCCAAAAAATAAAGACTTCCCAATAAAATGTTAAAATTTATATTCAGAAAGACAGAAGACGGCAGCGGCGCGCGCAGACATTTTTTAAATTACCCAAATGCTCGGAAAGAGGGGAAATTCAACATAAACATTCCATAAAGCATAATTTTTAGAATCGTTGGAAAGAACAATCAGCAAAATCGGACCAGGGGTTCACTAATTTCGAAATCATCGTAATCGTACATTTCACGTTCACAAGCATGGAAGCCATTGTTGCTAGAAAAAAGCTGAGGAAGAATATGGTTTTTAATAAATATTATGAAAACGCCTGAAGGGTTCGGGCTGGAACTTTATAGAAGAACGGGGTGAAATTTATGAATAATTTCAAGACTAATCACGATTTGGGGAAACATCTAGAAAGCTAATTAAAATTAAATGTAGAAACGTATAATTAATATATATATATATATATATATATATATATATATATATATATATATATATATATATATAGACACACACACACACACACACACACATACACATACATAAAACAGACGCATCGTAGTGACGAAATATCAAACTAAAAATGTGTATATTTAATAAAATAAGACAATGAAAGGAGAAATAGATAGTGCAGTAATTATCAGAGAAATTATAGACAGTATCGAGAACTTGTGACAAGGCGTAAGAACGTTTAAATCCTGAAAATAAGAAATATTTTGTAATCTTGTTTGTGGCAACGGGCGAGCGATCGGCGTCTGTTCAATGTAAATTTATTTCAGATATTGGACAACAATGCAAGAGAGAAGATGATGAGACGGTGTTGTGCGCTTGGCGAAGACGCGTTAGCGCAAATGTAAAATTTTAAAAATTATTGTTCGGAAGTGTGATTTGAAAACATTTTTAGATATTTTCATGTGGACAAAAAGGTGATAACAAACGGGTGAATGGATTCGTAAGTAATGGCGAATAATTTACACGCAAAAGCGACGCGAACAGTAATTGTACGCGGTTGCACTATTGAACAATGGTCGCGGACATTTTGTGTTGCAGCGTTAACAACACGAAGCTTAACGTGCTCCGAACAGTAAAAGAAAATGCAGAGTATTTTCATTGTAGTACGCGTAACGAAACAGTGTCTCTTCGCCGCGGGAACTTTAAATATTTTTATTTGCATTTGTGCAACGAACAGTGTTTCTTCGCCGCGGGAACTTTAAATATTTTATTTTCATTCGTGAATAAAGTGTTTCCTCGCCGCGGGAACTTTAAATGTAGTGAAAACTTTGCGTTTCATCGCAAAGCGTTTCGCAGTGGTTTTCTTAACCATGAGAATTCGTGGTATATACGGTCGTGGGAACTGGCGGAAGCTGAGACGCTCCCATCGTCTTACACGGAGAGTGTACGAATCGGCGACGCGTGTCGTAGTGTTCCACGGTATCAGGGAAGTGATGCATGGCTATATTTTTATTTGGCAACTTCAAAGGCATCTGTCGAAGACCAAGTTCCATTAATTCATTATACAATAAGATGGTCAACAATTTCAAACGACAGAATGCGCATTCGGTGTGGATGAATGTATTTATCTATGCATTTTTCAGTGTGAAGGGACATTATATTTTTTGTGTTTTAATATTAAGGGTATTGTTTGTTTGCTATGTTTTGTATTGTGTGAGGGCGCTATCATTGTGTGTGTGTGTGTGTATGTATGTATGTATGTGTGTATATATATATATATATATATATATATATATATATATATATATAAACACATTCGGGTTCATCAGTAATCCATTAAAGAATGTGTTGTGATTCGTGTAGTTAGACGCAGACCCGCACGCGCGCGCATAGGTACCTCGTTTGATGCCCTGTATAGGGCAGTCACATATTCACGCCCAGAAAGATTTTTTTAATTAAATTAATTATATATGAGCTAATTGAAGTTACGTTAGAGTTGGCATTCTCTATGTGAGGCGAAGTATAAATAGTACTTGTATTTTTATTATTATTATTATTATTATTATTATTATTATTTATATTAAAGCTATTCCAATCGTCTTCATATAATACATTGTTTCCCATTCAATTGCTCTCATATACAATGTACCCATTTAATTTACGGTTCAAAAATGTTGTTTAATTTCAGGAAATAATAGTCAGCATCACAGATAATCGGCATACAGTATAAAGAGAATCAATTGGTCCTCCAATATTGTTTGACGTCTTTCTATTAATTTTGTGGATTAATATTCCATTACACTCCGTGATCAGAGAAATAAATTGAATTAGTATTGCAGAGATGTTACGTTTCATTAAATGCTTTGTTTTATTTCAAATGAGAGTCAATCGAAAAGTATAAAATGGTTTCAGCCTCGATAAAAAAAACGAATTATTGTTTTTTGAAGGAATATGTAAAATTCGTTAAAAATTAAGAATATAGATTTCCCATTGTTTATTGCTATTTCTTTTATAATAGAACCAATCTAAAAGTATTAGTAAATGAAACTTGTTTTTTGTCTTTTTTACAATCTTGGTGACAATAAAGAAAAAATACATTTTATAAGTGAGGGCAAGGCTTTAATCACCGAAGAAAAAACGAAACAATAAGTATTCTTTTTTATTTTAATCGACAGTAGGATAGACGACGCCGTCGTTTTCTTTTGAGTCAGGCTTTACCTTAATCACTTCAGTTCGCCTTGCTCCATCGCGAAGTAAACACGGCAGCGCTTTTTGCTCTTTCAAGATGTAATTGGAGTTGAAATCAATAGGCGACGTTCAGAACAATGCGGGGCAATATTTTACCTCAGCGAAGTGTGTACCAGTGAATAGAAAAGTTCAAAAGCGGTCGAACAAGCGTGCAGGACGCGGGAAGGCGAATATCTAAGGACATCGACTACCGTCTACCAACATTGGACATCAATATCGTCACGATTTCGATACACAGTGACTAAGAACCATATGGAATGCCACAGCACATTAGTCATGTTTCTGCATGCGAAATTATGCATTAGAGTTGTGTCTTGCTGCAGGAAAAATACTGCTGAACAAAACCACTCAAAATGGATTTCCAAAAAGTAGCCCGCATACTGCTCAAGAGCAACAAATAAAGCATTCTCGTATAATACTGCAAGAAATGAAATATTTTAACAAAAGGATTTCACGATTACTGCAATAACATCAAATACACTTGTTGTCTTCGAATATCTCCTGAACCGTCGAAGATATTGAGTTGCGGTTTTCACGAAAACGAATGTAAGATAGAGGCACATGGAAAGTAATATTAAACTATAGCGTTCCTAATTTAAGAGATATCGACATAAATTTAATTTTTTTAAACGGATCGCTGTTAATTTCTTAAGTTCGTACAAACGTACGTCAAGAGACGTGTGCTTAAACATACCTATAAAGAACACCACAATTATAATCTAGAATTAAATATCTTAAATCTCTATTAATTTACAACTTCTTAAACGTTCAGACACAATATTTGATGAACAAAATGACCGAGAAAATCATAAACCGTGTCCAATTATTATTAAATAACAACCACACAATTTCCAAAAATTGAAAGTTATATCAGTCCCATACGAATAACAATGGCAATTAAAAGAAGAATAAGCAATTAAAAATCATTTTGACATAAACATATTAATCTCGTCAAACAGTCGCCAATTAATCGAACTCCACACCAAACAAAATTAGTCATCATAATACTAAAATACGCATCAACTCATAATTCCCTAACTTTAATAATTCAGCCGTTATTACTACTGAACCTAAAATAAGAACTTCAACATGAGCCCTACGTAATCAAAAAACTAAAAACATAAGTATTTTAACGAAAGGGAATTATACAAAAATTTTGGCCCAAAAACTTATAAATATATCATTCATTTAGAAAACACAAAACAAATTAATAATTGCGAAGAAACCAATTATATATAAAACAAAAGACAAATACCAGTCTAAACACGGCCAGGCTGGTATTGCCATCCTAAAATCAGTAATCATGTAGGAAACTTAAACGACAAAAAAGATGTTAAATAACAATTTTAGAAAAACGCACATTATTACCATAAAATAATCATAATAATAAATTATTGTAATAATTATAATGGATGACAACACCAAAGGAAATTTAAAATAATTATTTCATTTCACATTTATTGGATTGAATGAATTTTAGTTTTGCCATCAATCCAAAGATTTCTAAAACTGTTTCAATCTACGTTTTGCCTCAAAGGAGATAGGAGATTTATTGAAAAAAGAATTAAAAACAGAAAATTCAGCGTGATTTTGAGCAGTTAAAAAAAGAAACGAAAATCGTCTTTGAGTGGATCCTTTTCGAAAGAACGAGGAAAGCCGAGGAAATCTTAGAAGAATAGAAGAAGATGCCTAGCAGAATAAAAACATTGGCGTGTAGAGTGCGAGAAACGGTCATTATAGCTGTAAAAAGCTCGCTGAATAATATAATAATAAAACAATAAAAATTAATAATAAAATAACAATAAAATAACAACAACAACAATAATAATAATAATAATAATAATAATAATAATAATAATAATAATAATAATAATAATAAGAAGAAGAAGAAGAAGAAGAAGAAGAAGAAGAAGAAAACATGTCATAATTAGAAAGTGCTACCTCTCTGAAGTGGAACTAGAGCAAATTCGACAGGAAGTTGAAAACTCGTCACGTCTATCTGTCAGTACAAATGAACGAATGGAGACAAATGAATTAGTATTGAGGCAAGAAGTCGAAAACTCTTGGCTACTGACTGACAATGCAGATGAACAAACAGAAAGCAATAAAAGAATACTGAACACTGAAGGTGACGTAGATCCAGGAGATGAGACAAACAAAGTGAAAGAAAAATTTAGCAGTCTTCTTGCTTACTACAGCCAAATCGATCCTTTAAACAGACCAGCAATACCAGTGTTACGTAAAATAAATAAAGCCAAACAAGTTCTTTCTCAAACTAATGACGCTTTGAAAGAGCACTTGAGTATACAACGAAATCTCTCTGAAGTTCAGCTCGCTTTATCCAGTGCTGCAGTTACAGCAATTGAAATCAACGGTCAGAGGACTTACCATCCCGGACAATCATGTCGAGGTCAAAACGAGAGAAAACCCGCATGGAAAAGACGACTCGAAAACAATATTGATGAATTAAGAAGTAAAGGTAATGTTCTTTCGCAATATTTAGAAGGTAACCAATCAAAAAAGGTCCTCCGAAAAGTAAACGCTATTGCAGCTAAAAATAAAATTGATATACACCGTCATAACAGGCAAGAAATCGTTGACTTGAAAGATAACATCAGACAAAAATGAAAGTGAAATGTGCCCGACTTCGTAGATACAATGAAATCACAAAAAGGAAGGTACAAAACGCAGAATTCATATTCCGTCAAAAAGAATTTCTGAGAAAGTTGAACTCTGATTCAAACAAGCAGCGAGTCAAAATAAATGCTGATTTTAAATCATACTGGACAAACAAATGGGCTAAAACCAGTGGGTTCGATGAATCTGAATCATGGATTAAAAGTATTAAGAACCAACACGAGAACCTGCCCCAAATGAATTTAAAAGAAATAACAGCTAAAGACATTGCGAGTGCCATAGGAAAGACTTAAAATTGGAAATCTCCTGGACCAGATAGGATCCAAAATTTCTGGTTGAAATACTTTGCTCATGCTCATGAAAGCTGTTTCACTGAAGTGCTCAATAACCCTGATAAAATGCCTGACTATCTGAGTGAAGGAGACACTTTTCTAATCTTCAAAAAGGGAAATGAACAAACTCCAATGAATTATAGACCAATAACATGCTTATCAACCGTATACAAGCTCTTCACTTCTGTTATTAGTGAAAAAATACACCTCCACTGTGCAAATAATAATATCTTTGAAGAAGAACAGAAAGGTTTTATTAAGGGAGCTATGGGGTGTAAATATCAACTCATCATTGATTCTGTGGTCTTAAAGCAAGCTCAAAAAAAGAAAAGAAATCTCCACATCTGTTACATTGATTACAGCCAAGATTTTGACTCCGTTCCTCACAAATGGCTAAACAAAGTACTGGAAATATATAAAATCTGTCCAAATGTAAGAAATATTCTTCAACATCTAATGAATACGTGGCGTACAAATATACGATTCCAAGGTAATATCTTGGGAAAAGCTGATGTCCGAAAAGGTATATTTCAGGGCGATTCCCTATCAGCACTATGGTTTTGCCTAGCTCTAAACCCACTATCAACTCTTTTGAATAACACTAAATGTGGCTAAGAAAATCACTAAGACAACCCATTTACTGTACATGGATGACCTTAAGCTCTACGCCGAAACGCATGATAAACTAGAATCGCTTATAAGTGTAGCAAAAATGTTTAGCGATGACATCGGAATGAAGTTCGGTCTTGATAAATGTGGTATAATAAATATTCATAAAGGAAATGTACAAAACACAAACCAAATTTTCTGTGATATTAAACAGATACCACCTGAAGAAACATATCGCTATTTGGGAAACCCTCAGAACCATCGACTGGACCATAAGCGTATCAAGGAGGAACTTCGAATAAAATATCAAAAGCGGCTAACAAAGTTGTTAAACACTTATTTATCAGGGGGTAATCTGATTTCAGCTATCAACACCTGGCCTGTGCCGGTCCTAACCTACTCGTCTGGTATCGTTAAATGGACTGAGTCTGACCTGGAGGAGCTGGACAGATCAACGAGAAGACTGTTACATAAATTCCGTTGTCTTCATCCAAACTCCTCAGTAAAAAGATTATATCTATCTCGAACGATGGGAGGCAGAGGGTTGGTTAATATAAAAACACTTTGCCTGAGACAAGAGGAAAAATGCGACAGGTCCTTTTAAACTCCACCGACATATTAATGAAATTAACAGTTAATGAGGACCGCGGCTTCACTCCGTTGAACCTCCATGAACAAACTATGATTTAAACATCTCTACCCCCAGTCAAACTTTAATGAATGGAAACAACAAGAAATACACGGAAGATACCCAAAACTCTTGTTTCGAGATGATGTAGACAGACGTTCCTCGGTGGAGTGGCTTTTGGAGAAACAAATATATCCTGAGACCGAGGGTTTTATAATATCAATTCAAGACAGAGTTATCAAGACCAGAAACTATCAAAAGTATTGTTTAAAAGAAGATGTGGTGGATAAATGTAGGAAGTGTGGAGCTGTAGGAGAAACTATAGAACACATCACAGCTGCATGCTCTTCCCTCTCAGACAGTGCTTACTTAGGAAGGCATAATCAAGTTGCGAAAATCGTGCACAGGGCAATTGCAATAGCGCATAAATTATTGGATGAATCAACACCGCCATTCTATAAGTACACCCCTCCTTCAGTGCTGGAAACAAGTTCCACCCTTTTGTACTGGGACAGACCAGTTTTAACTGATCGTACTGTCGATTACAATAGGCCAGATATTCTCCTTATTGTAACCGCTTGTCATCGGCTACACTAATGACAAAAGAAATATTGAAGTGACAATACCCGACATCTTGCCCTACAAATAGTTCCTAGAGTAGCGAAGAGATGGCGTTACCTAGAAACAAATTTCTGAACGTACTTTCGCCCTAGCCAATCAGAACTTTTGTAGAAATGCGAATGTGGCATGAGGCTTGACTCGGACGAGATTGTCTTTCTTTCCGGATCGAGACGCTGAAGTGATTAGATGGGTACTATTCCACCACACAACCGACGAGGGACACGTGGAAAATACCAGAAATGAAGCTTTATTAAAAGGTAATTGTCTAAGTATTTTTCATGGGATTAATCACTGTGATATGTCAAGATTACGTAAAATTCGATAGGAATATTAAACAAGTAATGCAACAGATGTAAGAATAACAGTGGTAGTGGACTAAAATGAATTTATAAAACCACGTTGCTACATTCTCGTTGCTGGAATATAGAAGAGATTTTTTGTAACATAGGACGTGTTTCTGTTTCTTTGTTACAGCTTTTTCAGTTTTAGTTTTGAGCAGTTACTTATTCTACTTTTATTCTATTTCATTTTTATTTATGGGATTTCATTTCGAAAAATTCTATTGGAGAATTTTGATAATTCCGAAAGCATAGTTTATTCAACAACTGGCTCAACTTTCACTAAAACAAAGTTATAATTTGGAGTTTTGGACTCGCATTCTAACGCGACCATCACCTTCGTGTAAGCTGTGGTTTAACTGGGCTGTACAACGAGGAGAAGGCGTCGGAAATACTCGATTCCATCGCGGTAGGCAGCGCACGAACCGTCGCAGGACAACGACGACCTTGGGGCGTGAACGTCGCTCGACAGCCGTCTACTCAGCGCGGGACCAGCTTGGAGAATTCGCCGGTCGTGAGTCACAGAAAAGCAGAAAGAATATTTACTAAATTGCAGCTTGGAAAACTTTCAAGATAGAATCATGATTGCTCAAATTAAAACGTTGTAATATGAGCTCCCCTCAGTAACAGACATTGATCGGACAAGTTTTACTAAATATTAGTTTTGATAACCAGTAAATTTATTTTTGCAGTCGTAAGAGAAATCAGATCTAAATAATTTTTATGTTTATTGATAAAAGTCGTCCTTGTGTATAATTCTTTACCTAAATTCATACATAATTGACTTGATGTTATTTGAAATCATTTAAGAGGAATTGTCTATGTAAAAAAGGTTTTGAACATGAATGAAAGCTGTTGAATTGTTTCTGGTAAAACGTTATTTCATGAACAGTCAAGAGACTTTGTAAAACAGAATTTTGCACTACGAGGTCACGCAGAAGCTGAATATTAAGTGTAAATATTGAGTGTAGTATTATTTAAGATTGAAAAGGTATTAGTGAATTTTGGTATATTGTTTGTATGTATTTTTTTACAGGATGGTTATTTAAATTGTGAATTGTGGGTTTCATTAAGAGATAATTTGTTTTGAGAAGTGTACATATGTATTTACTGTTTGTTTCGTGTAAATGTAGATCAGAGTCACTATTATTCTACAGAAAACTGCAGTTTAGGTAGGGAGTTAGCTACCATTGTGTAATCAAAAGGAAAAGTAATCACGTAGGAGAATATGTGAATGTGAGTGTACGAAGGATCATATTGGAAAGAATGTATGTTACTTGTTCTTTAAAACTATGAAATTGTGTTTGTTTGTTAAATGAATATTAGTTAGCGAAGACGAACCCACCACCGATAGGGAATTATCCATAATTTGAGGTCTTCCCAGGTTTGTGTGACGGTGTAATCACACGTCACGAAACAAGTAAATAACAGATTTACTTCTGTAATTCGGCGTACTACGAAATAGTTAGGTAGATACGTGACGGTTACATTATAGATAAAAAGAAAGAAGGAGTAATAATAGACATCGCAGTACCATTATCCCACAATATCAAGCAGAAAGAAATAGAAAAAATTTCGAAATATGAAAACTTATCTTATGAACTAAAACATATTTGGAAATTAAATTCTACCAAAACATACCCACTCGTGATATCGGCGGAAGGCCTGGTCAGTAAAAACTTCCTTAAAAACTTAACAGAACTTAAACTATCTAAAAACGTTCTGAACATGGGAAAGCGCGCAGTTTTGTTGCAAACTGCCCATATCGTAAGTAAATTTTTATCTTAAGTCCAGATATAAGATGAACTTCTTCTGTGACCGAATCTGTCCCCAAAACAACTCGGGGGAAAGTGAGCATTTCTACCAGCAAAAATAGCTGAGAAAACGTAGGATGATGATGATGATAATAATAATAATAATAATAATAATAATAATAATAATTTAAGAATAAGAAAATTGCAGAGAGCATA
This sequence comes from Teleogryllus oceanicus, assembly GCA_964035755.1. NCBI lineage: Eukaryota > Metazoa > Arthropoda > Insecta > Orthoptera > Gryllidae > Teleogryllus > Teleogryllus oceanicus. The sequence continues at coordinate 49,463,888 of CAXIVR010000007.1, read as the reverse complement.
CAAACTCACATGGAACTATTACAACAAAAAGTCCATATCCATTAACGCAAAATTAAGACACTATAACATTGTCGTACGTCCTGAGGCACTATATGCTGCTGAAACGACACAAATCGGTGGTCAATCAAAACTAAAAGAAATAGAGAAACAAGAAAGGAAAATTCTCAGAAAATTTTTTGGACCGGTACAACAGCAAGGGATTTGGATGAAGAGGCCCACATTAGAAATTTATAAGCACACTGATAAGATTATGGACACCTTTAGAAAAAGAAGAATGCAGTTCTACGGACATATTCATAGGATGAATGAAAACAGAATTTCAAAACGGATTCTCATAGTCATCAACTCAGGCAGGGGAAAAACAAAATGGATTAAAGAAGTCGAGGAGGATCTCAGACAAGCACACGTTACAATAAATGATGCAGAAAATAGAAAAGAATTCAGGAACACCATCAAAAAACATACATTTGAAACCGAAAGCAAGAAGAGGCCAGGATGTAAATGGACAGCAGAGCGGAAGAAACAACATAGTGAACACATGAAGAAAATATGGGCCCAGAGAAAACACAAACAATCATCATAAAGGAATTTCAAACGCTCTCTTTAAATGGGAATAATCGTGAATAATAATAATAATAATAATAATTTAATAATAAAATAACAATACAATAACAACAACAACAATAATAATAACAATAATAATAATAAAACGGAACACTACAATATGCCATATTTCCACACCTCTTCCGCCCCCCGGCGCTTCAGAAAGTGGACATTGGGCAACGCCAGGGATATCCATTCCAAATTGCCGCACCTCGTGAATGTTTTCTCGTTCCAAAATAAAACTGAGTTTGGGTATTCATTGTGCTCCCTGAAAACAATACAGCAAACTATTCTAATTAGGGATAACACTCCAGGCTGATATGACGCACTTTCTTCTTTTTTATAGGAATGCGTTTTGAAATCGTTGTTTTTGCAAAACACGCTACCCGATGCTCTGTGAATCATCGACGACGTGACAAATGGCCTCGAGTACACCTTTCTCCAAGTTGAATGTGAATTCGAGCCTTGACTTTTCTGTTCTATAAGCGAGATAACAGCATGTCACTCCACTCTCCCAACGTCTTGGGACAATTCGTGAAACTCTTTCATGACAAAGGTGGCAGCGGTTCTAGAACATTTCTGTGGTTTTGTCTGGCTGTTTCTCTTGCGTTGCAGGTATCGAACACGTGCTTTGCGTGAATGTCGATATTTTTCAATTGTATAGTGCGTAGCAGTAGCAGATTCAAATGTCTCTCTGCGCCACTGTACAAGCAGCGAAGCGACCGAGCACAGTCTAATGCACAGTGACACTGCGCCGACTGGTATTATCAAAGTGGAATGCAGTAGTTTGCCGGCGTGAAACGACAGTCAAACCAAAGTTTGTGTACAACAGTCGTTTCCCTATTTATTTATTCGTTTGCACTATCACCATACCAGTACATTATTTGGTTCTTCGACGTCACTTTGATCACATTGTCTTTCCATTTTTATTAGCTCAATCGCGGGCACCGTGTAAGAACTCAGATGTGTCTACTGCAATGATTCCCCAATAGACTGGTCGGTATGCGGTTCTACGAAAGTGGCAAAAGCACCATTTTAAAATGCGCATAAATAATCAATAAACTGAATATCTTAACGAACATTTTAGCTTGAAAACGGTATTAGGTGTCATGATTTTAAGGATAAAATCTGCCGGAGATTGCCGTTTATTGTTTGTGGCTGTCTATAGTATTCATAAAATTCTTGATAATTTTGAAGTACTGTGCGGCAAGAGATGTTTTACCTCAGTCGACAGAATCAGCGAAATCGCCGAGAAATGGCCCCACGCCCAGCCCCGTTGCAGACGCCGGTGTCTGCTGTGACGCGACAGCTGGTTTAGATTTCACGCTTGGCAGTAACATAAAACTCAATTGTCTCAAAGACTATTTTTCGTAAAAACTGGAACTGGCATTCTTTATGAAATTCAACATAGAACTGGAATATTTTTTATGACATGAGCTTCACGATACACTAAATTATTATTATTATTATTATTATTATTATTATTATTATTATTATTATTATTAAGCTCATTTCATCTCAAGGCTAAACGACTACTAATTCAGAGGAAAAGAATAATCATTTACTTCTAAGGAAGGGTTACGTCCGCCAATTTACGTTCAAACACCATTCTTAGTCACAATTCACAGATCACAGTTCTCTGTCCAACTGGTTCGGCTGTGTCCAGCGATTCCCTCGTTCATTTTTCTTGCGCTCTTGGCTCGTGTTATTAATTCTTTTTGTATTATTTTGTCTTCTTGTGTCTTGCGTTCTTGTCTTGTAGCTTACGGATTTAGTGTATTCTAGATAGTTCGGTTTTGAGCTAATTTATTCAAGTGCTACCTGTTGCCTTTTTTATTTTATCTGACTACCTTGTCCTTCCTATCTTCCTCCAACCTGTTCTTGGACACCACACTGTTTGTTCAAAACTACCTTGGTGTAATCTCATTACATGTCCAGCGCAACGCCATATCGTTACGCTTGCTTAGGTCACTTCATCTGTTATTTTAGTTGGTTTTGCTCTTATTAACTCACTATTAATTTTGGCTTTTAATGTAATGTGTAGAATTTTGCACTCCATTTTTCTTTGACACCTTTTTAGAGCGGTTGTATTTGCTTCCATTAATAACTAAGTTTGTGATCCATGGATAAGTATTGACAGTACACACGTGTCCATAATTTTCTTCTTTATTGAGATGTTTACTTTATTATTTAAATAAATGAATGCTAAACTCTCAACATTTTTTCATGCCATTGTTATTCTGGCGTTGATTTCCTGACTTGTTCTGCTGTTGAATGAGATCAACTGCCCTGAGTATTTATATTCGTGGATGTATTCGATAATTCGTCGATATACTGTCACTGGTTTTGGTTTATGGTTTGTGATTACATTTGTCTTCTGCATGTTCATGTGAAATTCTAGTTTATCGCATTTTTTTATTAAACTGTGTAAACATTTTTTAAGCTTTCATTTGTTCAAAGCTTTTGCTGCTTAAGGCGTGTTTGCGAAGATCCTTAATCAAGCTTCTCTGAAAGCCAAGCACTATTGCTCACCGATTAAAAATGTAAATCATTGCAGCTGTAACGTGGAAGGAGAGAGGGCAAATCCAGTTCTCCAAAATTATTCACGAGTTTATTAGAATCAGCCTTTCGCAAGATAAAATGGAAGAAACAAGCAGGGAACTGTATCAATGAAAAAAAACTAACTCTTACTCGAAGACTTAGAAGGACATCATGTGTCCCTATAATTTCGTGAAAACTTGGAATATGAGAAAAACAGCCCAGGGACTTATTTTACGTGCAGTAAATCTACAACATAGGACAGCCGGCTTTACTTCCACTCCGAAGGAAGTCGTTAGAAGGATTTTTCGGCACGATGTTTTTAAATTCATGGTTTCGAACGGGTTTGAATTCGCGAATTTGGATATAATAGCCCATACTCTAACCGTTACACCACACCGTCACTAACACGTTCACCACGAGACAGAAAAATGATCTACGATATCTCACACGTATTGCCATTTCTTCCACCATTTTAAGACATCGGCAAACTGAAAATGACTGGCGCTGTTGTACCTGTGTGTGACGAGTTTGATGGTTGGTCAAGGCGAATGTGAAAATACTAAAAAATACTTTCCCGGTGCCCTGAGATTAACGCAAGTCATTGCCTGGGTTTCTGAGAACATTCAAGCTCTCTGCACAACAAGCAACACTCTGTGAAATCTATTGAGTCTAAGTCATAAGTGGTATATACGTTTTTTGTTTTCCGATATAGACAAACATATTGCAAGCTTTTAAAATCGTATAGGGACACAAAATTTACTATTCCTTAACGCAACACATGAATAGTAAATATTTAATGGCTGGTGGGCTCTTCTTTGGAGCCTTGATGGTGCATGACTTCAGCTGTGTCGGAAGTATTGGCATTATGAGTATGAGATTTCAATCAATTTGCGAAATTAGAGAATAGGCGAAACAGGCCAATCAAATATTTGTAATTTTAGTGAAAAACTAAACGGTTTCATTTTTCTGTAATTTCCCCGTGTTTGTGGGTGCTTAATGAAACCACCTCAAATGGCTGGAGGCTGCGTAGTTTCCATTATATATCTGCACGCATTGTAAATTATAACTGTACCGTTCGCAAAAAACAAAAACAAAAACAAAAAAAAACATCATCGCTGTTTTGTGCAAACGCTTCTCTGCAAAACTTTTCCTGATCTTTTAAGGGTGCGCCGATTGTTTTCGCTACCACACGCCCTTTTATAAATCCCCAAACAAGTTCTATTAGAGTTAGATCTGGGTGGTACGGTGGGACACGGAGAGGACTGTGGCCATGTTCAATGATTATTTGATCAACGACCTATCGTTTTTCTGTGCATTATTTGTATAAATTGGGCTTTTGTGAGTAATGAATTAAAAGCAACTCAATGATCATTTAGCCACTCTGCTATATCTTTCTGCAAAAAAGCAGAGTTTGGATTTCTTTCAATTTCGGTACAATAGTACTTTGCATTGTCCATTACTACAACAGAGGCACGTTGCAACCTTATCAGAAACGCTTTCAGTTTGTTCTCTCAAGGGCCTCCGCGATACACCTACCATTGGTGAAGATACCATTATAAAAAGCACTATCACGAACAAAATTTGTCAATCGCAGTAGAAACTATATAAAACACACTGTCACAGCTCACTAGTCACGGAAAAACTGGACTGGAGACCGAAAACTGAAACCCTTCAAGACCCGACTTTTTTCTGTTGATCGTTGGGACAACACCTACTGTAGAAATACGTAAGCTGCCTTTCGTCTGATCCTTATCACTCATCAGTTTGTTATCGCTAAACTCGCAGTGTTGATTTTCCGCGTATCCCACGAGAGAGAGCTAAGGTGTGACAAATTGCTCAGGCAGGCGGGGAAATAATAGCTTTGTGACGTTCGGGCATGCAAGTGGTGGTCGGTTGTGACACGTTCGGGCATGCAAGTGGAAGGTTTTTTTGAGTCTGATAGAGCAATTGTGATATACGGATGTTCGTAGAAGATTCACTTTCATAAATTCTGTACAAATTGGCTCATTCAGTATTCAATGACGAGCATAAGCGCAATCGTGTGACTCATCGTGAGTCTCACTATCAGGCGAAAAGCGCGATGCAACATGAATTGCTCCGCAATCATATCTTTTACTGCATTTGTATTTAGCCATTACAAGTCCCGTAAAGGACCGACCAGGGTAAGAGCATGTACTGACTTAGCACTTCGGTCCGAAGGGTCGCAGGTTCGAGTCCCGCCTTGGACATGGTTGTTTGTCTCTTGTCTCTCATGTATTTGTTGTCGAAGGGGCCCTCGTTAGCAGAAGCTAACCATTAGATGATCACTTGCAGGACCAGAGGAGCCTGCAAGTGTTTAGGTATCTAATGTATGATCGAATGTGCGTCCCATCAGGACGTAAACGGTAACCCGCAGGAGATATACGGCTTGAAAAAAAAGCCCCTAAGGGCAATTGGCTTCGGCTCCGTTAGATCTCGGAGTTCCTTGTTGGTCACTCAACCTGTGACAAATTCGCTTAACCTTCTTGACTTCACGTTTTTAACGAATTCGGCTAGTGCCGCCGGTTTCGCAGTCGTGGCCTTTCATTAGAACCATCCCATCATTCGCCTGGATGACGGAGGGAAACCACGAAATCTCCGGTCAGAATGGACGGCACGGGGATTGAACCCGGTCCTTCCGAATGCGAAGTCAGCGCGCTCCGCCCTGGGACTCTTCGCTCGGTTCCTTTTACCGAGGGTCTTGCAAACCTCGTGCGCGCCATCAGGCAAAAGAACTCCAACAGTGATGAAGAGGCGTTGCTCATTCCACTGCACGCTGTCGAACGAGCAACATCGCTGCGAACGGTCGGAAACAGTGGTGACATAATGCATTCAGTGCTATGACGAAACGGTATTTAGCAGCCCCTGTTTTTCAGGGAGAGTGCATTGCTAGTTGCATGAACAACAATGATTTATCCAGCGCTGAGCGAAAAATCAACGAAGCCCTAAATTTCGTAGTTCGGGAAATCCAACCGACATCAAGCTCGGCAAACGAACGAACTCGATGCCGCATCACCACCACCACCACCACCACCACCACCACCACCACCACCACCACCACCACCACCACCACCACCACCATCATCATCATCATCATCATCATGAACAACAACAATAAAACGCAAGTAACAACGACCTATTCAAGATCGGATCAGGTGAGACCGAGGAGCACTTCCAATTCTCATCACAACGGCCAGTTGCTTCAACCCAGCAACGTCAGAACCAGGTAATGTTATGAGGGAAGCAAACCAACGAGAACGGCAGTGTCAACAGATTTCCAAAACGTGCAACCACAGAAGGTCAGCCTTCGAAATGTCGAATTTACAAAGTCAAATGCAGATATTATAAACGTATTTAGTTGGCTAAACAAAGAGATCACATATCTAAGTGAAGAAAATACAATTTTTGAAAACCTAGAATTAAACTTATCTTATATACATCTTTATTCCTCTACCGCTATATATATATATATATATATATATATATATATATATATATATATTTGTAATTGTAAAAAAATATGATTGTTTGAGTTAGCACAATATATATTAAGATCACAGATGCACAGATAGTATGCAAATTAAACAAAGTAAACTCAGTCACAAATACAATTTTGAAAAACTGTCATTAGGCGTGCGGCAGGTGCATGACTCAGGGGTCAAAGTCACAACATTTTTTATTATAATTTGAACATTTATTTAATTTACTTAATGTTTATCGTTCCTTATATGCTTTGGCTTTGCAACTTAATATATTTTTAAAATGTATGTTAGCCGCGTTTTATAGTTTGTATTACGTCACGTTCAAAGACTCTGGGAATTGGGATTTCAACTACAAGTAATTTCGTTTTCTCCAGATTTTTAGGTAGAGTGTATAGAGGACCAGGCGGTAGAAAATAAGCGTCAAAAAAGCGCTTTTTAGGAAACTGTCTTGCAATTTGGCATTAGGAGCCAACCGGAGGGCCGCAGCACGAGCACTGATACGTGGAGTGAATCGATGATGGAAGGTGCGTGTTTGTGTGTGTGTGTGGGGGGGGGGTAACCGCTCCACCGGTCGCTGCTCCTCCGCTTAGCGAGCACTCGGCGCCCCCCCCCCCCACTGAACATTCGACAGCCTCAAACTTTAACAACACCACCCAGAAACACAGTTTAACTAACGTTCTAGGCCTACGAAAGTCATTCAATACAGCAATTGTTTATGTTAGAAATATTAACTACATGTCAGGAAATAAAAATACATTTTAAATTCGCCCCAATTAAATTTATTAATTAAATTTATAAGAAAACATTAAGTTGTGTACATATGTAGCCCCATATTAAAATTTTTTTTAATTTTTAAAATATCTAAATATTATAAGTTTACAATTAATTCAGTTATTTTCAACAATAAGTGCTTTTTGATTGGAGTATTGCACAAAAAATGGTAAAATTTCTAAATAGAAAATCTAATTTTTTGATTTAAAAACATATTGATTTTTTAAAGGCCCTATTTACAAGAAAACACCAAGTCGTCTGGACACTGAAGCTGTACACCCGCCCCTGAGAAAAATCATGGCTGTATTTATGCGCGTTTACATTAGCAACGGAGCGACTTCAATAAAACGGGATAGCATTGTTTTAAATCGTCGAAACATTTTATTTCCTCTTTTATATAATTTATTTATTTATTTAGTCAAAAATAGTCAAAAACTGTATGTGACGTATGGGGGAGAAAATATTATAATTATATTAAAAATATTATATTAATATTAAAAAATTATATATTTTATTCAGTTATTTATTTTTTTAGAATAACACCGATTTAAAACATCAATATTATTACAATAATAATTCAAAATGTGAAATAATTCGGTATAAAAATTCCACTTCATTACACTGAAGTAATACAAATTCTATCAATCATATTTTAGTCATTGAGAAAATAGGACAATACTCCAGGGAATTAATATACCACATTTTCAAAGAAATCTATGACAACGAATATTCTAATACTTCACATTTGTAGCGTATGCATTGAAAATGAATTCTGAAATGTGTCAGATCTATTTTTATTTCTCAATTAAAAACTAATTTGTTAATTGAAATGATTATAACAGTTATATACATTTCTGAATTAACTTCACTCCACTATTTGTTAAACTTTTGTCGTATACTATTCGTACTTATGTAATATAGAGAAAGTATTGATATCGTACAGAAAAAAATTGCGATTTTTCGATGCAAAATCTGGTATTGTAGGTCCTCGAAACCGAAAAAGTGGATGATTATTGTAAATACTTGTAGTAAATTACTTCCTCCAATGTATGTAGTTAGATTCCACATTTTGTGGGTCCCTGATATGAAATATTTGTTTATGCAAACCGTCTGTGAACAACGCCCAGAGGTTGAACCGTAGGCAAAATTTTCACCAAACATGATATTCTCCGATCGATTTTAATCGGCTCTTTAAATTTGAAACGGATCTTTTTATTTTAAAGGATACCTTGCATGAAACTTGAAGGAAATTTGCAAAATTTTATCTAAAATGGCTGGACATTTTTTTAACAATTTTTTCTCAGATGAAGCAAAGTTCGAATATTTATAATAATTGTACAGGCTCGAGTTTCATTGAATCCTGAATTTTTGAATATTACAAAAGTTACAAAAGATGCGAACGAATGTGCTATCGAAACAGCACTAGTTATAAAATACTTTTTTATATTTTTAAATATATCCGTCTTTCTGAACAACTGGTAACTAAACCGTTACCAATATTTTCACCAAATTTGAAATTCCTCAATCGATCTAAATGATGTCGCGACTCTTTGAATTTAAACTGACATTTTATTTTTTAGAGTACTTTACGTGAAGCTCCAACGACGTTTTCTAAGGAATAGTTCCAAATGAGTGGTTCAAATATTTTTTCGAATATAGTAAAGTCGTTTCTAAAAATTTCACAGGTCCGATTTTTGTTCAAATTTCTCTATTTCTGAAAATTGCAAATGAAATTTTCAGCCGTCCTACAACTACAATATTCAAGATATATATTTTTGATGTGGCTTTGACTAAGTTCTCACTAGTTGGATATATTGCTCGTCTGATTTTCTTGATATTACGATAATATTAAGTGTCGTGTTATAAAACTATTAAATCTATAAACTATAAGGTTAAAAAATTATAATAAGTTCCAGTGCTCGGGACAGCTACCATCGTATGAATGGTTCTCCAGGTCAAACATTGGACATACCGGGCGTCATATCAGTGACTGCTCCCGTAGCTTCGTAAACTTATTATATTCTACCTCATGTTATTGAAGAAGATACTTCAATGCATGCAGACGAAATACAATTGCAACAAAGAATTTTAGAAGCAGATAATTCAACATTTCAACAGATACTTTACAGATACTTCAATATGTCCAAGTTTGAATGACCAAGGAGGGGTGCAACGAAGCGATTCATCGATTATTCTAAGAAACTGTGCAAACTTCAGATGTTTCGAACTCCTCGATGTATATGAAATTACTTTGAAACCAAAGAGCGTCCAACTGGCGCACTCTCCGATGTCTGGTGCCTTGCCTGGAATTGCACCACGCTCTTGGCTGTATCAGTGGGTTTAGTGTATTTACTCTTTGGCACTTCCATTTAACACGGGGAACATACGACCTTTTGGTGACGCAACCAAGTAGTGGCGCTGTCTAGCTCTACACGGCGGCGGAGGGAATCTCAGGGAAATATTCATATTCTGTCTTCGTCTGATTCGCTGCAACGCAGTTTTATGCATTTCGCTTGTTATTGAAAGTACACAAGTTCGGTCAATTATTGACGATATTCAATGCATTGTTTATGATATTTGAAGATTGCTTTTCATTTGATATTAGGTTTGTTGGTTCAAAACGTACATTTGATGTGTTATTTGTGTAAAGGCGGCCGGTCTGGTTGGAAGTCTCTTAATGTCAAAGCGGAACCCAGTGTGTCTGCAGCTGGCAAGCAGTTCGCGAACGTTGTTGTGAATACGAATGTGTGTCGATGATCTTTCGTTATTGTCACGTAGTTTTTAAAAATGGTCACTATTTCACATAAAAACGCAATAAAAATTGATATTTTTAATAAATTATACATGGCATTATTCAATGATCTAATTTTGAAATACAAATTTCATTAACTGAAATATATATATATATATATATATATATATATATATATATATATATTAAAATCATTTATTACCTACCAGAGCTTTAGTTTGGAAAAATTATTTATTTACCAATTTCGAAAATAAGTAAAGTAAATAAGTAAATACATTAGAATAAAAGTTATTGAAATATGTGAGGGTACAATGAAAGTTAGAAAAAATAGTTGAAGGTTAAGTTTAGAAGATATTTAATGAAACAATAAATATTCACATTTCGGGAGGGCGAAAAATGTCTTTGAGAAAGTATGAAAGAATACGAAGAACAGAATAATGTTGACCTAGGGTAAGGTGTTGAGATGGAGGAGAAAGTGGTAATTTATTAAAGAAATTTTAAGTTTGTTTAATTATAAAGGTTTTAATAGAGCCAATTTGAAGCTCTCTACTGATTTGTTTATTTGAAAGGAACCAATCAGCTTTTAGTAGTTTTCTACGGAATTTATTTCGTATAATTTGTGTTATCTTGATGTTACTAGAGGACAAGCGTTTGTATTGATTAATTGATTGATTGCTAGTGATTCCGAGCGCGTCAACTACCGAGGTCATTAGTACCGTAAGTGTAGTGTGTGTTTTTCATCGGGAGGTGGCGGTGATGGCGAAATCCCCACTGGATGGCGAGATCCGGCGCCGACCTACCGTCGACTAGGGGGTTTTCAACAGCCAGGTATCTCCCACCAGCGGTTCACTGACCCAACCGGGACAAGTTCCAAGTCCCCGACCGGTCTCCTGGTCGGGGGCGGTGTATGGTGGTTTAGTGCATGTTAGTGGAAGTGTGTGTGCGTAAGGGGTGGGGATAGGACAAGGAAGAAGAAGAAAGAAAGACCGCGCGCGGTCCGTGGCTCGTTTGTTAGGGTACAGCTCCGGCATGCACCTTGTGTTGATCGGAAAACTACCGATCAGAGCAGCCGACTGGTAGAATTCTCCTCGACTGAATCCGACCTAGCTGAAAAGCTAGTGTCGAAAATCCTGCTCCCGTCGGGATTCGAACCTAGGACCTCCCGGTCAGAGGCACTGCAGTGATATCAGTTGATGCACTAAGCCAGCGCTTCCGCTACTAGCGTATCTAAGAGAAGGGCGAATAATGGATTTAAAAATTAAAATTCCACAATTAATTTTAATTTTGAATTGTTATTAATAAGAGGGTACAATTTTGAAATTTGTGATCGTTTTGTTAGCGACAATTTGAATAGATTTCCGAGTGAGACGTTAGTCTAAGTGTAATCCTAAATATTTAACTGGAATATTATTGTCAAGCCAAGGAATATTGACATTGTTGGTAATTAGGGAAGAAGGTTTAGTTGGTCTACAAAGAGTAAAAAATTTTGTTTCAGTTTTATTAGGATTTATCTATATTATCCAGAGCTGAGTTCACTTTATATTTTTTTAAATAGAATTTTGTAGTATATTACGTGCAATGATGATGTTATAATGAGTAGCGAATAATGCCGTGTCATCAGCGTAGAGAGCTATTGTAGTAAAAGGTAAGTAGGGAATATCTGACATGTAGATATTAAACAGTAAAGGAGAAAGAGTAGAACCTTGAGGAATTCCTGATTGTATTGATCGTTCACTGGAAAGAAAAGAGTTTTACTGTGAAATGGCGACCGAAGAGTAAATTTTTAATTATTTTGAATAAATATATTGGAATACATATAACCTATAATTTAAATAATAGAACTACATGCAAAACGTATTCATGAGCTATATTTAAGAAAATGACGATAGTATGTTTTTGTTATAAAAACTATCTGCTATTAATTCATAAACACGTAAAAGTTGATGTGTGGTGGAGTAATTTGAGCGGAAACCAAATTGATAAATAGGTAAAATTTGAATTGAAAATATTTAATTCAGAAGACGAGTTAATAATAACTTGGCGAAATTTTGGTTAATGAGGATATAAAACTGATGGGGTGATAGTGCATTGTGTTTTTTAGATCTTTGCCAGCTTTACAGATAGGAAGAACAAGAGCTTATTTCCAAACTTGAAATAAGAAAGACGAAGCATAGAATTGAATATATTTGTTAATTTAGCTATTTTTGATATATTTAATTCTTTTATCATTTTGTTTGAAATTGCTTCATGACCAGAGGCTTTATCGATTTTTAATTTTCGTGTTATTTTCATTACTTCATGAGGAGAAATATACTTAATTGCTGTAGGAGCATAATAAATACGCAAAGATATAAAGGTTTCTATTTTATCATTAAATGCTGGATCATGGATTTGATGTGTAAATGATTTATCAAAATGGTCCGCAATTAGATTTATTTTTTCTCATCAAAATATACTGTAAAACAACCATTATTTAAAATAGGAATAGGGGAATAAGAGTTCATTAGTTTTTTAAGAGTAGACCATTGGGGTCTACTATTAGGGTGAATTTGTGGTATATAATTTTGAAATTTATTAAATTCATAATTATCAATTCGTGATTTAATAATTCGTGATAATTTATTTTCGTTTCAATGTCTAGTCGGAGAGTTTGTTGCCTATTTCTTCTTAGGTTATGTTTAGATTTAATTAAGTTCAGTATACATATAGGGAATTGTGTTCGAGAATGTATATAAGGTTTAAAATTTTAGAAAAATTGAAGAGTTTTGGTGAATTTGTCAATTTCGTTATCTATATTGTCAGTAGTCAATAATTGTTTAGGAAAGTTGTAATTCAAATTAATATTTCTATGAGAATCTCAATTTATGCTTATTGTATTGAGAATAATTAATATTTAACAAAGTACAATTAAAAGATATTTTAATTGGAAGGTGATCTGAATCAAATTCACGAAAGGGTATTTGATAGAAATATTTATTTTGTAAGAGGAGAATGGAGAGGAGATATCACAAGCGAAACCCACCACAACTACCAGTAGCCTGCGCACAGACACGCTCCGCCGATACTTCTGGGAACAGCTGGGAATGAGTGGTGTCCACAGTTCCGATCCTAGACAGAGACCTTACTATACATTATTTCACAGGCAGGTAAGAGGCACGCGCACCCTCTGAATCTGCTAAAGAAAGCCAGCGAGAATATCGATTGATTGATGGCAATGATCTGCCCTCGCTGGATGGTGAGATCTGGTGCCGACCTATCGTCGGTTAGCGATGTTTCTCACAACCAGGTATCTCCCACCAGCGAGGCACCTTCACAGTCGGGACAACCTCTAAGCTCCTGACCGACATGTGTAATAGTGCATGTTAGTGTAAGTGTGTGTGTGTGTGTGTAAGGGGATGAGGATAGGTTAAGGCAGAGGAAGGAAAGAACGCGCGCGGTCCGTGGCCCGTTTGTTAGGGTACTGCTCCGGCATTCGCCTGGTATTGATCGGAGAAACCACAGAAAACTACCGATCAGATCAGCCAGCCGCTAGCAATCTCCTCCAGACAGCGACTGAACTCGTCCCAGCTGTCTAGCTAATGTCGAGAATCCTTCACCGTCGGGACTGGAACCTAGAACCTCCCGGTCGGAGACATGGCAGTGTCATCAGTTAATGTTCTGAGCCACATCTCCCGGTAAGAACATCGACAATAGAATTCGTTTTGCGAGGCGGTTATGCTCTTTATAACTAGATCATAGTGCGTCCTGTCTATGTAACGTCTTTCCTATGCTGTCGATTGGCCCCTTCAGCCGCCACCACATCGCGCCCACCCTCGTCCGGCGCTGACTGCGCCCGCTCACGAGAGCTCATTCACCATTGAGCCGGGAGTCAGATCGCGGTGCGCTGAGTGGCTGCTCCCCTGTGAAAGGTCGCCCCGTGTGGCGCGAATGCCACCTGGCGGGGGCGCGTCAAAGCCGCCCATTCACCGCCCGCCCGCCCATCCGCCCACCCGCCATCAACACGCCCAGTGCGTCCTGCCGCGCCGCGGGCGATAGCCCACGAGGGCGAGAACGAGAGATCGATAGCCTCCGATTCGACTCGCGGACACCAGCCACTCAGCGACGATTAGGCAGCGCTTCGACATTGTGGGCGAATTTTCGCGCTGTCCGCGCTCGTCCGGTGACGGCAACGACTCGATCTGACAAAATGGCGCATTGAAGGCTGCAACTGTCAGACAGATTGTGGGCAGTCCCTGTGACGTTTATGCCCGCAAGGTTCGCAATACGGGAAAGCGCAGGTAAAAGAGGGCCTCCTTTAGGGAATATTTTTATTATTTAAGGTATTAACATTACTTGTGTTTGTTGTACCAGACGTATCAAATTTAGAAAGGATGCCCGGATAAAAGTTTTGAGCACAGGCTCGCACTCATTTCGTAACGTCCGTGAATAGCCATTGAGAGAGTGAAAATGTTTCTTGATGTCATGAATAGATACCCGTAATATAAGAAATAAAGAATAACCATTGAAACACGTTCTTTAGCCTTTATCTACTGGCATGTGATCTATAAAGCGTACATTGGCGTGGGGTCATATACACCCGACGATTTTTATTCAAGAAAATGTCGTTGGTAAGATTTTTGGGAGGGTTATATGTTTAATACTAAATATAATATTAAAACCCATGTCGATCAGGTTTTTCGTCCAGTTTCCCTGATCCATTGAGCAAATGCTGAGATGGCTCCTTGTTTTGCTTCTGGACATACATGTAACTTCATTTTCTGTGCACGTCTTCTACAATTCAGTGGGAAATACAATTATTCAAATTATCGTTTCCATGTTGTCGCGGCAGGAAGTATTATTCCGAAGCACAACATGATAAGAGCCAAAATGTATTGCTTATTTATCCTTGAAAATAGATTTTATTACATGAGAGTTTTTTTTCTCCCTTTCAAAATTCAAAATTTAAGTAGTATATGACTTAGTGTAGGGATCACAGAATTTTGAAAATGTGCACACAATTCACTTTTCCTCATAGCACGTCATACGCAGTTTTTAACTGTTTTTTTACGTAAAAATAAATAAATAAATAATGTAGAAATATATGTAACAATAATAAATAGTTACGTTTCTGTAATAAAATAATAAAGTTAATTTCACCTTACTCTTCTGCCTACATTGTAATTACTACACATCTGATTGCAAGTGTCCCCTCCGACATTCGTACAATTTCGTAAAAAGTTTCACTTTCTAGCTTCTGCAGAAGGACTGTGCCTTCATCTTTGCCTTATAAGATAGCTACAGGTCTTGATATGGTTGTCACCTTTGTATATTGTATCATTGTCACCTTTATGAAGCCAGAGGTGCTTGGATTTACCTCTCTTTGCTTCTTGGCAAGAATTCCAGAGGAGTGTCCGGTTTGTTCTTGCGTAGTGTTTCAAAAACTGCCGATTTCGATTTCACCTCACCAGAAGCAGAATTTACCACTAATATAAAAGTAGACGTGAAGACGATGTTATCGCTAAGGCGCCACGCTTGCACATCCCCATAAGAAAATGCACAGGAACACTAACGATGGCGTCGGGCCAGAAAGGGCAATTAAGAGAAACACACCGGGAGCGGTAGCTCAGTGCATCAGCTGATGCCACTGCAGCTCCTCTGACCGGGAGGTCCTAGGTTCGAGTCCTGACGGCGGCAGGATTTTCGACCCTAGCTTTTCAGCTAGGTCGAATTCAGTCGCTGTCTGGAGGACAATTCTAGCGGCCGGCTGCTCTGATCGGTAGTTTTCCGTGGTTTCTCCGATCAACTCCAGACGAATGCCGGAGCAGTACCCTATCAAACGGGCCACGGACCGCGGGCGATCTGTTCTTCCTCTTCCTTATCCTATCCTATCCTATTCCCTTACATACACACTTACACTAATATGTACTACACTACCACATATTCCGGGAGACTAGTCGGGAGTTTAGAGCTTGTCCCGGATGGGGCGGTGCCCCGCTGGTGGGAGAGGCCTGGTTAGGGAGAAACCCCACTAGCCGATGGTAGGTCGGCGCCAGATCTCGTCATCCGGCGGGGGAAGATCACCGCCATCTCCCGAGAAATAACATGCAATACACGTACGGGACTAATGACCAAAGCAATTGACGCGCCCGGAAACACGAAAAAATCAATCAATGAATCAATCAAAGAGAAACACACAAGTCAACGGCATTTTACATTGTATACTCTGAATAGGAAAGTTATCAGAACAGATTACATGGGAGCGGCATTATAGGTAGCTGTGTTCTCAGACAATAAAAAGAGAAATTTGAGAGATTGACCCGACGCCAGTAGTTAAGGGTTATTTATTCGGTGGTTTCTTGAAATGTTCATGTCTGTCGATGAATGCACGGATTTTACAATTTGTACACTTAGATATAAGTGGCCGCCGCCATTGCGACGCTATCCCTCATTTAGAAGTCACCTACCAGTCAACACTAAGGCTTTAAAGAATTGATTATGCCCGCACACCTTCGCCTGCACCCGCTCATAAGGATTATCTCACGAGTTGGCTCTATTCGACCAAATTGACTTGCCAAAAGCTTTGACAAGCGGGAAGGGATGTCTATGGACATTGCAAGAGAATAGCGAAATTCGTTTCCGAATTGCCCATGAGAAGATGGTGGGGAGACAATGAAACTTGTTGCTACGGTGGGCGTGGCGACTACTACCTCTGATGAGTAGATATGACAACGGTAAATGCAAAACCTCCCGACACGAAGTTCACCCTAAAGGCTTCCATTATGGAGATAACGACTAGCATAAACATGGAGACACTCAAACACACCTGAAGCCGGATCAGATCAAGATTAGAGAAGGGCAGGGCTCTTAGCGACCACGTTGACTAATTAACGAACGAGCCCGAACAAACGGGGGATATAGGCAACCTATTCAACAGATGAACGCTAAGCGTCACGCGGGTTGCCTACACATCGCCTCGTCACAATTTTCTTGTCCCCGAGTTGCCTAACTTTCGTGACTTCACGGCAGTTAATCGATTCGGCTAATGACGCAGGCATCTTGTTTTAATGTTATCTATATTTCACTCAAAATTGCGGGGAAATGACAAATATTAGTACAAAGGCACCTGGCATTTATTGTAATAGTGGTGCTACAACAGCATATAGTTTCTCGCGTTATTGGAAACAGCTTCGCAATATTGAAATTTTGCGCTTCTACCACCTCAGCAATTACTTGAAAACGCCCAATTCAATAAATTCGCCTGTGATGCATATCTGCATTTATTTCGATTGAAGCAGCAATCATTTCTTACTTTCACAAATGAAACAAACAGGAATACATTTGACTTACAATACTCACAGCAAATTATACAGAAGCTAGCAATGCACTGTTGCCAGCGCAGTGTTCTCAAAACTATGTTGTTGTTTTTTATAATTTTTATTTTTAAATTTTATTTTCTTATGCAGCGTAGTAAGCGCTTTACAAGATTGAATATGAACTACAACTTAGCAAGCTTAGTACTGTTACAAACAGGAGAGCGAGGATACTCCCACTGGAGACCTCAATAATTAAGTTATTGTACGCGAGAATGTATGTGAGAATAGGACAATTACAAAAAGAAAAAGTTACAGAAAGTAAGTCTGTAAAATCATGCATTTTTCTTTAGGGTGGTTTAAATTTATCTAGGGCGAATCTAGATTTCATTCTTCTGTGTTGGTTATAGGATTTTCCTAGGTTGAATATGGAAGTTGCAGAGGAGGATGGTAAGGAAAGAAAACAATTGATTGATGCCCGATATAATAATCAATCGTGAACAATGAACAAACACTCTGTGGAGTTGCTTCTTTGACACGTACCAAGGCGCGTTGACGGCAGTGCGAAGGATTTTATTTTGGAATGTTTGGAGAGTTTTACGTACCTAAACCACACGTTCGATCTTTTCCAAATTGAAGAAACCCCAGTCCATCTGATTGTAGTTGAAGCTATGAAAGTTCGAAAAACAATTTGGGGGTACTTAACATGAAGCCCCCCGAACATTTTCAAAAAACAGCTTCAAATTTTTGTTTATTATATGATTCAATTTAAAAAGTGCGGCATGTAATTCATTACACTTATTTAAACTGTGCACTTTCCAAGTTAGTCTGTTGTCAAGGAGCACACGTAGATTTTAATCGGTTTTAAAATTATGTGCATTCGCTTGGCGAATAATATCAATTCTTGGCAAAAACTATTATTTCCATTTGCATTCAGATTTCAAGTTGTTCATAGGTTAGTCTTAGTACATCATACACAGTTGATAACTAACTCTAATACTAATAAATCTATTAAATTACTAGTATTCTACGATTTGTAATATTAAATTTATTTATTACTGCCTTCTTATATATTAACACTCCCTCAAGCGAAGTACAGGAAAATAAAACTTTGAAGTTTATAATAATATGGTTCAGTGTGTTTATTTCAAAAAAGTAAAACACCTCTTACATGGAAATTTGTGTTGAAAAATTTGGATCCGCTTTTAAGAAAAAAATTATTACGCTTTAGTGTAAAAGCGAAATTGAGGCCCTTTTTCAGAGAAATCTTTTGGGTTTTTGAGAAAACAGGATTTAAAGTAATTTAGGGCACTTATACTCACAAATTGGATAACAAATATATAAATCGCTGGAAATATGCATATTAACGGCGTGAGAGATATTAAAAAAATACATTTGTGTATTTTTTGGAAAAAGAAAAGAATACAGCAAAATTAATTGTATGCTATCTTAAAATGTGCAAATAGCACTATGCGAAAGACAAGTTTGAGGAACAAATATCGAGTCGTTTTTGAGAAAATGGCATTTGAGCGATTCTGAATATGCGGAGTTCGTTTTCACAGAAAACTTTTGAGCATTCGAGACACTTTATATGACATTATATAAAGCTCATGTACTCGTTAATGCAATGATGAAACTAATTGTCTCTAATGCAAACGTTAATGTTGTGTAGTCAAAACATTGCGTATTTGTACTTTTTGAAAAAACAAAAGAATAGAACATTATGGCGTTAATGTCATCTAATAGAGCTCATTCAGCACTATTCCTTACAAAAGATGAAATAAAAAAATGTGAAGCCGTTTTTTGTGTATTTCCGTTGAAATCTCGAAATCTGCTGCATTACTCGGTATTTACTCCGTATACGACGTCAGTGCCTCTACCTTCTCTCCTCACAGCAACATCCCACTCATAACACGCTCGTTGCATCGGATGGAAGATGAAGAGACACGGCAAGGAAGGGGTGCGCCAAATTCGGCCGAAAACAGTCAACCGACAGAACCGGAGACCCCTGC
Organism: Teleogryllus oceanicus; assembly: GCA_964035755.1. NCBI lineage: Eukaryota > Metazoa > Arthropoda > Insecta > Orthoptera > Gryllidae > Teleogryllus > Teleogryllus oceanicus. The sequence continues at coordinate 49,444,420 of CAXIVR010000007.1, read as the reverse complement.
AACTGCCGGTGCCGGCTTGTCCGCGGACGGCGACCCTCGGGAAGAAGGCCTGATTGCGGCGAACTCCCGGGGCAACTCGTGCGCAGCCTGCGCAGCCGCTATCTGAAAAATATGGCAGGGGTTGCGCAAGTTGGGCATCTTTGCGTAGGCCCTAGGACAGGAGAACGATTCTTCATACTTCCTGCGGTGTGGGGCGAACAATCGCCCACCGGTGTATAAATTATCCCCCCTCCTCACAATAGCGCACGTTGTTTCTGAGTGCCGCTCCCACTCCGCTTAATGGCAGCTATAGTCTGGAGCTGGCTTGTTTGCATGCGGGGAGCGGGTTGTTTTTGAATAAATTGTTTTACTTATTGTTTGCGGTTTTAATTTTTGCATATGGGCACTGGGAAGAATGTACTTGGGACAACTAATAGTTGCGGACTCGGCGGGGGTGTGGGCAGCTTCCAAGAACACCGAGCGCATTCTCAGCCTCCCAACTATACGTCACAACTGAGTGCTTGGACATGAGATGGACGCCGCTGTCGCGGGCGGATGGAGTGTCCTCTGCAACAGCTAGGTCGACACGCAGGTGAACAGACCTGACTTAGTGGTTGGCCAGGGCTACACCGCCATCGTGCTTGATGCAACGACCGGGAGCGGTAGCTCAGTGCATCAACTGATGTCACTGCAGCGCCTCTGTCCGGGAGGTCCTGGGTTCGAGTCCTGACGGCGGCAGGATTTTCGACACTAGTTTTTCAGCTAGGTCGAATTCAGTCGCTGTCTGGAGGAGAATTCTAGCGGCCGGCTGCTCTGATCGGTAGTTCTCCGTGGTTTCTCCGATCAATACCGGGCAAATGCCGGAGCAGTACCCTAACAAACGGGTCACGGACCGCGCACGATCTATCCTTCCTCTTCTCTGCCCTATCCTCTCCCCTTACACACACACTTACAATAACATGCACTACATACCACATTCTGGGAGACCGGTCGGAAGCTTAGAGCTTGTTTCGGCTGGGGCGGTGCCCCGCTGGTGGAAGAGTCCTGGTTAGGGGGAAACCCCACTAGCCGACGGTAGGTCGGTGCCGGATCTCGCCATCCAGCAGGGGAAGATCACCGCTATCTCCCGAGAAAAAACATGAACTACACTAACGGGACTAATGACCAAAGCAGTTGACGCGCCCGGAAACACAAAAAATCAATCAATCAATTGATGCAGCGCGCTGCATCTGCTGCAGCGGTCGCAGTGGCCTACAAGGGGCGTCTGCGCGGGAGATACGAGGAAAAGGCAGAAAAATATGAGCACCTCCGCGCGATGCTCCTGGGCCAGCGCTACCGGGTGGTGGAGTTTCACCCTGTGGTGATGGGAGCTTTCAGCGAGTAATGTGGTGAATATTACACTAAATAAATACATCTCCGGCGGCAGGATTAAAAAATTACGTTGTCGCCGACTCGCCCGACAGACGGACGCTTTCCCGTGAGCCAATGTTTTGGAGTCAAGGACCTTCAAATGGTGGATTATGACTGCACCAGGTTTTCGAGGAAGTAATTTACTACATATTGGAACAAGCTTTAGCCGCTTTTTTCTGTGTTAGCTCCCCGCAATACTAGTTTTTCTGTCGAAAAATCGCCGTTTTATTGCCGAAGCATTACGTAACTGTCTCTATACTATATAATATTACTCTGTACTTACCGGTGTATACAAGAAAGTGAAAAAAAGGTTTCTCGAAAAAATGTAAAGACCTGTCAGAAAAGTGCCTATGGAGTGCTTTGCTCGCCATCGCTCCACCTCCCCCGCGTGGCAAACGATCGGAAACGATTGGAAGCGTTGATTAAATCGTCGAGCGCAGCAATCGTACTTCCGATTCAACCGGCCGTTGATTGAGCACCGGAGCCCACCCCCTGCAGCGCTACCCCCTAAATGTCACCAATCGCACTCAAAACATGATCACACGCCCCGGAACGCGTGACTTTGGAGGGAGGTGCGACAGGAAAATGCATGCGGGCTCTCGGAGGCCAAGTGAGGATAGGCAACAAATGATACATTTCTGTAACTAATAAAAGGCCTTTTCTATAACTAATATAAGTATTATATAAAGAATGTGTGTTAAGTTAATGAAAAGTTTTAAATATTATACTGACAGATGCAGACTTATCTATCATAGTACTTGATATTATATTTTGTAATTAATTGTACATATTTTTAAAATTTGTACGTCTCAAATGTATTATATACAGTTTCTCATATATTCAATTTTGTATATATAGTTTCACTCAATTTCATATTATTATTGGTATTTTTACACTTTCTTGTACATATTTTCGGATTAGCTCTGATGATGATGGCTTCGCGATCGAAAATATTTAAGTATAAAAAATATTGATACCTAGACATTATTTTTCTCAATCTTTTTTCCAAAGAACACACTTAAAATATGTCGAAATACACTGCGAAGTCTGTTATTGTGTTTCTTGGTTTATATAAAATGATATTGAGGGTGATATAGTCATAATAATAGTGGCAATTAAACTTGATAGATTAATGAAAAGTTAAAGATTTCTTAAATGTTTAATTTGTAAGTTTATTGTGCTCTATTATGAAAGTCATATAGCACTGTATTCAACATGTGAACAATCTAAATAATCATTTATCATAAAATTCATGCAAAATCATTTGCAGACATCAAAAAATAAATATTACCGTTGCAAAATTCTCCAATTGGTTTCGTAATAACGAAAAAATAGTTAACGAGGAAAACTGTTTCAATGCAATTTTGCATTTCAAATCGGCAATCGCATGTTCCATTAAAAAAAATATAAATTTCTAATGTAAAGGTAACAAAATTTCTGGGTCTCTCAATTCAATCGAGCGTCAAATGAGATATCCATATAAAAGAATTGAAAATTAAAGTAAGTTCATTAGTTACGCATTCAGAATTCACTCAACTTTCATGCATCTGGTTGCGTGTATTTTGCAAATGAACATTACCGTTTGTAATATGGTATAATATTCTGGGGAAGCTGTTGTTCCCATACATTTAAACTGCAGATAAAAGCGTAGAAATATAGTTAAATACAAACTAAAAATCTGTCTTTTTTGTCAAAACTGACCTAACAAGTGAAAAAATCTCAAACTTTAGACATTTTGGAACATTCCGGGATAATCGTTAAAATCGAACCCTTACCATTTTGTATTGCCTTTCAGTCGGTTCTTGCAAGAAATTTAAAGAAAAGATTTAGAGCCATTTTTGAGAAAATTTTGAAAATGTCTTAGGAGCTTCATAAAAAGTAGTTCGAAAGTTTAAAGAATTCTATTCAAAATGCAGCGCTTCGGGTCAGGCCAGATAGTCATGAGAATATTAATTTTGGAAAAAATCCTACGAATCGTTTAGATGTTCACAGACGGACGGGAGTTTTGGAAAAAAGCCTTTTTTGGTGTCAGGGGTCTCCAAAATGTGTGATTCCGTTAAAATATCGAAATCGATTTTCCCCAGTATTACACTTTATTCTATACTGAATTATTCGTATGTATAAACGTATGCGAGAAATTAACAATCAACTGTTGTTCGTTTACAGATGCAAGTGTTTTCTACAACTCAGGAGACAAATATCGAGTTTTTAAAAGTTTCTAACCTCATTTTGTTGGTACTTTTATTCATTATTCAAATATTTATGGTGAAAGGGTGGCGAAGAGATTCTGGAGCTCAAGAAAACGTGCGCAGATTTGTCTTCTCCGCTTAACGACGTATATTTTTTGCTGTTCTTTGTCGAAAGAATGAAATAAATAAAATTAGCACTTTATATTGTTCAGAGAATCCCAATTCTCATGCACTAGATAATTATTTCGAATATCATGAACTTGATGGAGGATTCTATGGAGCGTTTCACGAGCAGTGATGATGCTCAAGTCTGCATTATTATCTATCGAAAGAAAACTCACGGCTACATCTTGTGCTTATATATAAGCAGCTTAGGTGGCACAGGGCAACGACATCCCAGTCAATGTCACTGCAGTGCCTCTGACTGGAAGGCTGTAGAAATTAAGTCCCGACGGTGGCAGAATTTGAATCACTAGCTTACCTAGCTGAGTCGAATTGAGCCGCTGTCTGAAGAACAATTCTAGCGGCGAGCTGCTCTGATCGGTAGTTTTCCGTGGTTTCTCCAATCAACACCAGGCGAATGCCGGAGCAGATCCCTAACAAACGGGCCACGGACAACGCGTGATCTTTTCCTCCTCTTCCTTGTCCTATCATCATTCCTTACTTACACATTTGCGTGCACTAAACTTACATGCATTACACTTACATGTATCACAGATGTCGCCAGCTTAGAGTTTGTCCCGGCTGGAGCGGTGCTCCGCTGGTGGAGACACCTGGTTGGGGAAAACCCCCGCAAGCCGACGTGTGAGTCGATGCCGAATTTCACGAATGACTATAGCCGTGAAAGTGCCCGGAACATCAATCAATGGTGCTTGGCTATCTTGTGAGTCCTGGTGATTAACTCAGAGGAGGTACTCGATCGTCATAATGACAAACAGGTAAGGGCCGAAAGGCTCGCAGCGGAGCGTCAAGGGGCACGCAGCTACACTAGGAGGGTCAACAGACACAAGCACCTGAGGAAGGGATTAGGGCCGCCAGGCAGAGGAGCGCGGGTGCGCCCTACAGACACTCGTGCGCGCGGCGGCTCCAGGGCCGAGAGGGGGGGAGCGGACGTCATGAGAGAGCTGGTAACTGGACCCAGCAAACGCGTTGGTATCTGATAAGCATACATTATTAAAGCGTACTATCGTTTTAATGTCAAATTACGATTAAAGAGAAAACGTACAAATTTAGGTAGATCGAAAAAGCTTATTTATTTTACAAACAAATACGATAAATAAACGCTTTTTTAAATCCACAACGGAGTGCGCACAGCCTGGCCTTTTAAGGGCCCAATTCATAGTCGACACTTAAACTGAGTGTTCCCTTAAGTGAACGAATCATATTCATAAACAGCCCTTGAGTGAAGTCTTAAGTGCGCACTCATTCGTATAAGCGAGGCAGCTTGCTCCCATAAGTGGCCCTTATGGTTGTCTCGTCTCGTCAGTCGTTACCAGTTTAGGTTATATTTTTTACGTAGCGTTCACGTACTGTTGAATTCGTTTTGTTGGTTTTGTAGTTAAAAATGTGTAGTATTAGTAGTCAATTAAAATTATCCATTTGTAAAGCGTGTTATGCATAACGACTTCGCCGAATATTTTGAGTTTTATACTCAACACATCCTGCATAATACAAATAGATATATTAGAGACGGGAGCAATTCGTTGGAAATGTATAATGATGAACAGTTCCGAAAGCGGTTTCGTTTTAATAAAACCACAGTATGGATTCACTTGTGCCGATGATTGAGAAAGTCCCAATGAAGTAAAGAGGACTGCCGATTTCGCTTTTATTAAAAGTTCTCGTTGCATTAAGATTGTATGCAACTTCATCCTTTCAGCTGTTTCCAAAATTTTTAATTTTGCTGCGCGCGTCAACCCAACGTTGGAGTGTCCGCTCTCCTGTCAAATTGGGCGCTCTCTGTACAAAAAGGAGTGTGTGTGTAAACTCGGTTCCCAAGAACTTCGAATCAGCTGCCGCCAATGCCATGTTGCCACATTTCCCTTTCGCTTAAGGAAACACTCATTCGGCGGTCGTAAGGAACGTCTGTGAAATACAAGCGCCTATAAGTGAACACTTATTGTGAGAAAGCACTTATCACTTAAGGATTCTCTTATTCCTTAAGTGTCGACTGTGAATTCGGCCCTAAATCTCCTGCTTTTGCAGCATGAGTAGAGACTCGCGGACGGATGAGCAAGTTGGTGGAGGGAAGAGTGCCGCCAAGCCAATTTTTTTGTGAACCATTCCTGCATAAAAATAATAATAATAACTACCAACGTTGGAAGTCGCGAGCCTTTCACTGCAGATGAATGTTAAGTTTTGATGATGTGTATTCTTCTGTTCCAACAATACTTCATTATTCAATTAAAAAGTTCAAGACATGGTGTTGTGTTTGAACATCGCTGCCATTTCTTGAAAGAAGAACGCCAAATGTAGTGAACATGTCTGAGTAAAGTCGTAAAATAACAGAAAAATGTCGTTTTTTCACTTTATTAATTTGTAATAATAAAATTTCATTAAAAGTGTGTAAATATTTTCTTCTCTATTGCTTATTCTGAAAAAAAAAAGAGTATAAATAATGTATACTCGAAAATATACTTCATTATTAAGACCACGTTTAAAGTTGATATTAATAATCTTCGTGGCTTTAAGCAGCAAAAGTTGCTCAGTTATTGTCTTACATTAAAAATGCGAACGAAACAATCGTGACTTCTTTCTGATGGCGCTGTAGCCCACCGAGGGTATCTTCCCCTTCACGGAGTCTTTCGGGGTACAAAGATCAATTCCTTCAAGTGAAATTTGTCAGTTAATCAACTAACGGCATTGAATAACATCGTGCAATTAGTGTTGCAGACAATTTTACAGAGTAATACTTTTTTTATATCGTATTGACTTCTATCAGTTTGAGAAGCATCAGTCAATTTTACACTTCAATTGGAATAAGATATAATGATATACATTTACACTCTTCTAAATATAATATGAAAACGGTTTCTCCCACTTACGTCACATAATGTTTTCAACGGTTTTTAACATTATTTAAATAATAGTTATATTAAACGAGACATTACATGGAATTAGTGCTATTAGTAACACAAGTAACGCTACGTTCTGTGCTTTTGTATGAGATATCAAGAAACTGCTCTTTAGGTTTACAAATTTTCTAGTTATGTCAAATCTCCTTATTTTATTTGAGTTAACAACAAATAGAATGAGACATTAGCATCGTTTTAGGTCCTACGAATTCCTATCACATTTTATCCCTTGACGTAAACCGTATGTAAAGTCGAGATTTGTTGAAAATACTTTCCTTCAATAACGATTTATGGGAAGTCAACGAGTTCTATGTTACCCACGTTAAATTTATTATTTTATGTCATCTTTTTTTTCAGGAATTATTCAAAATACTGTCTTGAAATTTGGCACTAGAATAAAACAACACTACACGTGCTGTAGCATACATAACATTTGTGTTATTGATAATAGATTTATTTAAAAAATAATAAATGCCAAACATTTTGTACAGAAATTGGATTTTATCATAGTATAACTTTGAGTTTAGTACAGTTACGTTAATAAATCTACTATACTATATTCACTGTACCTTAGCATCCAGTAGAAATTTGTGTCATCGCTAGAGTAGATTCTGAGAAACAAGAACATTCGTCCAAAAAAAATGTGGTTTTTCGAAAACAAGTTTTAAAGTTAGTCAGAGCAAAAATTGTCAGTGTATAATTTATTATCTAGTGATATCCTCCAAATAACTACATCTAATGTCTTCTAAAATGGCTAAATAATAATGTCTTCTAAATCGGCTGATCGGGAGAATTGCTACCGCTCCATATCAAGGGAATGTTAATAGTTACATATGTTTCTGAGCAATTGTTTATTTTCCATTCGCTTGTTTATTTAAAGGAAGGAGTATTTCGTTATTACTACAATGGTTTATTTACCTAATTTTGCTTTCTCGTATACATACGTATAAACGGGAGTAATATACGTAGTATAGAGAAAGTTAGCTATTGGTGCGAAAAATCGATTTCGAGATTTCAACAGAAATACACGTTTTGGATCTCCTGATACCGAAAAAGTATATTTTCAAAACGTCCGTCCGTCCGACTGCCCGACTGTCCGTCTGTGAACACTGCTAGCTCCTAAACCACACAAGCGATCTTTTTCAAATTGTAGAAACCCCTGTCCATCTGGCTCTAGTTGAATATTTGAGATTTAGAAAAACATTCTTTAAAATTTGGGGGTACTTTACATAAATTCCCCCTGACATTTTCAAAATTTTCTCAAAAACTGCTCCAAATTTTTTCTTTAAATTTCTTGCTTGAATATAGTAAAATACACTTATCAAGGTGGCATAGGTTCCATTTCCACGGTGAACTCTGAATTTTCGAACATTGCAAAAGTTTGATTTTTTCGGTGTCTTACGACAACTATAAAATTGAAGATAGCGGATTTTCGTTCATATGAAATTTGTTGTGCATAAATGGTTCTTTCACGTTACATTATTACAAGAGGGATTCGAATTTTCAAAATATCCTGAATTTGTCAGGATTCGAAAAATAAATAGGATTCATTTCGCTTCTATACAAGTGATGCTGTCTTATAAAGAGACGTGGAGAATGATTTTTCACGTTATATTTATACGCATCATCAGGTGTGAACAACAATTTAATCTACTTGCCTGTAAATGAAAACAAATTTTGATGATATTGTTTTGAATGAAGGTATTGAAATTAAATTAGATTAGATTAGATTAGCAAATTAACGTAAAATTTAGACATCATTTGCAAAAGGTGACAAAGAAATCAAGCAAAAAATAGGAATAAACAGAGATGGAATGTGGAACAAACATATCAAGAAAGGAGTACACTTACACAAATAAAGGAAAACGGAACATATCACAAAGTATAATTTTTTTTAGGGTTTTCTTCATTTTAGACATAACATTGTCATAAATGTTTGTGAAAAAAAGGATTCCAACATGGCGTTAGTACTATTGTGTGTTTTTATACGTCATATCTCCGGGATTAATCTTGAGTATTTTCTGGGATCATTATCGAAAATAGCAGGGCTGTTACAATTAAAATAATGAAAATACGAGTATCAAGGCGATGTCGAAAAATTGAGTTTAACTTTGTGCCGGTCTCCTTAACGTTATTAATATGTTCTTTACTTCATTATTTGAAAGTACGTTTTGTCTGTCCCACAGACAGATAATGACAATTAGTTAAAAAAGTGCATTGTCTCTATCTGTTCAAGACACATTTTTGACACTTACTTTTGAATAATCAATCCAGAAAATATGCAAGATTAATCTCAGAGACATTACATATAAATCTATCTAAAAGTACTACATAAAAATACCGTATTGTATTTCTTTTAATAAATTATATTGTTCCTTCTATGACATACAACGCTCCAAATCAACCATTCACTTCAATTTTTAATGTTGTTAAGATTATACAATTATTTTCCAGCGCTTGGTAATGTTTTTATGAAAATTTTGAAAAAAAGGTTTTTTAGAATGGCGGCCATTTAATGAGGTCTTCTCAGTGTGGCATTGCATCTATATATCAAAATGGATCACGGGGGTACCAAAAAATGTACCTCCATAGTTGCACCTATGATGCATACATGGACTAGTGAAAAATTGGACATTTTTGAATCTGTATGGCGGCTACTTAGAGACGCCGAAACGGTATGGCGGGGTCATATTCGGTAATGAAAATTCATTTTCTATCATTAGGCCGAAAAATTAGCTCTAAGCTCGTAGTACAAGAGAGCATTAAAAAACATTTGACATTTGAATTCAATATGGTGTAGAGTTTGATATGCCACATCGGTATGGCATACAATTCCTTCACACTTTGGCTATCTAACGAACAATATACCAAAATAGCTATGTACTCATTCCCCAATAGCAAAGTTTTTTTCGACTCATTCAAAAATTGTGCAACCCAATGCCGACACCTACAGGCTATACTTTTGTTTCCCTGTTCCTCATAACACTGGCTAACTTCTCAAAAACTTTTAGCTTTGAGCTTATCATACGTCGTTTTTACTTTCTCGTATACGTACGTATATACGGAGTAATAGACGTAGTATAGAGAAAGTTATGTTATGCTGCGCAAAAAACGGTGAATTTTCGGCGGAAAAAATTCATTGCCGGGCTCTGGTGGCGAAAAAGTGCATAAAACCAGTTGCTAAATTAGAGAAAAATCCTCTAACACGTGGTGTAGTTGGAATCCCTTCTTTGTGGGCCCTTGATGCCGAAAAACCAATTGGAAGCAAAACGTCCTTCCGTCCTACTGTCCATGTGTTTGCCTGTCCGTCCGTCCGTCCGTCTGTGAACACTACTACCACCTAGACCACACGTACGATATTTTCCAAATAATGAAGAATAATATGTCGATCTGGCTCTAGTTGAAGCTTTGAAGCTGTGAAAAACAGTCCTTAAAATTTGGGGGTACTTTACATGACGTCTCCTGGACATTTTCAAAATGTTCTCAAAAACGGCTCCAAATTTCTTCTTGAAATTTCTTGCAAGATAAGAGCAAAATACACTTATAAAGGTGGCATAGGTCAGATTTTCACAGTTAATTCTAAATTTTCGAAAGTTGCAAAAGTTTTAATTTTTTCCGCCGTCTTTCTACAACCACAAAATTGAAGATATGGATTTTCCCTCAAATGAAATGTGTTGTGCGTAAATAGTTATTTCAATTAGGTCATGTAGACGTTTTGGAAATTTTTATAGTTTTCGTGCAATAGTGCCGCTGGTGCAATATTTGCAATTTTAGAAAATCACAAAAACAAGATTTTCTCAAAAACGGCTCCCAATTTTTCTTCAAATTTTTGGTAAGGTTAGTGCCAAATGAACCATATGCCGTGACATAAACGCCATATTGCTATATTCTTTTGTGTTTTCAAAAATTTCAATAATGAAATTGTTTTGTCTTGTCTCTCACGTCTGTTAAACTTACATTATTGGCGATTCTTCCCATTATTATATTTATGAGCACATGTGCTTTAAATAATGCCAAATAAAGTTTCTCAAAAACTCAACAGTTTTATGTAAAAATTAGCACAAATTTCCGCATTTTCAGAAACGCTCAAACGCAATTTTCTCAAGAATGGTTTCAATTTTTTTCTTCAAATTTTTCCAATATTACAGATTTCTATCGATTTGTATGTATTATTACATTTTTATGTAGATGTGCTTCCAATATTTTCCATTTCTATCGATTTGTATGTATTATTTCGTTTGTATGTAGATGTGCTTGAAAGGACTTCAAATGAAGTTTTTCGAAAACTCAATGGATTCCTGTGAAAAAGAGCTTAAATTTCGCATTTACAGTAATGCTTAATCGCCATTTTCTTAAAAACGGCATACGAATTTTTCAATGAAAATTTTCATTTAAGACGAGTTCTTACTCTTCTTTAATATTCTTGAAGTAATGTTTCAGTTGAACTCCTAGGAAAGCAAAAAGTTGAGAAATTGCTAAAAATAATGTATTTTGGGCGACGATAGACGCAGCTGGCCAGAGAATGGAGCACGACCTTAAAGCCAGACCACACCAAGGAAATTAGAAAAAATTGGTACGAGAAAGTCTGTGCCATTCTGTAGCACCTCTAGGTTTTTGCTGGCTCCCGGTCTAGTGGCCCCACAGATGCCCACGTTGTGTTTTTGTTGCTCCGATTGCACTACAGTTATCTACATCAACCGATTCTAAAATAAGATTTTAACATATTTCTGAGCGGACCTGGCTGTAAGAGAGCACTGAAGTTACACGAAATTATTAGGTATGGCGACGGATTCGAACTATTTTGTAATATTACGATGAGCGTTGAAAAACGAAACTATCACAAGGAGTTTAAAACGGTTCTAATAATTCCTAAAAGACAAACCGTAACTGCTCACCTGAGCACTATGCACTACACTACCGGCACAAGTGGCTCATAGCATTAACTGATGTTGCTGCAGTGCCTTTCAGCGCGATGTCCTAGGTTTCGAGTCCCGACATTGGCAGAATTTTTGACACTAGCTACAGAGCTGGTTCGAGTTCAGCCGCTGGAGAACTATAGCGACCGCTGCTCTGATCGGCAGTTTTCCGTGGTTACTCCTATCAAACCAGGCGAATGTTGGAGCAGTACCCCAATAAACGGTCCACGGACCGCGCACGTTATTTTCGTCCCCTTCCATTGTTCTGTCATCACCCTTACCTACACACAGACATGTTCAACGCTACCACACTTGCACGGAGACCGATCGGGAGCTTGGAACTTGTCCCGGTTGGGACGGTGTCTCGCTGGTGGGGTAACTCCGCCAGCCGACGCGTAAGTCGGCGCTGGATCTCACCATCCAACCGGGAAAGATCCCTGCCATCTCCCGCGATAAAAACCTGCGCTACACTTACAGGACTAATGATCATAGCAGTTGACGCGTTCAGAAACATGGACAGTCAATGGGTCAATGCTCACCCAAGCAAAGATAAAATGAGCCACTCTGGGGTCATTGACGAACATGTGTTAATGAATACTGAACAGGGATGCATGTGAATTTTGTGTGTTTTGGTATTGACATCAACTTCCAGAAACCCTGAGCGGTGGTTCTGCGTCCGACATTTTCAACGCAGGTGCAGGCGAAGGCTCGCCCGTCGGTCGATCGCAAAACGTTCGTTTGCAGCCCTGCACTCGAGAAACATCTCAGGCGCCTAGCCATCGTCGAAATTAAAGAAACCTTCGAGGGACGGAGTAATGGCACCGATAATCTTCGGCGACAAATATCGTTCAATTTTCTGTCCTTAATGGGTTCCACTTCCGTGTTTTGCTTTGGATGCTGCGCATGGCTCCACGTCTTGGAGAAGGATGTGATGAGAACGTAGAGAACCACGAATTACATTACAAAATAAGTTATTTTTTGACATTCACTTCTGAAATTGGATTTTACTGTCCATTTATGTTAGCTTAACAATTACTCGTTAGGTCGCCTTGCACGTAATACGGTAGTAAGAATATAGAGAATGGCCCCGACCAGGGGGAAAATACCGAATATCGGCTTTATAATACTGATGTTCTAAACAACTTTTTTCTCTTCACAATTTTTTTAAGAAATCCATTGAATTGCGATTGCTTCTTTGTAATACGCTTCATAATTATTTTAACCGACTGTTATCCGGTCTCAATTCCTAAACGGTTGATAACTTCAAATGTCATGCTGCTGCCTCATGAGGGGCTGTAGCAAGGTCGCTGATCGTAGCACTTGCTGCAAGTACTTTCTCAGTTTCAAAGAAATTGCGCTACTAAATGCGCAGAAAAGAATAGCTTGGTGGTGCAGAATAGAATGGTGAGCAGTTGCGTAAATGGAGGTCACCGTCGAACATATTAGAACGTAAATTATTCCATGCAGATATGGAGGCAAGATGCGTGGACTGGTCGGGATGCGGAAGAAATCAACATATTTCCGCGTTGATGATATTTTAATTTGATTAAACTTCTTTCCTGTTCAAAGCATACTGCATTCATGAAAACTGCAACTGTATTAATATTATTTGTTCTGGTAGTTATAGAGTATTTCATTTCCATCAATTCCACAGTTCGAAGGGATTGACTGAAAATGTCTTTATTATTTTAGATTTCACATCATGATTTTCCAAATTAAAATGCACGCAAGCTAATGCTATGTTATGAAACTATGGATTGTTAGGCCATTTGTGTGTCACATGAAATAATTGTAGACAAAAAAATTAGTGTTGCCAGGTGAGCTTAAGCATTCTCCATTAGAAAGCGCTGCAAAATCCTTTAACACGACAAAAAAACACCCAAATTGAAATAATCATTATTTCTTGTTTAAAATATATGGGAAAGTATGGAAATTAAAGAAATACGAAAAATATTGCTAATTATATATGTCGATATTTGAGGCTATTAGCGGCAGAGTGGACTAACCCACAATTTTTTTTATTTTTTATTTTTTTTAAATTTATTTACTTCTTGTTCGGCAGTTTTGCCTTTCAGGGGTTTGTACATTTTTATTTGTAATACATAACGTTTGGGCATTCACGTTTGAGCATACTACCTCTCACTCTTGTATCTTGCTACTAGCTAATTTACAGGATTTAATACTTATATTTCTAATACTTACAACTAAACAATTTGACATACAATACACACATTTTACATACATTATACATTCTTAAATCTAGATACACTCTATTCATACATTGGGATGAAGATTTACATATTTAATACATATTAATATACTGATTTTTTTTATTTTTATGGGGGTTTAAACATGTCTTGGGATATCGAGAGCGAATTATTTTGGCATTGTGTAATTCATTGTGAATTTTGTACTGCAAGGAGAGTATGAAAGAAGAGTAAAACAATTGTTACAGTTTTTTCTTATATGTTCAATTAGGGGTTCTATTTGAAGTTCCCTTTGAATATGTGTTTTTGATATGAACCAAGGAGCCTTTGCACATTTTTATTTTCGTTAATTTCGGAAATGCAATCTTAAAGGTAGACGTATCGACTGCACAGTCGACTAAGCAACGGTTTGCAATCGATCGCTACACGGCACCACAATCGCTATATGGCTTTTGCCGTGTCGCATTTCGCGCACTGCATTAGAAGCGAAGTGGACGTACCTGAGGTTCGTTTGGGTTCTTAGGTTTGTATTGGATGAAACAATTGTATCTATAGGTTCTCAAGAGATCATGCCTTTTGCATTATATTAAGAAAAGAAACCCAATCTCAAACTAATATATTCTGATCAATGCGGGGGCAGAACAGCTATTATAAACATTTGGTGCAGTGTAATTATATTTGAGCATCTGCAGATCTGAGTGTGGATGAAATAAATATTAAATTTCTAGTAAATGGTCACTCACATCTTCATTTCGGCCAAAATTGTTGTCTAAACAAAACGGAGAAAAAATTCATCCACACATTTTTGTACCTTTAGATTGCCATTCAGTAATACAAAATGTTAGGAAGAAAAATACGTTCACAGTTATCCCAATGACCCAATATGACTTCATTTAATTGAAGGTGAAAGAAACACTAGAAACAGGAACCAGTTTGAATCGAAAACTAAAGTGGTTTTATAAAAGTAGGCAGAAATAAGATTTTTCAATGTTAACTACTTTTATTGAGAAAACTGAAAATCACAAACTTAAAATAATATTAAAACTAGATACTAAGATTAATAGGTAAAATGATAGACGAGAATTGGATCACATCAAGGCACAGTAATCGAGGAAACCTAGGCTAAGGTTCACCGTAAACCCGGGATCAGTGAATTCAGTAAGTGACGGACAGATGGCTCTTCAAAGACTATTTCGACTACAAAATCGTACGCCTGACCGGATCGAGAATTTCTAGGAAAGATCTGTCTATGAATTAAAGGTGAAATGTCTAATTCTCAACCATTCTGGAAACCGACACCGTTGAGGAAGGATTTACTAACGAGTGTTGTGTCATTGAAGAACGCTGAAGATGCGTCCAACAGAAGCTTTCATAAGAGATGTGAATTGTTTATTTATTTATTTTATTTTACGTCAAAAAACAGTTAAAAACTGCGTATGACGTGCTATGGGGAAAAGTGAATTGTGTGCACATTTTCAAAATTCTTTGATCCCTACACTAAGTCATATACTACTTAAATTTTGAATTTTGAAAGGGAGAAAAAACAAAACTCCCATGTAATAAAATCTATTTTTACGGTAAGTCATATACTACTTAAATTTTGAATTTTTGAAAGGGAGAAAAAAACAAAAAACTCCCATGTAATAAAATCTATTTTCAAGGATAAACAAGCAATAAATTTTGAATTTTGAAAGGGAGAAAAAAAAAACTCCCATGTAATAAAATCTATTTTCAAGGATAAATAAGCAATAAATTTTGAATTTTGAAAGGGAGAAAAAAACTCCTATGTAGTAAAATCTATTTTCAAAGATAAATAAGCAATACATTTTGGCTCTTATTACTTCCTGCCGCGACAACATGGAAACGATAATTTGAAGAATTGTATTTCCCACTGAATTCTAGAAGACGTGCACAGAAAATGAAGTTACATTTATGTCCAGAAGCAAAACAAGGGGCCATCTCAGCATTTGCTCAATGGATCAGGGAAACTGGACGAAAAACCTGATCGAGATGGGGTCATTGACCCGGAAGCTGTAGTACAATAGTTGTTACAGGTTGTTTATACTCATTTATACAGTCCAAATGGTAAATAATGCATTATGTATCATTGTTAAAATTAAATGTTACTTTTCTTGTGATGCTCAGTATAGTCTCTAATTGTATAGAAACAGTTATGCAGCAGAAACGATTTCACTTGGGATTTAAACTTTTCTATTGAATTTAATCGTTTAATGTCATCTGGCAAAGTGTTGAAAAATAATGTACATGTATTGTATGTGAATTTTTTAAAAAAACAAACTTTCACTTGGGATTTAAACTTTTCTGCGTCGAGTGTTATAGTAATAGACTTCGGCACTTTCTGAAAAAATATTCCCGCCCTTGAGCAAGTCATTTTTTACAAAAACCACTGATTCGTAAATAAAAAGACACGGTAATGGTAGAATTCCTAGATTAATGAAGAGAGGCTTATATGAATTGTACATTGAATATGCAAATTTTGTAATGATTTTAAATCAAAGGAAGAATGAATTATATCAAAATGAGTGCAAGAAAGTAAATATATTGATGCATTTTAGTATAATTACTACGACGTGTTTCTTAAATGCACTGAAATTGTGATTAAGTAAGAAACTAATACGAATGGTATATTTACTTACATCTTCTTTCTTCTTTTTACCATTCAATTTTAAAATATCCTACTACTGCTCATCGCGCCAATTTATTCGATTCCTTTCTCACGTTATTCATCCGAGAGAATGTTGAATGGATTTGGGCGACATTGAACGACAGAACTAGGCAACGGACGAATGAAGGCACCGACGCGTCTGATCTTGATGCACAAGCCACGGCCACGAACCTTGAACGCTGGACCCCGTTCACCGTATTCGACCATTCCGAGAAGCCGTTGCAGAAGTTACAGCGATGGATGGTTGCGTGAGTCAATGAACCGCCTGCAAATATCTGAATTTATATGTTCTTTCTGTTAGATAAACGGGTAGAGTTTCGAACACTTTGTTTCAACTTGAAGTTATATAAAAGATTCCGTTACATTTTTTAAACTTAACTCTGCGATGTACAGTCAAGATCATACGCCAGGGAACTTATAGAGTACCGTAGACGACGCTAGCTAAAGCCAAATGCTATAAATTATAGATAATCTTTTATAATTTTGGTAAAGAAATCTTGACTAGAAAAGTAACGAACTGAATATTCAATGTTTGATTAGTTACGTTCTTACGAACTAGAAAACATTCTTGAACAGAATTTATTTAGTAGCTGTGAAAGTGAATGTTCATTTAGAGGGCGGATTCAAACAAGTAATTAACCAAGATTAAGTATCCAAGAAACTAATTATACAATCTGAACTAAAAACATTTTATGTATATTACGTTTTCTTCATTACGTCATTATTTTACTAAGAGTAATATCTCAAGAACTAAATATTTGTGTTATTTTCTGAGTGTGAACATACTTCTTGTGCATGATTTTTTTGTACTGGTATTGTTTTTTTTTCAGGAATTTTGATTGTTTTATGCACTGTTTCAATTCTATGTGTTTGTCATTGAAAGGTAGAGGGTAATTGCTTTTCTTTCTTGATTTTTGTGTTTATTGAGAAACAATATATCTTCTATTTAAAGAGCAAACTTGTACTAGACTATTTTTTCGTTTCCAATTCGAAAAAGCGAAACCCCGACCCTGGTCACAGTCTAAAAATTTCTTTAACTGTATTTATTATCGCGACATCCTGTGTGAACCCAGATGCCAAGCTTCTAGCTTATTTTATTTCACAGGCTTGAGTCATCGGGATTAGGAACCAACAGCAAATTGAAAACACGAGTGGTCACAATACCTCAAACTTTGATCGCAAGGATTCCTTTTTACCGTACGGGCACGACATCTTTCCGATTCTTTGCCAATCAAGCATGGGTTTCGGCGGGGTTCTATTTTAGGGCGTATCCTTTTCTCTTACACGTAAATGATATACCCTTGTGTAGTAGAAGCGGAGGAACAGTTCTGTTAGCTGATACACGGATAATCTTTGCAAAAAAAACAAAACAACAATATCTAGTACAATTTCAGATTTTTCTTATTGATTTCGTAATATTTTTTATAATTAATTCATTGTCACATCATTAGAGATTAGAGAAGTTCATTAGCAACATTTAAAAGCTTACATTTTTATAATATAATTTAATAGTGTACAATTATTTTTAAAAAAGTCAGTGTCCACCTGTTTTTTCATAACCAGGTTTTACAGATTTTATTCTATTATTGGATTCTTCCTGTTTGTGTTTGATTTTACTGTAATTGACTCTTATCTGCGCTTTACTTTTCCTTGTGATTTAGTAATAAATTTCAACGTAATGATTAATTAATTTTAAACGAAGGAAAAATGATTTCATTGTAGTTTTGCGTTTCAAAGAGACAATCACATGCTTCGTTAGAAATGAACAATATACAATTACATGATGTTGAGGTAAAAAAAACAAACAATTCTGGGTCTCTCAATTCAGTCATACCACAAATGGAATATTCATAAAATGAATTTAACTCTAAAATTATCTCTATTATGCTGCGCATTCAGAATTCTTTCAAATTCAATTAGCCTTCATGCAGCTTGTTACAAGTGTATGCTGTGAATATACGTACATTTCCACCTGATATATTGCATAATATTCAGGGAAAGCACATTCTACAGTAACTACTGCTGAAAAAATACGAACGAATAATAAGCAAATGCCATCCGAATTATTTCTGCAAGCAGGTTTTCATTATACTTGGAATAATACCATTGCTTTGCTTATTTATTCGGGAATAAGTGGTTTTTATCAACATTGACTTAAGGGAGGAAGATATTTTCATCCATTATTTTAGGTATTTATAATTACAACACACATCATAGGAATCGTATTCATCGTGTGCCAGTATCAACAGCTCACTACAAAAAATTTACATATAATACATGTACGATCCTTTTCAATTCATTGGCAGATGATATTAAAGAATTAAATTCGATACAAAGGTTTAAGTGCCATGTAAAATATTTTCTGCCGCATAACTGTTTCTACACATTTAGATATTGGCCATCAAAAAGAAGAAGAATATTTATTTTTTACTGGTACGTTATTGCTTGTTATTGCCTTCGATACGGAGTTCCATATACACTGAGTAACTTACCTAGATCCAGAAGGTCGTGGGAAATGTGAAAACAGTTGAATGGTTCCACATGTAAGCAGGGAATACTGAGAGAGAATTATGAAAGGGAATTATGAGAGGGAGATGTGAAAAGACAAACCGAGTGAAGTTAACATCTACTTAATTAGTAAATAACTCTGAATCATTAAAATTAGGTAACCAATAAAATCGTGTATGCACCACGGGCGAGAAAAAACCTGAGTACCTTTGGCACGAGGATAACAAGTTCTGTACTTCAGCTTCTGGGTCAATGACCCCCTACCTGTTCAGGTTTTCGGCCACTTTCCCTGATCCATTGAGCTAACACGTAGATGGCCCTTTGGTTTTGTCTTTGAAAATAATTGTAGCTTCAATACGAACACGTTGTTTTTGTTCTCCTTTTTCTAGTTGTGGTAGGAGTAATGTCACAGGTGTTGGATACTGTTTTGTTAGCACAACTAAAAACTAACTAAAAACTCAAATTTGTAGTTTGTTTAGTGATGCCAGTAAGTTTTCTGTACCTCGGGAGCAATAATGTATGGTTTTTAAATACCTCTCACTTCGCTTTGGTTGTACTTTTATTCATTAATAATTCATGTGGGAAAAGGGTGGGAAAGAGATTCTGGGGCTAAATAAAACGTGCGTAGATTGGTAATTGCCCCCTTTACGTCAAAAAACAGTTTTTAGTCTTTATTGATTAAAATAAATCAAACTAAATTTTTATTAAAATTTCTCAGTCAACAAACATTTACTATGTCACATTAATATTAACGAAACGTTTTGACATTATTATACGTATCGTCAAGTTTTAAACACCTGTTGCATCTATTGGAAGCCGCTTGATGTAATGGCGAACTTTACGCCCCTCTTTTGTTTTAGTTTGCGATATTTCTGATGACATAAGAGCTGCTTCATTATAAAATAAATTGCAAACTAAGTTAATTTAAGTTAGGAATGAGCGTGCAAAACAAATGTTTTATGCACTTCTATTGCGAATTACATTTTTAATCCCAGAACATTATCAAACTATGTAACTTCATTTCCTGTGCACGTCTTCTAGAATTCAGTGGGAAATACAATTATTCAAATTATCGTTTCAATGTTGTCGCGGCAGGAAGTAATAAGAGCCAAAATTTATTGCTTATTTATCCTTGAAAATAGATTTTATTACATGGAGTTTTTGTTTTTTCTCCCTTTCAAAATTCAAAATTTATTGCTTATTTATTTTTGAAAATAGATTTTACTACATGGGAGTTTTTGTTTTTTTCTCCCTTTCAAAATTCAAAAGTGTCTGAAGAACGGAATTATCCTGGCCACAGAAGTGATAGGGGTGAGGCAGATGGGGACGACAATTGGAGAAGAAGAAATAATGGGAGAGGTAGTACAAGGATTAGGTTCAGGGGATTAAGGTGAGCTAGATGTGGATGGAGATGGGTCTTCAGGTTTTCAACAAACGATTTTCAGAACCCTTTGCGACAAATTCGTTCACTCGTATTTCGTCAATAGAAAATAGGGATTTCATACTTCGTCCATAGACTGGACAGTTAGTTTCAAGTCAAAGCTTAACTCTTTTCACAAGGTATTTAACAGAGGATTACGAATGTGAGAAAAGTGTTTTAATTCATTTTGAAAATGTGTTCGAAAATACGACTGAACCTGATTTCTTTGTTTCTTTCTTTGTTTCTTTGCTTCTTTCTTTGTTTCTTTGTTTGTTTGTTTCTTTGTTTGTTTCTTTCTGAGCACGTAAGACAGGAATGTTTTTATTCATATATATTTATTATTTTAAGTACAAAAACTTGGTAAAATGGTTAATTTTCTAATTGTCTGTGTCTCAATTTCTTAAGAAGTTAAGGAAATGTCTTACAATTTGATAAGAGTTCAAGACGTGTTTCACAAATAGAAAATAGTGATTGTAACGTTCGGAATAATATATCACATAATATAAAGAAAAATAAGACTTTTACTTTCAAAATTTATTATTAAAATATTTATGAATTTTATTGTTTTTTACATTCACACTTTAAAAACATATTTTGCACAAATATTATATATGTACTAGTCGTGAAAATTGTAACCATCAAACACGCAGTGGAACAAAAACGAAGCGAAAGTATCCGTCGCGCCGTGTGGCGGATCCCTTGAGCCCGGCTGGATGAGGCTGGCGCACGAGGCTCCTTCGCCCTTTGATATCCGGTTGAGCGCGCTTCGTTCGAAAGAGGTGGACGCGTGTGCACGCATTCCTGTATTTCCGCTGATGAATATGCAGTCGATACTCCGCCTGCGCGAGATATCCACGGGTCATTACCCCCCGCGGGCTTCCGGCGCCTGAGGGGCGCGGTGCGGCTTCGCCCTCCGCCAGAGCGCGCCTCGGCGCCGCCGGCGAGTGGGGCTCACAACCCTTGTGCCGCGGGCACAAGTTCCCGGAACTCGCTCAGTGAAGCGCCACGGTTCGCTCTGATGCCGAAAGAAAAGTGAAAAGGGTAGATTTGGATTTTAGACATTCCTCACACACCTTTGAATGAAAAATGCTTTTTTTTATTCGGAAACTGGAATTTTCTTCATCGTTCCGTCATTCAAAACATATACACTTTGAAGCTCTACGATTAGAGATGTTTGTCATTTCAGGTGCTTAAGATTTTAATTTCTTTACAGCAGGTACATTTCAGTATAACACTCATGACATAGTGTGTTTTTATAGTAAAAATCGTTGTTTTCTAAGTTTTATTATGGTCTATTGAAAATTATCTCCAATTCGACAGTACATTTACAATACATTTTAGTAATTTTCCTTCTTCGTTTTCCAATTCTTCTTCGTTTTAGTAAGTTTCCTTTTCCGTTTTAACACGAATTGTCGTGTATTTACTGCTATTCTCTTTCCCCAACTGACCGCCGCATAAAAGTTGCCAGTTCTTTTACCTCAACAGCTCCGCATCGCTCGCCTGTAGGTAACCTTGGGGATTTTCTGCCGCTCACAGCCCCGCGTTGCCACCCGTCTCCGTTTGCTGTCCCACGACGTTACCAGTTTCCTTCCCTCGAACACTAGACTCCGCTACGCCTACAATTTCCACACCCTTCTCCCGTTCTCCGCACTCGTACGATTCTCGTTCTAGTTCAAATCTTTCTCTACGCTTCGGGGCCTTTTTTCTGCCGCGCCTCGTACAATTTTGTTCGCGCTTCCAGGCTCGAATAATTAATGTTGCTGAAGTTATGCTTTAAATGCTCGGCCTACCTACCACACTTTGGGCGTGTGTGGTCTCAGCGTGCAAAATGAGATGCTGGATTTAGTTAATGTCCTTCTGCGGAATTTTACAAATTTGAAATTATTTCGGAGTCAAACAATCACTTCACTCGCTCTCTCAAATATTGTGAATGTTAATGCGAAGAATGTTCGTGCACTCCACTTCTCAATTACATCACTTTCGTCGATACGCTTCAAGCTAACTTTTAACTACCAAGTTAAAATAAACTCCTATGCTATCAAGTTACAATCGCCTTCAGAACTCAGTCTAGTCACCGTCGCTGCTGCAATCAAGGAGAGCTCAGATGTGTGTGTATATATATACACACACACACACGTGCGCTTGCATCATCACGTGTCAATTGCATCTCAGGTACAAAAGTTTGACAAAAAAGTTACAAGTTAGTACAAAAATAGATATCGACATTTTGTCGGAAATTCCTTGATACCGACAGTTTTTTCAAAAAGTCTCTCTCCGCCTGTAAATAGCATTATATACCCAGCATACACATGAATTTTCGGAAGTAGGAAATATTTCCCAGTCGAGTGATGGGTAAAACATACGATGGAATCTGCAATTTTATGTTACGTATCCGGAATATGAGAAAATTTTTTTTGGAATTTCCGAAAATACTGAGTTCGCGAAAAATGGGGCAGGTACAAAATTGTATACTGTAATTTGATACGCACGCGAAGAAAATTGTAAGAATAAATTGGGAACTATATTGGTGTAAAAAATTGTTCAAAAATTTAAAAGAAAAGCTACTACCTCCAGTGATTTTGCACGTGTTTCATAATGCAAAATACCCGAACTACGTTGGCAGAAAAACGGAACATAGATTTATGAATAGATTTAGATTTCTCTAATCTCTGCAGGATAAAAAACGAAAAAAGTCCAATTTAAAAAATTTTTGATTAAAGAGAATTACATTTTGATCCATAAATACAATAAAAGGCAATATTTACTCATTTAAACACAGAATAGATATTATTTTAGTGTAATAGGTACATATAGACACTATGGAACTCGCATATAATACTGCAAATGTCTCAAAATAAATAAGAAACCAAAAGGATACCAAAAAGATTGCGTTTTCCATTGAAGGAAAAAATAGAAAAATAGGAAAAATAGACAGCTTAGTGATTAAAAATGTATTATATGACTCTTGTGGGAAATTTGAACTCTAGACAATTGGTTATTTTGCATTTCCCACTGAACTGCGCAGAAAATAATTTATTGAGCTACAATCAACGCCATGTCTAACTTTTCCCATTGTTTTATTTATTTCAGACTTTCACGGCACTGAATCGCAGTACCTGCTGGACATTTTTTAACATCTTAGTATAAAACGTGTCGAAAATGTAACGTTTTTAAAACTGGTAACAGTACATTTTGTCTAAAATTGTCTAAACAAAAAACGATCTGCAATTTGTGTGAAATATTCTCTTAAACATCCTTCACGTTATCGAACAACAAAATTTAATCAAAATCGATGGAGTCATTTTTTTAAATGTTGAAAATGTCCCAGGAATTTCATGTAAAGTACCCCGAAAATTAAAATGTCGGTTGAAATGTTTTGTCGCTAGCATTTTTCACAGACAGACAGAGAGACAGATAGACGTTTTGCCGTCTTCAATTTTTCGACATCATGGAACCACAAATCATGGTTTCTAGCTACACCACGAGTTCAAGTTTTTTTCTAAATTTATCTACAGGATTTATCCTTTTTTTCGTTGTCTCTACTGCGTAAGCGGTAGCGAGAAAGTTAAAAACACAAATTTTGTTGGAATTGAAATCTCAACCTTCTTGCTAAGCAGAAACGCTTTGAGTTTTAAACGGATGTATTCCTCGCGTGGTGGAACGGGGCCTCCGCGGGTGCCTGCGGCTCCCTCTTGTTCCATGAAAACGCCGTAAGTTTCGCCGGGGCGTGGCGTGGCGTGGCTTGGCGTGGCGTGACGGGCGGGACCGTCTGCGCGACGCGCGTTACAAAGGGCTAATCCGCCGCATACGGCTCGGCACGGCCTCACGGGTCTTCACAGGCCTTCACAGGCCCAGGGCCGGGTCTCGCGCAGGCCAACGCGGCGCCCGGGGAGACAATGACAAACACAGCTTCCCCGACGCGAACACCCGCGTAACCCAATTGGCGCAAAATTATGTTCTTACTTTCTCGCCCTTACAAACGTACTTCTTAGGCAGAGAAAGTTATGTAATCATGCGCCGAAAATGGTGAATTTTCGGCAGAAAAACTTATTGCCGGGTCCTGGAAACGAAAAAGTGTATAAATCCTTTTGCTAAATATAGAAAAAAAATCCTCTAAAACGTGGTGTACCAAAGATCATGTTTTGTGGATCTTGACATCGAAAAATCGATTGACGGCAGAATGTCCGTCCGTCCGTATGTCTATCCGTCTGTGGTTAATATTAGCGCCCAAACCGTCTAGCTGATTTTCTCCAAAATTGATATTCCCCAAACTATGTGAATGACCTCGAGGTTTTGGGACCTTCAAACGGATATTTTGATTTTTACAGGTATTTTACATGAAGCTTCAAAAACATTTTCAAACTTTTCTCAAAAATAGCACGGGGGCTGTAGCTCAGTGCATCAACTGATGTCACTGCAGCACCTCTGAATGGGAGGTCCGAGGTTGGAGTCCTGACGGCGGCGGGATTTTCGACACTAGCTTTTCAGCTAGGTCAAATTCAGTCGCTGTCTGGAGGAGAATTCTAGCGACCGGCTACTCTGATCGGTAGTTTTCCGTGGTTTCTCCCATCAACACCAGGCGAATGCCCTAACAAACGCGCCATGGACCCCGCGCGATCTTTCCTTCCTTTTCCTTGTCCTATCCTCTTTCCTTAGACATACACACTTACACTAACACGCACTACACTACCACATATTCCGGGGACCCGGTCGGGAGCTTAGAGCTTGTCCCGGCTGGTGTGGTGCCCCGCAGATGGGAGAGTCCCGGTTAGGGGGAAACCCCACTAGCCGACGTAGGTCGGCGCCAGATCTCGCCATCCAGCGGCGGAAGATCACCGCCATCTCCCGAGAAAAAACACGCCTTACGGGACTAATGACCAAAGCAGTTGACGCGCCCGGAAACACGAAACAATCAATCAATCAAAATTGGCCCCAATTATTTATCAAACTTTGTCCTCGGATAGCATAGATAACGGTGCAGGTCTCATTCATGTTCGTTAAAATCCCAGATTTTTTAAAAATTCCAAAAGTACAATTTTTGGGGCGCCTTCCTACAACTAGAATATTGAAGAAATTTTTTTCTTCTTGAAATCTGTTCCTTAATGACGGATGTTTAAATAAGTTCATGTTCAATCTTTCGAAGACATGAGTGGTTTTCGTGTAATTTGGCGCAAAATACAGGCAATTAAAAACATTTTAAAAATTTCAGAAACTTCTCCAAATTTTTTCTTTAAGTTTTTTCCACGGATAGAGGGGATGCTTAAAAAAATAACGCGAGTCTCATTTTCGTTGAACTCTCTGAATTTTCAAATTGTAAAATTGCAAATTCGCTAGAAAGTAAGCACCGTTGTAGCACCACTATTTCAAAGAATAAATTTATGACGAAATGAATATAGCTTATGCACTACCCGCCCTTAGCGGCGTGATGCAAAAGAGGTACAAAATTCTTTATGATTTTTTAATACGGATGTACGGGCTCAAGAGTATTTTTTGTTAAATTTGATTTTATAATATATTAATCGATAGCTACACGATAGCTAGACTCTAAGGGCCAGTTTTACAATCATGGTATACACCACAGAATAACGTTGTTCTGGGTACAGCGCTCCTTCGTGCTTTCTACAATCACGGTATATCTCCTCCTGGTGGTATAATACCGAGTTATTCCACCGACCGTGGGTTATCCCGGCCCAGGCCCTTATTCTGGGTCGAAGTTTGCAAATGGTGGCAGTGTTTAACAGGTCGGCACAGAGGCGTAATTGGCGAGGTTGCTCGAGGCGTTAACATTTGAGTTATTTTTATTTTGTATCTGCGATTTGCGGAGTCATCGGTACGTATTACGTCGTAATCAAAGCACTGCCGAAATTTAAGTATTATATACTATGAGATTTTTAAATTATTCTGTTTCATTTGCTTTGTCACAGCATCGGATTTTTTATTCTCTACTACATTTTTATTAGCTCGGATTTCTACTAACAGACTTCGTATTTCGAGGTCTGTCCAGTTAGGAGCTCTCGTAACTCTGCTGTAATGTAATTTGCAATTAATATCTAAAGGATATGGCACATGCACGATTATTTCTGAAAAAAAAATATAAAAGAAAAATATACTAACATTTTACCCTCTGATTCCATGTTAATTTGTTTTTCCTCACGCAAATGCTCACACGATGTACTATTTTCTACTGACTTTTGGATCACACCTGGCTCACACTTAGTTTACTGCTAGCTTCCTACCCTCTGTTGAAAACGTATCCACGGAACGTCTATACTGCCCAGAAAGCACTGTAATGTGCGTCAGTACCACCAACTATAGCTTCCACGTTCCATGTGAGGAATAGTTATGCTATTGGTATTGCGTTTGTAGAATGCACGAGAACTTGTACCAGAAGGATATCTTTACTCCACGGATACGGAACCCACAGTTTATACTCTGTTTATAAAAACTGCCCTAAACGTGTTCGTTTCAACAGTAAGGAGTATCGTTTCTTTTATCCATTTGGCGAAAGCGTGAAGCGTTATAAAACGTGTCGGTTAACTTTGTAATGTGCATAGTTCAGTTTGAAATTCTTCGAAACAAAGATTGTGAAACAGTTGAGTTAATAATTGTAAGAAATATACGCAAATATGTTTCAAAATTACCTTTATTTTCTGTTACATTCCTGGCTAAAAAAGGTAATGAACCCTTAAGAATACAAGTTATAATTTGAAGCTCGTAACAACCGCTATTAAGCTGTTGGTTCACCGTCGTCGTAGAGAATATACGCACAGACAGCTACAACAAAACTACAGTGGAGTGTTTAACGATGCCGTCGTATTAGCATTATTGTACTATTTGGCTCAGAAAAAATTGGAGTTAATTAGACCTTTTAGACGCTCAAGAAGAATTATTAAGTTGTTGAATAATTTTTAATTCCAACACATTTGTCTACACTTAAATACCCAATAATTGTTACAATAAACACAATTTATTGTTCACATTTTCACAATATACTGTAGTAAAAGTATTAATCAAATAATTTGTATTGAGTGAGGTCTATTCGACTGTTAATATGACATTATTACATTTTATAACTATTATTTGTAAATGTGAATTTTATTAATAAGTTTTTAATTCATAATTATGGCATTTTATTTAAACCTCTAGTGAGAAACTCATAGGCGTTTCCTGAGACCACACTAAAAAAATTGAAGAGAAAACGGATGTATAGCTTAATGAAACATTTTATTTCCTTATCCTGCTGAATACTTGATTTCCCCCCTTTTTAATCAGATAATTTTAGAAATTGTAACACAAAAATAATAAATTGTATCATAAAATTTATAGTTTAATGCTCATTGTAGTAGATTTTTTTAATATTTCGCTATAAACCGTTGAAAAATCCTGAGAAAATCATGTTCGGTTGCAAACTACTCGTTGTCTTGGAGTGCAAATCCCGTTCAATGTCCAACGTTTGCAAAATCCGACAAGTTCAACAGGCATGACGGTCGCCGTGCCATATCCGGTTGCAAAGCACCCCAACTGGCATCCGACTTACCAACCTAGACATTCAAATCTACCATTCTTTTTTTTTTCGATTAGAAGGAATATTTTTCTCTTGTAGAGTTAGATTGACTGCGCTGCAACGAGCGTGTACAGTGGACCTCTCGCTGCCGATACATTGATCGAAATATATTCACACTGAGAAATTTGCAATGGTAGTACGTCTAGAACAAAATGAATGTCCTGTTCAAGATAGGAAGGAATTCAAGATTGAAAAGAGAAGGCTAGGTCCAGTTCCTGGTTACTGTCATTTACAGACTTAAAAAGAAAGAAAAAAAATCGTGTTCGCGAAAAGCGTAAACAAAACTATTTGTCTATTTCGTGAAGAGTCCTTCTACAATTTTAAAGCTGAAGAGCGGAAAAGATACTGAAGAAGGGAAAATATTTCAGCAAAGAAAATGTCCCAGTACCAATTGTCAGTCGATTTCATTTTCTAGAATTTTGTGTCGCTGTTTACTAAGATGCATCTTTGCGTCAATTTTTTCACTTTTATAAAATTTTGTCGATGTTTTACTAAGATGCAATTTGGAGCTTATTTTATTTTCTAAAATATCTTGTTATGACGAAAGCATCATGTTTTATTTAAAAAACCTAATGTTGATAATTCATTTTTTTTTTAAATTTTTCCAAGGGTTAATTTTATATTTCAAGTCAATTTATATTTAGCTTTGCAACCAAATGTTTGTTTTGTAATTGGATCGATACGTTTGCAAAACCCACTAACTGCGTAAATTGGGTGCAAAAACCGCGAAGTCAATCTTTCACTTTAGATTTTAACGTTTAAAACTTATTCGCAAATTTCAACCATTAATCTCTATACAGTATTTGAGTAACTCCTCCAGTCTACAGATGTGCAGATGTGCGTATGTGCAACTCTACGTCAATCACGGCTAGACCACATTCCGTGCATCAATCGAGATATATGAGGTGTCATTCGACGCGTCTCGGTTTCCTGATGGGGAACTGATAATTTGTTTTCAGATCTGGCTAGAATATTCAAAGAAATTTACAAAAATGGCTTTTTTGCATGTTTTGCCGCTGCGATCTTAGTGAGTAAGTCGGAAATTAAACCAACGCCACATAAAAAGATCTATGTAGGTGGCGTTGATTGAACTCCAATACCCAAAGGCATTTTTCTCTCAATACGCCATAATTTTCTTTCAAGACGTTGGCAACACTCTTGCTGACATCTTTAAGTGGACAAGTGAAGTTAATTTGAACAAAAAAGTGAATGGCACGGCATATTTTACTTTAAGTTTTATCCATTAGGCATATTACCATATTTTTAAAAATAAATTTGCAAAAATCTACGAATAGTATTACCTTGGAACTTATTAAATTTGAAGAATTTCAAGTAAATACGGAGAAAACAAAACTGTGAGTAATGTTAGAAAATTAATGAAAGTTTCACTTCTCACTTTTACGTCCTTAAGTGTACAAATACCGATTTTCAAATGCATGTGACCCTGAACATATTCTTATTAAACTTAACACTTCATTCACATAAAAAATAGTCTGTTTTTAATGTTTTATTAGATTTGCATACAAAACGATTAATAGAGCAATTGCACAAGTGGAAGTAAACAAAAATTATACTGCGTTTGTGGAGTTTTAATGTCTTCAAAAATTAGAGGAGAAAAATATGGAAGTATTAAGCAAATTTGGGGAATCAAATGTAGTTGTAGAAGATTTTGCGACAATTTTTGGAACTAATTGAGAGTAATCTTACATTAAGATTAATTAACCCAGAAGAACAACTTACAGGTGATCTTTGTGCATTATTTGCATATCGGCAACAATCGTAAAAATGTTACTTTTTAGGGATTATAATTTTTTAAAAGCAATATTACCAGATCATATCCCGTATGGAGATAATATACAAGGCCATTAGATGTTGAGAATTTTTGAACGGGAGTATAACATTGTCAGCTACTACGATTCATTGTTAAGTCCAATACCAGATACTGTAAGAACATATTAGAACAAAGAAACGCATGAAAGAAATGAAGAATGAAAGAAATGTTCAATACGTGAAAATTCTTTTCAAACAGTTTGCAGGCGACGCCACATTCAACTAGTACCGAGTAAATTATTTTCTTAGTTATTTAAAAAAAAGTTTCAGTCTTTAACTTCACCAATTAGCAGAACTTATTCACATTTCACTGATTTTTTCTCCTTTTCTTTCTTTTTTTCCTTTCGTATCTCTCTACCGTTCCATTCATCCCGATTCTTTCCCGATTTCCTATCAAGCTCGTCCTTCCTCGCTTTCACCCTTTCATCCATGTAAAATATTGAATGATTCCTTTATTATGTACTATTTAATATAAATTCTGAAAGTGGTCAGGCGGAAGAGCAGGCTAAATGGCCTGAGTCTCGCCACCAATAAAGACATTTATTTAGTTATTTAAATTTATAACTTCAGTAGTTTCTGACGATGCGAGTTTTTCGCGATTACCTCATTTTCGCTTATTATACAGTTAACACCTATAGCAGCTGTGCTACTGCAATACAATTTTAAGTTTTTTGGAATTTCCTTTCTTTTGGTGTAATAATGGGAATTGTATACCATGTAATCGTATATGTGGTACAGTATTGTCAATTTGTATCACTCTACAAGTGGATCCGGGCATTCCCCCCGTGCTGTTTGTTCGGCGAGGTGCGCTCACCCCACTGAGAACGCAGATGGCCCGGTCGCACGCGGGGGCGTTGAAATCAAAGCGCATTCCATCTGCGAATTGCGCGGAAATGTTTACCACGCCAAATGTTTAATGCTGCAGACCAGGGATGTTCGTGTCGAAAACGATATCGCTGCATTGAATGAGCGGGTGAGATTAATACAGAGCTGAATCGAAAGGTACTACCGAATACCAACATGTTAGACCGACAATATACTGAAAGGTGAGCGTATAAATATTAAAATATTGAAAGTACTAAAACATGAAGCGATGCCACAACGAATTAAAATAATTGAAGAGCAATCAACATGTGATATACATGTGAGGTACATATTAACGCACGTTACAATAGGTAGTACCAACAGGACAAGTAGACTCCATTCTTCTTTTCACTGTGAAATGAAGACGTATTTTACTTTTCGCCCTACTAAGAACCTACTAAAGAGAAAATACCATAACTCTATGGCAAAAATCTGCAATATTTCACATGAAAGTCCGCATTGTAGGATCCTGATACTGAAAAAAGGGATCAATTTTGCCCTTGCATGTGCTATTTCTACATATTTTATATTTTCCTTCTGTAATTTTCTATTGGTAGCATTATAAAAAAGTAGTAAAGTCAGAACCCTCGTTTAGTGGTTCTTGATTAATTTGGTTTGCGGAAAAAATGTAAGTCAGTCAGACTGCCGTCGACCCGTCTGTAAGTTTACCCGTCGGCCCACCCGTCAACCTGTCAGTCTGCCCGTCGGCCCGTCAGTCTGTCAGTCTGCCTGTCGGCCCGTCTGTCAGTCTGTTAGTCTGGCCATAAGCCCGTCAGTTCGTCTGTCAGGTTGATAGTCCCCTTTCCCCCCCCCCTTTCCCGTCTGTCAGTCTGCCTTTCCCGTCTGTCAGTCTGCCCTTTCCCGTCTGTCAGTCTGCCCTTTCCCGTCTGTCAGTCTACCCCTTTGCCAGTCTGTCAGGCTGCCCCTCCGCCCGTCTGTCCGCCCGTCCATCTGACTGACTGTCCGTCGGACTGCCTGCCTGTCCGTCCGTATCACTGACCGACTGTCTGATCGTCTGTCTGTCTGACTAACATTTGAAAAAATAGAATGTTGACAAAAAAAATGAGGACAAAAAAAGTTCTGAAAAATTAGATCTTAAATAATGTTGCATTTAAAAAAAGAGTATTCTCGTAACTTTTGTTTCAATTAAAGATAATTTGTATTAATAGTTCTTTAAAACCGGCTGCACTTTTTTAAAAAAATATCTTGAAGGGTGCAAAGTTTCTAAAGATGGTGCCGATCTTAATTTTGGTAAACTCTCTGTATATTAAAAAAAAACATAAAATTAAAATAGAAAAACAACAATATTGATGATAGAAATTTTTCCTTAGTGAAAACTGTTCTTTAAAATTATATCTTGAAATAATGTAAATGAAAACCTCTAATTCTTTGGAAATTGCGAAAGCAAATGTCCAACATTATTTTTGCAGTGTCGGTTCACGTTTTGGTGCTTGGAATTGCTTTTGCAGATTCATAATGTACTATAAGATGCATAACCTTTACGAATAATCCAAGACAATATTGTACGTGGTATTGTAGCACTTCTAGTTCCCCCTCCCGCAAAGGTGGCTCTGAGCATCAACTCATTTCACTGCAGTTGCCTTCGATCGGAAGGTCCTAGGGTTCGAATCTGGACGGTGGCAGGATTTTCGTCACTAGTTGCTTAGCTAGGCCGAATTCAGTAGCTGTTTGGAGGAGAATTCTAGCCATCAACTGCTACGATCGGTAGTTGTCCGTGGTTTCCCCGATCAGTACCAGGCGTATTCCGGAACAGTAGAGCTTATCCTAACAAAACGGCCACGGACCGCGCGCGATATTCCGTTCCTCTTCCTTGTATCGTTACTTATTACTTACACACACACACACACACACACACACACACACCCCTGCACCCCTACACTACTACACTTGTCGGGAGACCAGTCGACGGCTTAGAGCTTGTCCCGGCTGGGGCGGTGCCCCGCTGGTGGGAGATACCTAGTTGGGGAAAGCCTCTCAAGGCGACCTGTAGGTCGGCGCCCTATCTCGTAATCCAGCAGGTGAAGGTCACTACCACCTCCCGCGATAGTGACCTTAACTATTGTCACTCCCGGAATCACTAAACAATCTAGTTTATGATGTGACTCGCAGATTGTCTAATTCGTATTAGTCACACAATAAATCCCAAATAGTGTTAATGCTTGGATAAGATTAAGATTACAAGGCTAAGGTTACTAAATAAGAAACATTTTATGTTTCAAAATTATTTCAAGATTTCATGGTTGTTTTGTAAAGTTCATTGTAATATTTGAATATTTTTTAATGAAATACAGAGGTATAACAAGTTAATTTTTAAACAAGAAGGAAAATCCTATTGTGATAAAACTTTGCACGAATCAACTTTTCGGTGTTTAATACCATAAAACTGCCGAAATGTGATTTGTGTTTGAAACATAAAGATTCTCATTGTAACGCTCATGATGAGGAAACTACGTCGTACAATACTCCATTTTTAGGTTATAACGCGGATGTTTCATTTTGTTTTGTTCCGCGAGTCAACAACTCATCCTCATTGCAAAAACCAAATGCCGAAGGTAAATATTGAACATGTGAGCGAGCTTGAATATATGAAAGTTTTGTCAATATTGACACTTTCTAGAAAAATTATCGCTCAACAGACAGGGTCCAAGGTACGAAGAGCTATCGACTGATAGATTTTGACAGAGAGCACAAAGCAATTTCTATTGTTGCTAATTTTTCCTGACGTTCAGAAGAGTGTCTCTAGTCGAAATTTGTATTGGGTCATCAATCTTCAAAGTTCTGATGTACCATTAAGAAAATCGAAGTTTCCATTGCTCTTAGAAAATATTTTGCAGTGCTACATATAATGTAGCAATGTAGCATAAAGATGGTTTCCTAGTTAGAAAAAGAAGAATAAATACAAGAAGATGCAGTCTCATCATTCCCATTTTATTATCTGAGAGCTTTTTCGCAATCCATTCACACAAATAAGAGAGGTCATGTCTTAAACGCGTGCATCGAATTCTCCATATGGTCTTTAGAAATGCCGAGTGGATGTGTTGCTACCAGTGATTTCAACGTCATAGCTGGATGCACAACTGCAATGCTTTGAAGTACTGAAACTCGTGACGATCGTTTTTCGTTAGGTTGGCTGCGGTGAACGTCTACCTACAGACGTTCCTATGAGTTAAATGTGTTTTGTGTGTTGTTACTATCGTTTCTGTCAACGGTAATAACAAAATATTGCGTAGCATTCGGTTTTAAAGTATGCTATAAGTTTATCTAACGAAATTATTAAAGAACACTCCCGTGCGTGAATGTTAAAAATGTCGCCAAGAAATGAAATACCGAATTTCGTTAAATTATTGTAGATAAACTGGAATTTCAATGTATTTAATATTGGTTACTTTCAACTTTTTATTCAGTTTTAGTGAATATAAGAGAATAAATGTTTAAAACTGGAATGAGTCGCTAATTCCTGCTATTCGGTTCTGGGATGACTAGGAACAGACGTTCACCATCATGGTGGACCGATTTCTGAACACAGTGTTGTCTCCAGTCTACACTAGAGCTGACTGTTTCCTGCATTAGGAGCATCAGGTGAGGAAACGACGTTGGAGTTTGCCAGCACGACCGCGCCGCGGCGGCGACCTCGGCTCCAAC
Organism: Teleogryllus oceanicus; assembly: GCA_964035755.1. NCBI lineage: Eukaryota > Metazoa > Arthropoda > Insecta > Orthoptera > Gryllidae > Teleogryllus > Teleogryllus oceanicus. The sequence continues at coordinate 49,410,110 of CAXIVR010000007.1, read as the reverse complement.
AGCTCTGCGAACGCAGTGCAGCCAAAGGGAGCTGCGGCCTGCTTATTAGGGGCGGTTGGCGGCCCTGCGCGTCCATTATGCGGCCGGGAGCCAATTTGGCGGGTGCGTTGCGGCCACAAAAGCACGGGGCAGCCACTGCACGCGACAGACTCTTTAACCTCTCGGTCGCTTGTCGCGCACCGCTCCACCTACGATGAACGGCTTGGCGGCTGAATAAGCCGCTACATTTTCACTTCCGTCGCTTTGAGCCGTCGACATGAAGTTGACACGAGGCGCCAATCGGCGGTAGTGCACTCTACAAAACAGAAAATTCCAAACGTTTCTCCATAGGGTTTTGGTTGCTAGGTTTTCAATGTGTATCATACTTGACCCGCGTTAAGGTACAACATTTTTTTTACATCGTCGTATACGTACGTACATACCGAAATACACATGGAACACAGATATGTATGTAATGCTGAGTGAGATTTCAACGGATATACACATTTTGAGGTCCCCTGATGCCGAAAAAGAGTTGTTTATTTTTTACGTCGGTCTGTCCGTTCGCCGGCCGCCCGCCCAACTGATGTCACTGCAGCGCCTCTGAATAGAAGGTTCGAGTCCTGACGGCGGCAGGATTTTCGACACCAGCTTTTCAGCTAGGTCGAATTTAGTCGCTGTCTGGAGGTGAATTCTAGTGGCCGGCTGCTCTGATCGGTAGTTTTCCGTGGTTTCTACGATCAACACCAGGCGAACGCCCGAGTAGTATCCTAACAAACGGGTCACGGACCGCGCGCGATCTGCCCTTCCTCTTCCTTGTCCTATCCTCTCCACTTGCACACACACTTACTCTAACATGCACTACACTACCACATATTCCGGAGACCGGTCGGGGGCTTAGAGCTTGTCCCGGCTAGCGATGCGCGCTGGTGGAGAGTCCTGGTTAGGAAACCCCACCAGCCGACGGTAGGTCGGCGCCGGATCGCCATCCAGCGGGGAAGATCACCACCATCTCCCGAGAAGAATCATGCACTACACTTACGGGACTAATGACCAAAGCCGTTGACGCGCCCGGAAACACGAAAAAATCAATGAAAAAAAACCAAAGCATCAATAGAGTATTACATACATAAATCAGTGAGCGAAATAAATAAGTGAGTTTTTTATGCATCAATGGCGTTACAGGGGTTGTAACGATCCAGCGGCAATCATTAGGACCAGTTAATAGTACATACAAGATTTTATTTTTTAACTAATTTTAATTATTCAGATTTGCTTATTTACTAATTAACTAGATGTTAACTTTCATTTTTTTATAATTCCTTTTCTTAATTCCTTCTCAAAATTCCCTCCTTAAATACGTGTAGCATCACTCAACTGTTTTCATATTTCGCTCGCAGCCACGATCCTCTGGATGCAGGTAAGTTACCAATGGCGGATCCTGGGGAAGGGGAGAAAAAATTTAAAATGGAAAAAAGAACAGAAAAAATCGAAATAAACAAGACAAAATAGTAGGAACGTCGAAAGAGTATTGACGAAGTAAGTCGTATATGCACTACAAAAATAATATACAATATATTAACAAAAATGTTTATTATTCAACAAAAATCTATGATATCCTATCCACCCAAAACGATCGGCTGGAACCGCCCTGGATGAATAAGTTATGCAGTGTATATCGTGCTCCGTACCGAAGGCAATACCAAGCACTAACATATTAGTCAAAATAAATAAACAAATGCAAAATAACGAAAGAAATAAACATATATATATATATATATATATATATATATATATATATATAGAGAGAGAGAGAGAGAGAGACGAGCTCTAATATGCGCCCCGGCAACGAACCGGAACTCCATGCACGAACGCCCGAAAACCATCGCGGGTGTCTGCCATTTCAAACGTGGCGCGGTAATCACGTCATCGCCCGACGTCAGCCGCAGCCATGGCGAGCGGAACGAGTGGTCGCCAATGGGATAGTGGGAAGATAAGGATTGGAAACCGAATCTTGCGATTGGCCAACTTCTAAAAATCGAGGAAAAAGTCTCCGGGGGAAAGTTTTTTCGTTAACCGGAGACACGGTTTTCTAGAGAATTCCAAAGGAAGCAGATCGAATGGTCGTCTAGAAATTTTCCGAGAGCCGCAGAAGACGCAGTCATCTTGAAATTTCCTAGAGCTGCAGATAATAGAGTCATCTAGAAACTTCCGAGTGATGTAGATTGGAGAGTTGCTTGGAAACCTCCGAGAAATACAGATTTGAAGAGAGGACGCGCTACCAGTAAAATCTGAACTTGCGGAAGCGACGGAGGCGGGGAAGAAACTGCTCCCGAGCCATTTTCTCAAGAACTGTACGCGAGAGAAGGCACTGCGCTACATTCACGAAAGGAAGATGTAATCAATGGGTCGAGATTCACCGACAGTGGAGTAAAACGCACGATCGGAAGGGAGCCACGAAGTCCAGTGAGGACGACGGATCCGGACACGGCGTCTCTCGTATAATCGTTACGCCGTCAATACGGCGCAGGGTTTGAAAGGCGAAAAAGCGGACAAAAATCATTTTTCAAAATCCTCCAATTGCTTCATTCTAGCATAATGAAAGAAAATGTCCAATGCTTTATATCTTATACTATATTTAGTTATTTTCTTGTCCATTTTGTGTATAAGCCCTGAAAACGGGAGATTTATAAGAGTCTGACGGCCATAAATTCATCCCATTTTAGAATCTCATTTCTCGGTTACTATTAAACTTATTAAAATAAATTTTTTCTTGTTACTTTTAATACTTTAACTACATTTCTTGTAAAAACAAATTTATCACTTTCACATAAGTTGTAAATAAATTCTTGAAATCAAGTCTTTAAAACCATTCTACTTGCGTTCCTTGACTTACAAAATGTACGTCTATGTATGTCATGAAACTTGCAGTAACATCTGCGGAAATACCAGGGAACACGTTCATGTAGGTTTCATCTGCAACTACTTGCAACTCTGGAAACGAGAAGAAGAGAACGTTCTCCGCGCGGCCGGCCGTCGGCACGCGGCAGCGCGCTATTGACGAGAACAGACGCCGGAGAGCGAGGCTGCTTTGACACATTTATAACCTGTGGCCAAACTCCGACATTAGGGAACAAGGGACCCTTGCAGTGGTGAATGTGCTCGCTAGCTTTAGTGTGAACGAAAGAGCTCCCGGGCTGTAGTCTGGACGAGTTCTTCAGTAGTGTTACATGTGCAGTGTGGTGCAGTGTGGAAGTGCAAAATGAATTTCACAGTAATTCGTAGTGAGCTCCATCAAAAATTAGAAAAGAAAAATGATTGTCGTGCAAAACAAGAACAATTTGTGGTAGCACATCCATGAACAAATTTGACTTAAACGTATTTGAAGATGTCAAGAAAACATTGTATCAGTGCGTAAGATCTTTTTTCTTCCTTATTTCGAACGTTGGAGAAAGTATCACCGTAGAGAAGAGTTTTTCGAAAAGAAGAATGCAGATTGTTAACAAAAACATGCAAATTCCAGTCATACCTGGTTGTTCACGTGCTGAAAGTAGAGGTCGACCATCAAAAGACTTTGAAGATCTGTCAGACAGAAGTAAAAGAAGAAAAGTCAAACCTCTGAGGGATTCTGTTAGGACATCAGAGCTTGCATATGCGACCTCTATGAAATTAAGGGCAGAAGGAGACGATCCGTCAGCTAAATTATTGAAAGAAGCAACAACAACTAACAACACCAACTAGAGGAAAAGAATAAGAGAAGCTTGGAAGCGAAGGGGCATACAATCAACGAGAATGTCAGTGGAAAAAGCCCTGTCGTTTATGATCAATGCAAAGTTATCGAAACATTAATACATGACAATGAGAAGATTAGCTTTGCAACATAATCATGACCTGTACCCGACTTATTATGCCATTCTAAATGCTAAAAAGAATACTTATCCTCAGAATATCTCTATCAAAGAAACTGAATGTGAAGTGAAATTACAGGATTTGCTTGATCATACTGCCCCCGAATTTTAAAACTACTACCCGACAATGATACAAATAATTGTGCTTCTACCTACATATTACATTACAAGTGGGTTTTTATGGCGCCCGGACACTCCCAGTATAAACAAACTTGGACTGAAGCTGAATGCCGTGACGAGCACTTATTTATGTCATCAGTCGTGCCTATTCGCCTCGTCAATAGTAAAACGAATTATTGAATGGAAAAACCCCAGAACATCATCTACCCGTGACTGCAGACCTATTCGCTTGAGGTGGATTCACGAACTTCAGAAATATCTAGGAGAAAGGGATTACATTAATAATGAGATTGAGAATTTGCAGAATTTAAGTCTCAATAACGTACAAGTAAAACACTCCCTAATATTATCAATGATTGATGAAACATTTGTAATGCTCTAGCAGACACGTCAAGCATGAAATGTTACATTTGTGGCGCAAAATATCATAAATAAACAATGTTTCTAAAGTGACAGACAAAATCGTTGAAGTTTCACTCTTAGAATTTGGCATTTCCACTGCACGCCCATATACGATTTTTGAACGTCTCCTGCATATTTCATATCAGGTTAGATTGTAAAAATGGAAAGTGAGTGTGAAAGATGGCAGTAGAGATTTATTGGAAAGGAAGAAGAGACCCTTCAATAATTGTTTAAAAGTAGATTAGGCCTCCAAGTAGATATACCAAAGCCTGGATACGGATCTTCAAACGATGAAACACTGCCCGGAGGCTTTTTTAAAATCCTGGGGTAGCTTCAGAAATAACTGGAATAGACTGTGACCTAATTTCTCGCTTTGGAATAATTTTGAAAACAATTTCATCTGGTCATGAAATTAATGTTCTGGAGTTCAATTTCTACGCCAAAGAAACAGCAATTTATTTGTAAGATTATATCCGTGGTATTATATGCCTCCAACAGTTCATAAAATTTTAATACATGGTGCTTCCATAATAAACGCTGCAATTTTACCAATTGGAGAACTTTCAGAAGAAGTAATAGAATCCCGGAACAAAGGCATCAGGAAGTTCAAAGAACACCACACCAGAAACACTTCGAGACTTTCCACTAATTGTGACCTATTCCAGCGATTGTTATTGAGCTCTGACCCTTTGATTTCCACTGTTGGTGGCCTTCAAAGAAAAATCGAAAACAACTTCCTCAGGAAGTCCGTGATTTATTACTGATTCCGCAGACGAAACTGGAGAACAAGAGGAAGACGACTCTGAAGAATCCGATGCTACCAACACTGAAGATGCATAATAATTTCGCAGTAAGTAGGTGATCCACTTTAATAACAAATGAACTTCAAATAAACATTAAAAGTAGAGTTCTAGATTAAAATCATTTCATTTTATTGAGAAAAACTATTTTGTCCGCTTTTTGCCAATCCGTACCATAGTGCGGCGCATCGCTGAGGTGGAAGGCTGAGGCGACATCTCTTCTACAGCACGGCCAGAGACGCGAGTGTGTTGGGACCGGAAAACGGGCGTGGGGGCGCGGCCGTTCTACATAGCGACCGAAGAAGATTCTACGAGCTCACAGACGGACGGAGGCAGCACCGCGCGAGGCGCGGGTCACCGACCGGAACGGCGCTGGTGTGCAGCGCGACGCGTGGCCGAAGTTCGCCGCGGAGCGGACAGCCGTTCTCAGCAATAAGCAGCCGAGGTCCCGTGCACTGCATTAGCCGAGGTCGGGTTACGTGTGCCCCAATCGCCGAAGCGTGAGTACCCGTGCGGTATGCTGACCACAAAGACGAAATATTTCAGAAAAATGTAATTCAAAATGTGTGACTAGATTAAACTGGCTGACGGCTAAATTCAATTCGAGCCAGAATAGTGGGCAAGAGTAAACTGAAAGAAATCGTTTGAGTCCAAAAGTTGTAAGATTTGCATGGACAAATAACTTGTTCAAATTTTTTAATTAATTAGCAAAATACTTGGATTTCTGAAATTAGAATTTTATGTTTGTGTACTTAGAATAGGGATGTTATTTTTGTTTTTTGCACAAGCTGATGCAATAGTAATAATTTAGACTGAGTTGCAACTATTTGTGTTTGTAAGACAGAGGCATTGCTTGTACCAATTGGTATAGTGACTATTGTTTTGATCAAAGTGCGAGAAAGGAATTTATTTATTTCTCTTCAAGCCTAGTTCTTTGCGTTGCGTATACTGGTAGCAACGAGGTGATACGAGCGGGCTTGAGCGCTCGGTAAAGAACACGAAATTGTCAAAAATTAAGTGTAAATAGAATCGCCATTTGCTTTGTATTTAAGTGTATGTGTTCGTCTCTAGAAAAGTTTCAGAATACATGAGCATATTTACCAGAGTCACTAAAGTGTTTCCTTCGAATTTGAACCGGCCTATGTTCTATTCATTTCACAACACCCAATATTGGCCTCCTGGAGGCATACCGATTCAACAACCTGACAGGCTTGGCGTCCGAGCGGCAGTAGGCTGCCGCGCGGCGCTGGTAACGCCCGAGCGGTGCTCTCCACCCTCAGGGTTAACGACCCCTGGTCAAAACAAGGTTGCATTGGGTGCGGCACGTCGGAGGCAGGTCCACGGCGTGTGTTCCGTCACATAATTTGGCGCCCAACGTGGGGCCCAAAAATTCGCCCACAAGGGACCCATATTTTGGCGTCCACTACGGAGCGCGATATACGTGCAACCGTAGCACCCACGTGGGTATTATTAAGTAGATCTTTTCCTACGCGTGTTTCGTTAGTCATTCGGCGGACGCGCGTGGCGCATATTTTGAAAGAGATTTCTTTTCTTATTATTTTCAAGATCTGCATTTTTCCAAATTAAAATTGTGATTACCAATTAAATTTATTCTTACTTATTTGCAAAATTGGTATCATTCTTACTATTCCAATTAACAGCTATTGGGCAGAATACAGGAAGGTTAAAATTCATGGTGGCAATAATGAGACATTGTTGTACAGCATTGTGGTGAATTGGTTTTCTTTTCAGCAGTGATGTATTGTATTTACTAAGTGCAGTGTTGTGTTGTGATATTTGTTATTTTTAAAAGTGAATAGCATTCACACTGTTTTTGAAAAGTTGTATTGTGAGTCCATCGGTGATATTTCTTTCTCTACATTGTGTAGGCGTAGGGTACCATAGTGAACAAGGTAATTTCTTGTGTGAATATTTATTGCTTGTAAACGAGTACTCAACTTCTCGCGATTGCAGAGAGATTTATGGAGTCTAGGGGGTTGGTAGGAGAAAATCCTGTAAGCAGTGATTCAGATCAGGATTCGGAAGGACGGGTCTGCGGGGTAGGGGCGTCGCCGCAGGAAGAGGGAACGTCGACTGAATCAGCTTGCGGAACCGAGAACCCAGAAATATCACCGGACATGCGTGAGGTGGTATCAACACCATTCGATCCAAATGACTCCATGCTAAACTTAATGAGGGCACTATTGGGTAATTTCCATACAACCCTTGCAAATAAAATGGAGAATATGCAACAACAAAATCACACATTAGTTGCAAAGTTAAAGCAAGAAATCAAACAAGACATTCAACATGTACAAAAAAAAACGCTCAACGAGTACAAGAAAACGTTCAACGCGACATTCAGCAAGTACAAAAAAATATTCAGCAACAAAACCAGGCATTAGCTGCGGAGCTGAAAGAACAACAACATGCTTTAGCTACGGAGTTGACGAACAAAATAAATACAGTCAACGACAAGGTCGAAGCTATTCAGCGCGCGCAGGAAACCTGGGCGGCCGAATTGAAGAATGAAGTTGATAAGAAGTTGGAAGCACAAGCGGAGAAGTTAGAAGAACAGGCGGAGAAAATAGAAACTGTACAAAATAAGTGTGAAGAAATGAACACTAGAATAGATTCAATAACAGACTTCGTCGAAGCTCGCACAAAACGACATGAACACAAGGTCGTGCAAGAATTGAAAGTAATTTCTGATCGGGTTGAAGAAGGCGCGCAAGAACGTTTAGAAGTGCAAGCGAAACTAAACGACTTACAAGCAACGGTGAATACCATGCCTGTCGCCGTAGGTTCAATGCACCCTCTAAACTTAAATGTGCCACCTACTCTGAAGTTTTCGGGATCTCCGGAAGAACATCCTATTCATTTTTGAAGGCATTAGATGGTTTTATGGCTCTCAGTCATTTACCGGAGCAGTATAAAACTCATTTATTATATCAGATTTTACAAAAGAATGCAAGAACTTGGTTAGAAACTCTGGAACCATTTCCTCAAACGATTCAAGAATTTAAAATAAAATTTTTGAATAGATATTGGAATCAGAAAATACAACTTAACCATAAGATGACGGTAATGAACTCGCACTATAAGCCTACGCTAGGTAGCATGCGCGATTACGCTGCAGGGAAAATCGCTGCACTCAAGTTATGTTCGCCGCCTATGAAAGACAAAGAAATTATTTGTTTGGTGACAAAGCATTTCCCATATGGCATACAGAACTTAATAAGGAACATAGCTCCACGTGACACCGAGGTATTCCAGCGCTTGTTAAGTAATTACGATATTACGGCAGATAATATCATAAAGGGAAGCAAGGCTAACACGACGACCAACGCAATCATTACGTGCGTGGGAGGTCAAGAGGCGAAGTCGACCAAACATTGACCAAGCAATAAAAAGAACGATCGAGGTGCGGAAGAAAATAACTTCCGAAATGAAACGAAAGACCAGACTTCAAAACAAGGAGGGGAGAAAGTGAATAGAACCTATCCACTAAACAAACGCAAGAATAAGGAAGAAGAAAATAATGAAGAATTAGGTGACAAACATCAACATCAGCCATCAACATCGGGAAACTGCCACAGTTCGATGTGAGCGGGGGCCCCATGTCGAACGACGTTCAAGTAGAATACAACGTGGTTCCTGTAATTTCTGTAGGTGATCCACCGATGGGTGTCGTATGGAATATGGCCACGACAAACGAGTACCAGCACCGCTGCCCAGTAATTGAAGTACGCTATGGTAACGTGATGATGAAGGCGTTAGTGGACACCGGCTCCATGACTGCCATCATGGATGAAGGCACCTACAATGCTAAGGGACTCGAAGATTGAAATACCTCAATTGCCAATCAAGAGTACGCGAATTACGACTGCAGTTGGAAACAAGTCAAGCCCAATACGAAAACAAATATATGTGCCGTTGGAAATAGTAGGCAGGGTGTATGACACGCCGTGTCTCGTAGTGAGAGGATTCACGTACGCAGTGATTTTAGGCATCGATTTTCTCGTTGAAAATGATGTAATTGTAGATACAAAAGCCGCAATGATTCTGATAGGTCGTGGAAATGCAAAAATTAACCCAATCATTAAATTAATTGAAGAAAAAGTTAATTTAGCTTCCGTCCTTTACGAAGAACAAACGGCCGAGTTATTGAGATTACTCGTCAGCGCCAAGAAGGTGTTCGAGAAAAATCGCGAGCCAGTGAAAAATTACGTGTTTAGTATCCAACTCACGGACGAGACGCCGTTTAAAGAACGCAGCTACCCTATACCAGTGGCGTACCAAGAAGAGATTTCAAGACAAATTGAACAAATGTTAGAAGAAGGCATAATAAAAAGGGCAATGACAGCTTACAATTGTAATTGTGAGAAAGCAGAACGCACTTTGCGCTTATGCTTAGACGCGCGTCACTTGAAGTCACTGACGGTTCCGTTCAGAGATGTACTGCCTAAAATTGACGAGGTATTGTTACAATTCGCCAATAAGGGATACTTCTCGTCAACTGACTTCAGCAAGGCATACTATCAAATGAGGTTACATCCAAGAGATCAGAAGTACACTGATTGTCTACGGGGACGAAGCTATGTTTTTCAACGTGTCCCATTGGATTGCGCAACAGTGGTGCCGCGCTGGTTCAATGTTTGGACGAAAACATGAACAATGCTGCGTTACGAGACACCACTATTTACGTGGATGATGTCATAGTTCATTCAACAAATTTTGAACGTCACCTTCAAGCATTGGGAAGATTATTACCACCATTGATTAAAAATAACCTGGTAATAAATCTCGAGAAATCGCATTTTTGTGTACCACAAATCAAATTTCTCGGTTATGAAGTCACGAAAAATGGAATTAAAATGGGATTGGATAGAATTAAAGAAATTGAAGCCATACCCCAACCGAAGAATATTAGGCAACTAAGGAAAGTTTTAGGAGTTTGTAATTACTTTAGCAGGTTTTGCTACAATTACGCTATAATGATGGCTAACATAATATTTTTTAATTCATGCTTTTATCCAATACTCCAAGTTCTCGTCTAATCACATGACAACACTTCTACCCGTCTTTTGACTTCGACATTACTCTATTTCATTATCTCATGGCCCGTACATATTACTGCACCACATGCTTTCACTTCACTTAATAGTTTCTTGTTCATTGACCCTCGGAACACAATACCTTTTAGTTTCATGCTTTTGTTCAATGCTCCGAGTGCTCGTCTAATCATATATCAACACTTCCACGCACCTTCACCCCTCGATGTTGCCCGATTTCACTCTCTCGCCTCACACACGCCACACAGCCCCGTGCGCGTCATTCGTCATCTGTCTTCTTGCTCCCTTCCGAACCGCCTGTCTCTTCCCACTGGCCGTGATTCGTTCCCGGAATCGTTTCCATAAAAGATCGATTTGCTGTCGCTTATACGCGCCAGATTTGAATTGGCAATCTCCGTTCCTTTTCTGTTTGACGGCCAAATGACCGTTAGGTCATAATATATTATATATATATATATATATATATATATATATATATATTATATGTATATATATGTATATATAGTGACATACCAATATGTGAGACATAATATAGTACAATATTTATTATAAACAACATAGATTATAGTGATTAATATAGGTGAATATGCCAGCATAGCAACGGTCGGCCAGCCGTCGTCAAGATCAACAATCTTCATGCAGTGACAATCGCGGAGACGGCTAGTTCATTTTGTAAGAAATTTAGGGATTGCCTAGGCACGGAAGTACATCAAGTCTTGTCTGTAAAAAAAACAATCGAAAAGATGAAGCGAGTTTTGAAGGGTTGAAAGAATATGATAGGCATTCATTCTGACTGATGCCGTGGTGTTGAACGGATCGTGGACAAATAATGTTAGGAGTTTTTTTGGGACTTGTAAGCATTTACTGGGGAGTAGATATTGGTAGAACTTGAATTTGAATGCTATGTGTGGACGGTAAGACTTAAAATATTTCAAGTGAACGAGCTAGGACATTGAGGGCTTAGACGAATTTATTAGTAACTGGACTGGAATGTTAACAGCAGATAGTTTGTTGATCGTTGAGTATTCAGCATACGCGTGGGATGAACTTGGAATTCGTAAATTGGAACGAATTAGACTTTATTAACTTCGGAAGCAGTGATGAACGATGATTGAAGTGTGCTTCTGTAAGAAAAGAAGAGAGAAGATGGTATCTGAACCTGAGGACAGCGGCGTCGGAGAAGAATGAAGACGGTACAACGAGGCACCGTCGTCCAAGAGCGCGCGAAGACGAATATTACATTATAAGGTTGGAACAGGTCATGACCAAAGTTTTTTTATATTGTATAGAATTAATAAGTACCAAAATCGTTTAATAAATTTCCATGTTTTGTGAAATGAATACATGATTCTCATTGAGCCAATTCTAATAACGACGTAGCAAGATAGAAATATGTTTGCTTTTCAGATTCCTCGACCACTCTGTATAGATGGCAGATCGGATAATCATCTATTAGCAGACAATAGTGATTATTTCTATGAAACCCATCGACCCAGGTAGCTGGACACTAATTTATTTATAATCAGAGTTGAAGGCTTGACTTGTATGATAGTATTAGCGTAATCTTTTCCTGGCGCCCATCTATACAAATTCGGAACGGATTACGTTGGAATAACATCAACTAAATCATTAAAATATATTAAGTTTATTTCAATATGTGTGTATGTGTGTGTGTGTGTGTGTGTGTGTGAGGAGAGAGAGAGAGAGAGAGAGAGCAGTTGTGTTGTCGGCAGCGGCGGCGGCGGCGGCGGAGGTGGCGGCGGAGGCGGCGTGCGGCGGGCGCGGGATGTTCGCGTGCGCCGGCGGGGGCGAGTGCGTGCCGCAGCACCGCAACTGCGACGGCCGGCGCGACTGCGCCGACGGCAGCGACGAGGCCAACTGCAGTGAGTGCCACTCCCTCCCCTCCCACTTCCATACAGCTAGCCTACGGACGGCAAAGGGAAGTTGGTTTCTACGCGGTACAGTCTGATACGGACGCGGTACAGACTGATTGATTACAGGCGCGTCAACTGCGAAGGTCATTACTCTCGTATGTGTTGTTCGTGTTTTCCCCCCGGAAGGTAGCGGTGATATTCCCCCGCTGGATGGCGAGATTCATCGCCGACCTACCGTCGGTTAGCGGGGTTTTCCCCAATATATCTCCCACCAGCGGGCTATCGTCTAGCCGAAACAAGCTCCCGGCCGGTCCCTCGGCATGTGTGGTAGTGTAGTGCATGTGATTATGTTTTAAGTAAGGGGTGAGATACAGCAAGGAAGAGGAAGGAAAGATTACGCGCGGTTTGTGGCACGTTTGTTTGGGTACTCCTCCGGCATGCGCCATGTGTTGATCGGAGAAACCACGGAAATCTACCGATCAGAGCAGCCGGCCGTTTGAATACTCCTCCAGACTGAATTCGACTCGCATATCTAGCTAGGTTTGAAAAACCTGCCAACGTCGGGACTCGAATCTAGGACCTCCCTGTCAGAGACACTGCAGTGACATCAGTTGATGCCCTATGCCAACTCTTCCGGTTTCATTACACGGCGCGTGAGAACCTTGTCTTCACGAAGGAATACGGCACAACTTTTTGCATCTTTCTCAGTCGGGCCGGTAGATATCGCATGGTCGCGATCGTATCAAGCAGTGCTGCGGATAAAGAGATTGTGCAATATAATAAAATATACTCTCGGTTATAATCGTCTTTCCAAGCAGATGTATGACACTGAATCTCTCTACATAGATGGTTCTTACTTTTCCATTAGTAAAATAACATACAATAATAAGAAATTTACTGAATGGGAAAAAATATATACATTCCTTAATGGGAGAAAATAATATCCAAATGATATCCATAATATTTCTTCAGAAACGATGATTCTATGGCTTGCACCATAGAATTGAAGAAGGTAACTTACTGAAAATATTAAATTAAAACGCTTTCAAATTCAAAATAGATGAAAATTTGTATTCATAATAATTAAAAAAAAATTTTTTAAAAAAAATAAAACGTTTAATTAATGTCAGAATTTTCGATAATTTTTAAAAAAAGGTCCAATTTCATGTATACAATACACTACCCCCCCCAAATTAGTCTTATTTTTAAGCGTAAAACTTAAAATTTATTTTTCATCAAATTCTTCACTGAATTACGCCACTCTGAAGTGATCTATTAAACTTTTCGTCCTCACTCCACAACGTATATTTTCTTTCGAGTTGTTGATTATTATTATCCGAATTCTCACGTCGACGGTCTCCTTCTTCTTCTTCTTCTTCTTCTTTTTTTTTTTCCTTTCAGGGATGCCTGTTCCGTCTTCACTTGCACTTCAGCTCCATCTCTTCCTGGGCCTCCCGACATCTCTCCTACCCTTCGGTCGGTATTGCATCACTAAGCGTGGAATTCTTTCTTCGCCCATTCTTCCAATGTGATGTCTCCATGATTCTCTGTATTCCTCTATCTTTTCATTTATATTATATATATCCAGTTCTTTACGGATATGTTCGTTTCTTATGTGATTTTGTTTTCTGCAGTCTTTAACTTTCCTGAGAAATCGCATTTCCGCTGCTTGGATTTTACTTTTATCTCTCTCTTTTGTTATCCACGATTCACTTCCATACATAAGAACTGGAGCAGCCATTGTTTTATAAAATTTTATTTTGGTGTCTTTCCTTGTTTTGTTCTGAAGTGTTCGGTTTATTATGCCACATAGTGATTGAAATTTATTTGTCTTATTTTCTATGTCTTTATCTCTGTCATAACTGATCTCGCAACCAAGATAATTGAAATTAGAAATCTGTTCGATTTTATTATTTATTATCGTCAATTACTATTTTTGAGCGAACGGGGTACCATAATGGGCCATAACCTTTGTTTTCTTTTTTGATATCCGGAGATTATATTCGAGTCCTCCCAGTAGATGCAGTTTGTATACGGCTTTTTGTAATTCGTCTTCACTTTCTTTTAGTATTGTTATGTCATCTGCATAAAGAATAACATTTAGATGTTTGTTCTTCTTTAACTGGATTCCAGGGTCTACTATACATTTCCATTTTTTAATAAGATCATCTACATATATATTAAATAGCGTTGGAGATAAACTACATCCTTGTTTGAGTCCTCCATTTGTCAAAATTTCTTCAGTTTTCTTCGTACCAGTGTTTATTGTAATTTTTGTGCCCGTATATAAACTTTTTATGGTATTTATTAGGTGTTTAGGATAGCCACTTTCACTCATTACATTCCACAATTTGACTCGATCCACACTGTCGAAGGCTTTCTCGAAGTCAAAAAAGGCTAAATGGGTCTCCATATTGACTTCTGTCGTTTTCTAAAATCCTTTGATACTAAAATGTTGTCACTGCATGAGCGTCCTTTCCGAAATCCCGATTGTTCTTCTTGTAATTTAACTTCTGTAATGATTTTTAATCGAGCATTAATTATTTTTGCAAATATTTTATAAGCAACATTCATGAGACTAATACCTCTATAGTTCCCGAACTCATTTCTTTGACCCTTTTTAAAGATAGATATAACCTCCGTCGTTTTCCAACTATTAGGTGTTTTATAACCTTTCCAACATTCATTGTACAGATGAAGCAATCTAAAATCACAGATAGGTCCTGCGTATTTTAAAAGTTCCATGTTAATACCATCAGGGCCACATGCCTTCCTGTTTTTCATTGTTTTTAATGCTAACTTAAATTCTTCCAAGGAGAGGAGGTCCACCGAACTGTTGTAACAGAACTCTTCCTCTTGAGAATCGATGGTTTCTGTACACCAACGTTTTCTATAGTGTTCTTTCCATTGTTCTTCATTGATGATTTGTATATCTGCAACATCTTTCTCTGACTTATTTAGATGCCGAAATACCTTATAAGCAAACATTTGCCTTCCATGTATATCTATAAATCTTATAAATCTATCCCATGGATCGTTATGTGCAGATCTAATTAAATGTTTAGCATTATTCCTTTTTTGTATGTATTCCTCCCTTGCTTCGGATGTTTTGTTTTGTAGGAAATTTCTGTACGCTATTTCTTTATCGTTTACCGCCTTTGCTATACAGTCGTTCCATATTCTCAGTCCCTTTCTTTTCTATTCTTCTTTTTCTTTCCTATTGTTTCGCTTGCAGCCCTCTCTATACAAATCTTTATATTTTGCCATTCTTCATCCACATCGTTAACAGTACGTACACTTAATAGATGCTGTTGTAATCGATTTTGATAAAATCGCTTGATACTTTCGTGTTCTAACAAGTACACTTTGAAGATTTCTTGACATGTCTCTCTTCTTGTCCTCATTTTCTTCCATTTTGCTATCATCGTGATAGATGTAATCACTAGGTAGTGATGTGAGTATATGTCACTTCCTCGGTGTTCTTGGACATTTTCTATTTGTTTACAGATTTTATCATTTGCAATTATATAATCTATAAGTGATCTGTGGCCTCTGGCACTCCAGGTGAATTTATGAATATCCTTTTTCTGAAAAAGGTATTAGTAATTTTCAGCTGGTTAAAAGTCGCAAATTGACGAAGTTCTTCTCCGTTTCTATTCAAATGTTGTTCTCCAAATGCTCCCACAACTCCCGGGATTGGAATGTTACCAACTCTTGCGTTAAGATCGCCGACAGTCTCCATAACTTCAAATCATTGCCAACCTGTGATTTTATTTCAAGCGACTGTGTCTGTACTTATTGTCTTGACGTCAAATATGGACGAAATGAAACTCCCGATTTGACTCGTTACACTGCAATACTTACCGAAAACTATGAGCTGTTTCCAAACACGCGATCTTGATATGTCTGTTTTTATTGCTGTTGTTAAATGAGAAGTTGAGCAGCTGTCACGTTCGCTCCCAGGGACTTTGCTGCTGCGCGGACGTCTGTGTCAGACACCGCCAGGTGACGCGCGTAGGCCTTGCGCACTACATCCTGAGATGACGACCTCACGCAGCTGCGACCCCGCCCACGCCTCACCCATGCCCCGCCCACGTCCTGCGCCGTCGCCGTCGCCGACACCGTCACCGACACCATGACCGACACCGGCACCATCACAGACCCCGGCACCATCACCGACCCCGACACCATCGCCGACACCATCACCGACACCGTCACCGACACCGTCACCGACACCGTCACCGCACCGTGACACCGACACTTTCACCGACACCGTCACCGACACCGTCACCGACACCGTCACCGACACCGACACCGTCACCGACACCGACACCGTCACCGACACCGTCACCGTCACCAACACCGTCACCGTCACCGACACCGTCACCGACACCGTCACCGACACCGACACCGTCACCGACACCGACACCGACACCGCACCGACACCCTCACCGACACCGTCACCGACACCCTCACCGACACCCTCACCGACACCCTCACCGACACCCTCACCGACACCCTCACCGACACCGCACCCTCACCGCCCCACCGCCCCCCCCCCGCCCCCGCCTCCGCCCCCGCCCCCGCCTCCGCCCCCGCCTCCGTCTCCGTCCCACGCGTTCCTCAAAGGCGCTGCACGGGAAGCCCCACGAGCGAAGTTGAGAGCAAAATTCAAGTGTTTGGGCCGCGGAAAAGCTCGTTCCATGCTACCAGCAATACGAGAAGTTCTCAATAGGTGAACCTCTTTTTGGAAAACTGGGATCTAGAAAATTTGTGGGTTTCGAATGCGACTTTCTAGGACACCATCTCTCTCTGTACACTCTTGGTTTTTTATCGGCTTCAATGCGAGGGAAAATGAACCTACAGCGTCTGCACTGAGTGCGCCTTATGTCACATGAACAGCATTTAATTTAGGATAAAATGGTGTGAATCTGGGCGAAATTGAAAAATAAAAATTAAAGAGAACTCTTTATTATGAAAGTCCGTCATCTGAGTTGGTTACAAATAGGCATCCTTTGTCTTCAAATGTCACTAAAGAAGCAGGGATAATTTATGCTTACAGTGTCAACAGCAAATTGCAAAATGGCACTGCAAGACTTGATTTGCTCTCTAGGGTTCAGGTATATCGGGTCAGGGTTGCGGGCGAACAGTATAAGATTTTGTTCATATAACCTGAATAACATATTTCGCTCATTTAACTTCCGTCTTCCCCGTTGCACCAACACATTTCGTGCAAAACGTCTCCTTTCCTGTCACTGAATCCAGTCGCCAAGTCTGGTTCAAATGATCAGGGTTTTTGATGCTGCAGAGTCTAAAGGACATCATTCTCTTGATATAAACCTTTCTAGGATTCTGATCACCAACACAAAAATATTATCTTATCATTCGCTTATTTGCATCTTGATTTCTGCGATTATATTTTTTGTAAAAGTGTCATTCGTTTTCGTTCTAGCCACATACTCGTTTTTTCCTTCTTCTTTTTGAGTTATCTGTAGATGTGAGAAGAACAGATTTCATTCCCCTCGTGGTCCGATGAAATCTTGATTTGTAAGAGAAGGTTGAAATGACATTGTATAAGTTTGTGCTTTATTGTTTTTATCAACTGCGCTGGAAAACAAATACCTTTGAAGAATTTCAGAATTCCAAATACGTTCGCCGCTTGGCGCTGGAATCCTCCCTCTCGGCAAGCTTTAATTGATTTCTGCAAATCTTCTTGAGTTCACAAAGCTATTGGTTTTCTTGTGATTTTTACGTTAACTGGCAGATGAAATAAAAATAAAATGAACTTGAAATGAGAAGACATGAAAATTCAAATAAAGACCCCATTCATTTCGAAATCTGTTTCCATGATGCTAGTAAACCTCTTTACACAAACGAGCTTTACCATACCAAATTTATATTGAATTGTTAAAAGAAGTTTTCCAGCAATTAAAATGTCCTATGAGTACTCGGGTGCAAAGTATCTATGTTTATGTAACCGACTTTCATAATAATAATCTTAACAAAATAACTTGGTGAGTAATAGCTATTAACATACCTAGTAATGTTATCAGTGTTATTACTGCAGAGGCCAAAAGTTAAAAATCGAGGCGGAGCGTAATGGAGCCGAGATTTCTAATTTGGACGAGGCAGTAATAACACTAACATTTCAGGGCGTGTTCAGCATTTTATCGGTCATTATCAAATTTCACAATTTCTGTGAAACATTACACTAGATAGTAAACATATGAATTTGTTGCTGCGACACGTTACTACGGTGTGGGGTGTTGCAAGAGATATATCTATTCATTCATATATCGTGGTTCGAAAAAGGATGGATTGAAATAATTTTCCTGATTCTAAATATATCTAAAGAAATGGAATTTTATGAGAAAGTTGGCGCGAAGACTTTCTGTGGCGACCCCTTCATATCGTCAATAATTATGTTTACCGGAGAATAATTTCATTTCGTGGAATGCCAGGAAAATGAGGTTAATTTAGCTAATATACATATTTAAATTGTACTACTATTAACAATAATTGTCCCCAAAACTAACAAGAATTACTTTTATTCTGAATTTTCTGAATCTGATTTGTTTTGTACACCGTCATAATAAACACTTGACATGAGATGAATCGATGGTTGTTTATTTACGAAACGATGATAAATTTCTTAACATAGGTAGGTACAAGTGCACTTAACAAACCTGTAGGGTTGCACTAGGGATGGGGATGTCACTAGTCGAAATTCTTTAGCTACGTGTATCGTGGCAGGTGGGGTAAATTTGTAAAATTGACTCACTTCATCTTCTCTCACCCGACTTAACCTCAAGTAGTTTGCTTGCTAAAGAATTTTTCTCTGTAAATACTCAGTGTATCACACCATCATCTTAAAACATTCCAGCTACGAGGTGTTGGTTTCTACGGAACTTCTCTCTAACCATGCCTTCCACTTGTACCTCTCTGAGCTCCCGATTCTTCATTGTAAATGCAAATAATGAGTTTGACCAGTAGCATTAATATTGAATTCTCTAATAAGGTTTTCATTGCCTGTTGAAAAACTTTGTTTGTGATTTTCCCTCTTTCCGGATCAAAATATTCTTTAATCGGGGTACTATTAAATAGGCAACCCTTAAGCCACTTGTTCTACAATTGCATCCACATCTAAAATTAATGACAAGCGGAGAGAGCGGTGTGCAACGCAACCCTGGTTGCAATTTCCATTTCCTAATGTTGAAGCAATCATTATCTTCTCTGGATTTTGATTGATCAATAAGTTTCTTTATTTTGAAGTAACTCAGATTCTATGATCGATGATTTTAAATCTAGCCCAGGTGTTTTACGCTTTAGTTTAGGAATTATCCTAGGTGTTTTACGTTTCTATATTTCGGAAACATAAATGTATTTTACTGCTGAATGAATACTATCATTAAGTATTAATACAAGTACTAATACAAGTATACTTGTAATCTAGGCCAGAAAATCCAAATCTCCTGACTTTACATGCCAACTAATGAAGTCCCGTCCCCTCCCCCTTCTTCTCCTCCTCCTCTTCACACTTCTCCTTTTCCCTCTTTTTATCCTCCTCCTCCTTCTTGTTCTTCCTCTTCTCCTTCTTGTTATTATACTTATCCTTAATTTCCTTCTTCTGCTCCTCCTTTCTTTTTCTTCTTCTGCTTCTGATTACAATTAAGTAATGTGTAGATTACTCTTCCCTGCTGCCTGGATCCATGTTAAATTATAATCAAAGGTTTTCTGTAAAAAATACTTACGATTCTAAGTTTGTATTGACATAAACTAAAGGTAATATTCCCAATTGTATCGTTCAAACATCTTTCCCTGTAAGGACGTGGCGAGAACGTGAGAAAATAGAAATACATTCATTTAATTTTGGGGGATAGGAAAAGTAACCTTAAAGATATAAGAGAACTGTTTTCTGAAAAATAAGGAAAGCCCCCTTTCCTTATTTTGGGATGTGGAGGAATTGTGAGGGAGAAGTTGACTGTTTCGGGAGAGGAATCGCAGTGGGATGTTGAGCTCGGGGTCGGAGGAAATGGAAAGGACGTGCTGCCACTCAGCTGGCAGGGCGAGATATGACGCGGCCTAATGGGACTAGGACTGAAGGAAATGAAGGAACGGGCTAGGGCATTTACAGACTAGATAGGAAGTGGGGACATATTGAAAGAAAGCATGATGCAAATTTCAAGAATAAAAATGAGGCACCCAGAAAAAACAGCAGTTCCCAAACGAAGTTCGTTTTGAAAAAAAAAAATGAAATTTTCTGTATTCATTCACGTTCATTTTTACTCCGGACAAAGTTTTGAAGGGGAAATTTTAGGGTTTTTCCATATCCATATATATTTGATATTTTTGCATACGATAGGTATATGGCAGGAGTTTACCGTCGTACTTGTAAATGAAAATGCGAAGTCGATTGAGATCTGCCACTATTATCTCAGCGCTTCATATTTGTACTTGAATCTTAAAGAATGGACATGTCTGGTGTTTCAGAGAGTAGTTAATAAATAGTGGTTTCTTGAAACAATAGGGACATAAGGAACACAATTATTGTAAGATGAGGAACTACAACAAGGTCGGAGGGTTGCGCTAACTCAGAGTCAACATCGTTGCCACTGCAGCGTCGTTGATCTGGAGGTCGATGAGTCCCAGTTCATACAGTGATGAATTTCGAGCACCCAGCTACATATCTAGGTCGAATTCAAATGCTCTCTCCAGGAGGGGCGTTCTGGTAGGCAATTTCCGCGATTTCTCTGATCAGCAACAGGCGAATATCGGAACAGTACTGTAAGAAACGGGTATCGGACCTCGCGCGATCTCCCCTTCCTCATTCTTCTCCTTCCCTCTCCCGTTACACTGCCCTTTCAGTAATGCGCTACCAGACATGTTTTGGGAGCTGTTCGAGGCTTGGAAGTGGGTGGAGCTCTGGAGAGGGAAAGGGTCGGGGTGGAGGAGTTGGTGTCGTTTGAGGCATCGTGAGGTCGAAGGTTGTAGGGAGGGCGAGGCGGGGTGGGGTTGCGTTTGTTTCTTTCTTTCCAAATTTCATTTTCAAATGTTGGTAAAGATTCGAGACGCTAATCCTTTATTCTTCGCGGTTTCTTATTCATCCCTTGTTACGTAATAAATTCCTGACTGGTTAACTCTTTTCAATACATGAAATTCTGTTTTTAAATATTTCGTTTATATGTCACGTGTTATAGTATGTTTTTCTATAACTCGTATGTACATTTAAGCAAATTGTGGATATTTTAAATCTACCCCAAAATTCAACGTTCCGTCACGGTTTTCTCATGGAGGCCTTTGCGTATTCTATTGTTTGCATTAATGTTTATTGTATATACTATTACAAATAAATAAATTGATAGTTTCCCAAAATGTTTAGGATTTGTATTTAAATGGGGTTGTTGTCACTCTACTTAAAGACGGGTTGCGGATTTTAAAATAATCGTTTCTTGTTTTACAAGGGAGAAAGTGACGTTTGAAAAAATAAAAATCTAAAATAAAGAGGTTTACAAACATAAGTCAACTCACTTCGGCGACGTCCACAGTGTTGGCCAACGGTTGTGCTGAAAACAAATGAAGGGGATGAAATGCCCCTGGCAAACACCAATTGCTGTCTGTTTCCATTTTTCACCATCCTCGAGTAACATATCTCGCAACACATCTGTCGGTGTAGTCCGTTGCGGATTTTACTCTAAGAGTTCCTCCTGCCTTTTGTAAATCGACTCCGCATCAAATGCACATCGGTGGCCGCACTGTGGGCGCTGCCGAAGTAAGGTGTGTGGATTGCTCCGCCACTCTCGTGTTTTAATAA
This sequence comes from Teleogryllus oceanicus, assembly GCA_964035755.1. Lineage (NCBI taxonomy): Eukaryota > Metazoa > Arthropoda > Insecta > Orthoptera > Gryllidae > Teleogryllus > Teleogryllus oceanicus. Next base: position 49,388,141 of record CAXIVR010000007.1, on the reverse strand, counting down.
TTAATTCAGCACAACCCTTCGCCAACAGCTAGAGGGGTAGAGATGAGTGACGGAATTGAGCAGCAAGAAACAACACGTTTCTTAAATTAAATATTCACATTTTAAATGAAAATGAATATGTAAAATCTTGAGCAAAATTACTCTTGAATAAACATAAGAACAATACTGAAATAAAAAAGGTAAAAATCTCCAGGTATATTAATTATTTGCGTTTTAAATGCAAAAAAAACAATTTTTCTTCTTTAGCATTTTTGGTAGCTTCCAATTTATTTTACAGAGGATGTCGGATCATGAGACGAAACAAGGGCTTAAAATGGCATATGGATATTTAACCCTAAAAATTCCTATGGGCTCAAGATCGGTCGGGAGCTTAGAGCTTGTCCCGCCTGGGGCGGTGCCCCGCTGGTGGGAGAGTCCTGGTTAAGGGGAAACCCCACTAGCCGACGGTAGGTCTGCGCCGGATCTCGCCATCCAGCGGGGGAAGATCACCTGCCGCGAAAAACATGCACTACACTAACGGGACTAATGACCAAAGCAGTTGACGCGCCCAGAAACACGAAAAAATCAAATCAAATCAACCTAAGGGCTCAAGGACCCTACCACCTCTCAATTATTTCAGTTCACTTGATTTGATCCATATTGTTGATAATTAATGTACGATAATTGTTGAGGTAATTTCGCCCTTCGTTTTCCACTACAATGGTAGAAGATATGTTTCACCTCTTTGTACATCTGCGTTTTACTAGTGCTGGATCAATAAACCCTTCTTTTGTAGAAGACGTAATTTTTCCATAGTGCTTTTAGTAGTGGCATTATTTTTCTTTTTTCATCTACACAGGAAAATTTATTTCTTTGCGTAGGCAATATTGCCAACATATTCATTCTTTTTCGTAAACGCCCCTGAACAGAACTGACGATAAGCGAGCGACTATTTGTTAGTTGTTTATTCACTGAAGAAGTTTGGCTGAATGAAAAATAGGAGCTTGTATTTCTAAGTGTTCAGATTATCTCTTGATAAGAACATACACAATATTTTTTGTTCAAATTATGCGAGTGGGCTCGACGACCCCCTCCCTTAGGAACCGACGTTACTATTAAACTCTCGTATTCCTAGGATTCATACAACGGTAGGTGACCCGTTTCTGGCGTGCGCGCCCAGAGCGCCGGCCTCCTCCGTTTGTGGGGCGTGGCGCGGGGCGTCGGAGGGGCGTGGGCGGGCGCCCTCGCCCTCAAAGGCGCCTAATTGCGGCGCTGAAGCTGCCGCAAGGGCGCCAAGGAGGTCGCGCAGGAGCCGAACCCTCCCAGCGCTCCACATTCACGGCACGAATTTCGGGCATCATTTATTTATTCCCTTATTCATTTATTTCAAAATCGCCACCGCCGCTTTAAAACTTGAAGTCCCTAGTCTGCTGTGGAAAAATGCAATGGATTGCGATACTTGGGACTACTCTTCCCTGCCACACATACTGCGCGATGTGAGCCTCGATCCACTCTGACCTGCGCCGTCCCACCTTGCTCTGCCGTGCACTGCCATGTTCTGTCGTACCCTGCCCAGTTCTCCCCCCCCCGTCCCTCTCGCCCGCCGCCGCCCCCCCCCTACTCAGCCCGCCCTACTCAGCCCGCCCTACTCAGCCCGCCCTACTCAGCCCGCCCTACTCAGCCCGCCCTACTCAGCCCGCCCTACTCAGCCCGCCCTACTCAGCCCGCCCTACTCAGCCCGCCCTACTCAGCCCGCCCTACTCAGCCCGCCCTACTCAGCCCGCCCTACTCAGCCCGCCCTACTCAGCCCGCCCTGCTCAGCCCGCCCTACTCAGCCCGCCCTACTCAGCCCGACCTACTCAGCCCGACCTACTCAGCCCGACCTACTCAGCCCGCCCAGCTCTGCCTGCCCAGCACTGCCCGCCCTACTCTGCCCACTCTGTTCTGCCCACTCTGTTCTGCCCCCACCGCTGCCCCCCTACTGCCACTCCGTTCTGCCCACTCTGTTCTGCCCACTCTGTTCTGCCCACTCTGTTCTGCCCACTCTGTTCTGCCCACTCTGTTCTGCCCACTCTGTTCTGCCCACTCTGTTCTGCCCACTCTGTTCTGCCCACTCTGTTCTGCCCACTCTGTTCTGCCCACTCTGTTCTGCCCACTCTGTTCTGCCCACTCTGTTCTGCCCACTCTGTTCTGCCCACTCTGTTCTGCCCACTCTGTTCTGCCCACTCTGTTCTGCCCCCTGTTCTGCCCACTCTGTTCTGCCCACTCTGTTCTGCCCACCCTGTTCTGCCGACCCTGCTCTGCCGACTCTGCTCTGCCGACCCTGCTCTGCCGACCCTGCTCTGCCCACCCAGCTCTGCCGACTTTGCTCTGCCCACCCTGCTCTGCTCGCCCTGCTTTCCTCTGCTCTTCAGTCCTGCCGTGTCCTGCCGTCCCCTCCCATGCCCTGCCATGCCCTCGCGTCGTCTCGCCTGCACCACCTTGATTTATAAGCGGGCGACGCGGCGTCGCGTTTCCGGAAGCGGCAGCGGCGACGAGGGCGACCCCAAAACGCCCCGACGCGCGCACACTCGGCAGCGCCTCGCCTAAATGGATGTGTCTGCCCAACGGGGCGATGGAGGAGATTCATTACTTCATTGCAACCTCACTTCATGATATCATTATTATTAAATGCTTGATTAATCAACGAACATTTCTTTGTGTGCTATATTCTGCATTTATGTTTTATTGATTTAAATTATTTTAACATTAAGGAATTAAAAGTGGAATATGTCAGTGCATTCACTGTTTTTTTCTTTGTAAAGTAATAATAGTTTTTGATATATTATTATTTCACGTGAATTGAATTCTGTAAAATACATCAACAAGTTTCAAAACATATGATGCAGAAAATGGGCCAAACTAACTAAATATCAATTTCTTCTTTATCTCTGGAAACAGCAATGCAATCACGCTCCGTGATATACTTTTTGAGAAATAAATCTCATGTGATAATAGTTAATGGCTCAACCACCTGAAAATATTTTTCATCGAGGTTTAGTGAATATTTTATTTTCAAAGTTGAATTTAGTGTAATCATTAAGTAATTGTTGTTAATGGTCATTCATTAATGAAGTAATGATCATTAATGATTAGGTGTATGTAATCATCATTAAATTTAAAATAACTATTTTTTAAATAAAGTCAGATTTTATTTAAATCATGAACTCAACATTCGTAATGTAAACTTAATCTTCCACCTTTCTGCATGTATAAACATATAAATAATTTTAAGATGATATTATTTTAAAACTTTTGCTCTAGAAAACTAAACCGTAGATGCTCATTGGAGGCCTCATTATCTCTGGCGTTGGTTGCAGCTGACGCGGAGGACAGCCGCTTCTGGGACCACATCTTCAAGAAGCGGCCGACGGCGGACTTCGACGAGGAGCCCGGACTCTGCGGTATAGACCCCGTTCAACGTGCAATGCGAACTTCTCACATATGTTACTCCGCTATTTCCACGTCTTCAACATTACAAACACGCAAAGAACACTTTCTCAAACGATTTTCTTTTTTGTCAGAAACATTCGAGAATATAAAAAATATGCAATAATTTATTTTCTTTGAATTCATCGGAGTTTGCAACTTTTTTCACTGCTGGAAAAATGTGATTTGATGTCCTTTCGAGTTTAATGTAAACTTTTTTACGTCAATAACCCGCTGCCCGGTGAAAAAGTTTCTAGAAAGATATTCTCAAAAAATTATTGATTAGTGGTGAAAGACCTGTTTGGGCAAGTTTGAAGAACATCTTCATCGAAAGATGTGCTTTCGGATTTGTTGAATAGGGTGAGGAATTTTAGTAAACATGATGTCACGAGTATAATTGTAGTCTGCAAGTAATCTATGGTGTAGAGTAATTATAGTCATAAAGCAATTTCGATCCAGTCCGGCCCCCGAGGTATACTGCGTTGCACAATTGCGTGGTATGAATATTGTCCTGCCATTATCATTAGCATCGTTTCATACTCGTAGTTTGAACGTGTGAGTTTGAAAAATAATTAAAACAGCCGGGTGTAGTTAGGTCACTATTGCTACATTATAGAACAATAACACAAATAACAATAAATTAATTTGTGTTTTTGACAACAGTAATATTTATTTAGGATATTCCACCATTCTACTTACTACCACATTTTGCACCCAAAGGGGAGTTTATCTTGAAATTGTAAAGCTGATTTTTGGTACTTTCATCATCGTTGATCGAGAACGTTGTGACAGCAAATACATTCCTTAAGAACTTCATATCGACGACTTTCATTTTCACCATGTGTGGGCCTTCCCTGATTCAATTCCTTGGCGCGCATTTGCCTTACGAGCGACTTGTGGCCTATTGATGTTGCAAGAAAACAATTCTAGTTACATCCATTGAAACAAATCCATTTGTTTCGTTTTAATTGCTGTGTCTCTCAACATAACTGTTCAGAGGAAGTTTTAAGAGATCGAGGAATTTGAAGGTAAGCCATTACTCTCGTTCGTATTTAACGAATAAGACTTTCGTGATACAGAGAAGGTTCTACCATTCCTTTAATTCGGGTAATCAGATGTGTGAATTCTCGAGTCATAAGAACAAATATTACAGCTGTCAATGCAATACAACGGATAAAATGATCTCTATGCTCGAGGATTGTTACAATAATGTTTGTTGCACATTTTATAAAACCGTGTAATGCAACTCTTTATGACAATTTTTGTGAAAACTAGAAATTTATAGAAAATTATTTGTGTATTTCTGATATTATTTTTCTCCTTTTACCATCGGGAGCAACCCCATATGTTACCTTTTCGATACCATCAATTTCAAAAAGAACTACTAAAATTTAACATAAACCATAACCATTTTTTGAATACTTGATGCGAACGCCAAATCATAACAACAATCTCGAGTCGTATAGTGAAAAGAAATACATTCAGTGCGTAGCTGTTGATTAATATTTTTTAATGTCAAATAAAAAATTAATGTGGAGTCATTGTAGATAAAATATTGATTGATGCAGATGTGATATAATGGAACTCGTATCGGTTGGCTGACGCCTACCGATTGAAAAAGTGACACTCGTTTCATTATAAAGCCCTTATCCGGATCTCTCTTGTCAGCGTGGGAGTAATACCGGCACCTCCGGGATATAGAATGCATTATACTTACGGGACTAATGATTCGTGATATGTGGCGATGAATTCTTTCGCACGGTGTGAGAGGAAGATCGTGTGGGTATGTCAGAATAAATGTTACAATCTTCTAAGTCATGTAAAGGGGATCGAAAATGATTACTTTTGCCAATAGTCATGTAGTGGGAATTTCATATAAATGAGTTAGGCCCGCAACAGACTACACCGAGGCATTGCGAGAAATGCGTGACGTGAAATGTGGAAAATCGAAACAAGGGACACTTATGGACCTCCTCACACTAGAAAGGGTTTCCTCGTTCGCCTCTGCGGAGACGAATGAGCTCCTCGCTCGAGTCGGTCAGCGAGCGTGTTTTCTCGGACACATTTCTACTCCATTTTTTAATATGACATTTAGTCCTTCACTACAGCAGGAAAGCACTAAACATTGCATAAAACTGACTAACGTTGTAATATTTAACAGTAAAAGACATGAAAAACAACTAGTTTTTTAATTGGTTACTTGAATTTTCTCTTTAAACGGGAATGAAGCAAGAAACTTGAAGGGGTATTTTGAAATAATTTAATTAATTCCTTATTTTCTTAATTCGTATTTATTATTTATGAATGAATTTATTAATTGTGAATTTTATTCTGAATTAGTTGATCGTTCCCAATTTATTCATAATTCAACCAATAAATACAGTAAAACAGAGGAGGGAAATTACGGAGCTCAATAAAATATGCACAGATTGCATTCCTCCCTTAAAAGTCACATACGTTCTAGTTTACATTAAATAATGATTTGTATGCAATGCAGCAATGTATTTCTATTTAGGCAATTTGAACTATTGCTCTACCACTCTCAAAAACCTTCCACTGCGCATGCCCGACGTGGCCTCTCCTCCAAAGCTCTATTTCCCCGCCTGCCTGCGCTCTTTGTCACAACATAGCTCTCTCTTTGTCTTTTCTCGTGGGTCGCGCTGTAATTCAACACTGCGAGTTTGGTGATAACAAACTGATGAGTGAGAAGGATCAGACGGAAGGCAGCTTACGTGTTTCTACAGTAGTGGTTGTCAAACGATCAAAAGAAAATAAGCCGTGTCTTAGAGTTTCGGTCTCCAGTCCGTTTGACCGTAGCTAGTGAGCATGACAGTGTGCTTTACACAGTATCTGCTGTTATTCACAAAAAAAACAATTATTACAAATAATTCAAAGTATATCCACTGAAAAACGATAGGTTGTTGATCAAATAATCATTGAACATGGCCACTTTCCTCTCTGTCTTCCAGCGTACCATCCCGATCTAAATCCAATAGAACTTGTTTGGGAATTTATAAAAGGGCGTGGGCAGCAGAAACAATTGGTGCATCCTTAAAAGAAAACGAAACGTTTTGCAGAAAGCATTGCACAAAACAGTGCTGAACAATGGAAGAAATCCTGCGAGCATGTGTAGGGAATAGAGGTGACAATAATTCACAATGTGATGGGCCATCAAACGATGTATTCATTTCGTTGGGCACTCCTGAGAGTGCGAGTTCCTCTTTTGACGAAGAGCAGTGATGAGTGGCGGTCAGCGCGATCGCTGCGTCTCGCAGTCGCCTCTCCTTCTCGCCTACGCGCTTCCTTGTCGCCGGGAGGAAATCTCAGATGCCGCAGGGTGGGGGCAGCTTCCAAGACTTTACCAAAGGTACGTCCGCCATGATGTTTTTTTGCGAGCGGTTCAGCCATAGTTTATCAGATGGTTTACGATTATGGCAGTGAAACAAGGATTTCACGGGTTAAAGTTACTCAAGAACTTTTGATGAAACAAGAAATGGGGCTCGCAGGTGATCTCATAGCTAACTGTTGTCTCACTCTCGGCTTGTAGCGCATAAAGGCATTTCAAGTCATCGAATAACCTATTTGTAGTGTGTGGACGCAGCCTCGCTGGCCTCTTTCCACATTTCTCGTCGCACATTTCTGGCAACGCATCTCTCGGTGTAGTCTGCTGCGGGCCTTACACCTGTGATATTTGTCCTTGATTTTCAGGCTACTTCTCCTGCACAGATGGTCTGCAGATGACGTTGCCTGGCGACCACATGTACGCTGAGGTTGCCTAGCAATGAGGGACAAATACCGCACGTGTATAGTGATGGCAAAGTTTAGCAAACATCGATTCTTCACCAAAAGGTTTTCGATATTGAAGAAATCATCGACAAAAAACATCGATGTTTAAAATATTGAAGTTTGAAATATGATGGTACATTTCGAAATAAAATGTCTTAGTTGTAATATGACACAGAACATGTCAATATTAGTTTAAAGTACATTCACCTTAAATTTGACTCTCATCTTACTTCTCTAATCAATATTCTATGCAGTCCAGGTTGAAAATGCAATTTATTGTGCAGCATATTATTGCGTACAAAATAATCAAAAAAGGTTACCACACTGGAGAGAGTTTGCAGATAGCAGATGGTTTAATGCCGACTGGGGATTGGCAACAGTGACAGTAGTTACTGGCTGTTGATTGAAAGCAATCCACCCAAAACATAGAAACGAAAATTTTATTTATAACCTCAGACACTTTTTTTGAAAAATTTTTTTGAAAATGAATTTCTAGACAAATATATCGATCCGAAGAAAACATCGAAAACCTCGAAAACAAAATACTGATGTTCTTACACACACACACACACACACACACACGCACGCAGACACACACAGATACACACGCAGATGTACACACATACGCACACATACGCATACACACATAATACATACATAATACATACATAATACATACATAATACATACATAATACATACATAATACTGAGATATACCAAAATTTCCTCTCTCTCTACATTTATATCTGCTAAAGATCTTAGCGTCCGGCTTGCTGGGTCAATGGGTCACGATATATTATAATCCTTATTACCTCTATAATGGATTATAGGATCCGCCGACTATACAGCGCAGCTGGGAATCTGAAATAGAATGATTCTATTCCTAGTTCATTTCTGTTTGGATTGACTAAATGAAAAATCACTTTCTTTTCTAAAGAACAAAATTCAACAAAGTTTATTTCTACGCTTTTAGCAAACAATTGAGTGAATTTACAAATTTTAGGCCTTTGATCAAGATCTCTTTCAATTTACAATTTATACCATGGTTAACTTATCTTTACTTCGTTGATGCCCCTCGTAGACTTCTCAGTCGAAATATCTTGCGATCTTGCCATAGTCCAAAGTTCCAAGAAATCCTCTCCTGCCCCTATCCAAGCTGGTCTCCAACTATCAAAATTATCAGTCCCGATTACGTCCTATGACATAGTCCCGAACTCGATTACCACTACCGACAAAGTTCCAATTTATACACCAATATTGCTTCCACATCAAAATATCTGCAATATCATTCACTGTCCTTAAAATTTCACTGATAACCCAATTCTATCTCGATTGTACTCGTTCCCTCTCACGAACATACGATCAGTTCAGAAGCGCGTTTCAGAGCAGAATGAAATCTTCCTGCATGATTCATCCCTCGAAGACTTCGTATTAAAACTACCTTCATTTTTTCATAACATTTGACCGTCCTTCTCTCACCCAGCCAATCCATACGTTCGTTATATTTTGGTGTAGCTGACCTTTGATCGTCTTTTGAACTTCTTCGCCCAATCCCAAATTTTCTACTTCGGCATCCAGAAAACTCTTAATGCATTTAGAAAACAAAAACTACATTGTTTATTCACGGTCGTTGCTAAGCTCTAGCTCTCGTGATATTTCGTAATGCATGTTCCACCATATTGTCTACAAATAAATGTTAGTTTATTTTAACGTGACATATCGGTATGTCACAATACATACATAATACATACATAATACACACATAATACATACATAATACATACATAATACATACATAATACATACATAATACATACATAATACATACATACATATGTAAGTTTCTGCTCGAAAATATCGACGCTTTAAAACTATGGACTTTTGTGCCTTCCCTGCATGAGTGTGCGTGTGCGTGTGTGTTGCAGAGCTGGAGCGCGCGCCGGCCGAGTGCGTGTGCCGCGCGAGGGCGCTGCTGTGCGAGCACGCCGGCCTCCGCGCGCCGCCCCGCGGCCTCCCGCAGCGCGGCCTGCGCACCCTGTCAGTCCCCCCTCCACTTGGCAGTAGCAAATAGTTCGAATGGAAGCGCCCATTTTCAGACGGAAAGAAGGCCCCTTTTTCCGTTAAAGGAGTTGAAATATATATTTTCTTCGTTATTCATCAAGCTAAAGAACAGTGGGAAAAAAATGTCCGGTTTCAAGGTGTACTCTAAAAATTGCCCACTATCGCCCTCTAAAAGTTCTTATGACTGGAAAAGATAAACAGGACTACTTTCTCGTATGTAATCTTAGAGGGCACTCGAGAAATTCTGGATTCATTGCGTGATCAGTGATTAAAAACGGCGGATTTTGATGCCCTAAAATATTACCAAAAATTATCAATAAAATGCTTTTAATGTTTCAAAATCCCCTAAAAGCAAAGAAAAAATACGTTAAAAAAATTTCATCAAAATCATTTCAGATGAGTAACTCAAGCTGTTGAATACGAATACCGAGGCTTCTTCCTTTCACTCAAGTGAATTAAGCTCGCAAACCTTTGCTTTGGGCTGTTCTCTACCAGAAAATCTGTATTTAGTAATTCTGAAATCGGCATGGTTCCTGATAGGCGTCACAGCAACCTTAGATTACGTACAACGGCTGACATTTCAATTTCTAAGCCAAAAAATCGAATAGGTTAGTAAGGAATACTGTGGAGAACATTTGTTGCGTTTTGTAAATATTATTTGAATCAAGTATCATTGAAATGATATTAAGATCGATTAAATCAGTTAAAAATGCTTTAAAAATGACGTAAAAGGTAAAAGAGACATTTTAGACAAAATCGACGAAAAATGCAAAAAAAAAAAATGTCGTATAAAAATGGACCATTCCTTGTGTCATATCACAAAATTAGTGTCTATACTAAAATGCATTGTTATAAAGTGAAGTGAAAAAAATGACATTTCATTAAAATCCATTCCCTAGTGATTAATAATAATTTAATTACGTCCGATAATTTCGGTTGAGTTTCGTTTTCAGAAGTGAACCTCTCGTAACGTTGTATTTCGCGCATGTGCAGAGGTTCGTATCGTATAATGTAGTCTGTTTCACGCTATTCAAACATAACTAAACATATGGCTTGAGAAACTCGATGAGACCGCTTATCACAAAGAACAATTCTGTTGAATAAATAAATTCCATCCGCCTCAAGATATACAAGAAGTACAATTAATCAAAAATTGGTAGCTCGAAAATTGTTTCATTCAAATTCGCGCTAAGAAATAAATCTATGTTATCATTAAACGACTAAAAGTAATGTCCACCATTTGTGAATATTATTTAAAATTTAAAGAATAGGACGTTTATCTTTGAACTTACTTCTACTTTGTTGATAATACAATGAACTGTGTTCACTAATGCTGTTTACCATCCTATGTCCAGAGATCTGAGCGGGAATTTCATCCCGGAATTGAACGCGGAAATACTACGGTCTGTGCCTGACGTCAGCACCTTGTGAGTAAACGCTCTTGAAGCATTTCAAGTGTATCATCTTTTTTATGCTTCATCTGCTATTTATTTATTTATTTATTTTACATAAAAAAACAGTTAAAAACTGCGTATGACGTGCTATGGGGAAAAGTGAATTTTGTGCACATTTTCAAAATTCTGTGATCCCTACACTAAGTCATATACTACTTAAATTTTGGAGGAAGAAAAAGCTCCCATGTAATAAAATCTATTTTCAAGGATAAAAAGGCAATAAGTTTTGGCTCTTATCCACGTTGTCCACGTTGCTAGTTTTATTATCGCTTGATAAACTGCCGCCACGGTCTAACCAACCTTAAGCCTGCCCTACATTCATAATCCTTTGTTCTGTGATTTCATGCAGTAGTTCATTTTCCAGCCAGCAAAGTCCTTGTTCTTAGTGTCATAACCCGATGTTGTCGCTCAATCTGGTCTCCACTTCTCCATCTCTCCCTCAAACTCGTAATTGTTGGTGGGAAGGAGCGCATCTAGCCGATCATTTGAGGAGGGGGCATCATAGTTTTTGTCAAATAATAAACTTTTGTTATTATATTCTAAAGTTTTGGTGTGTATATGAAGGGTTGTTAGCAAAACCATGGTAACTCAGAATTTACAAATGATTTGAAAAGTTATGAATAGTGCCAGAGAAATCTCTGGTACAAAGAAAGTTTTGATCTTGGAATATGTTTCTCAAGATAATGAAGCCAAGTGGTTCTTAAAACAAAGTTTTAAACAAAATTTAATTTTAGTTTCTTATTATTGAAGGTAGTATCGCTGTTTGTGCAAAACGAGCCTCATGGGGTTTACCGTGTTCTTGTCCATAACCCTTCATACAATACTATACAATATTATTTTAAGTAATTAGATAATTCTAACATAAATATTTAGATTAATTTTTACAAATAAAGGAAGGTAACAAACAAAATCTTTAGACCTTTTGGACGGGAGCAATGGCCCCCATGGTCCCCTCCTGAATTTGCCATTGTCGGTGGGTGCATAATTTTTATTTACAATAGTCGCATTCAGCCAAGGTTCTTAGCGACTGTTCAGTATTTTACATTAAGGTTCGATTATTCCATTCAAGAAGCACCCCTTTACAGCGTAGCCTTTTTTCATCGCGAGGGGCACCTGGGGGGAGGGGGCTGGTAAGTGGATTGGCCGTCGTGCGTCGCCGGTGCTCAGGTGCTGCAAGTCAAGCAAACATCGGAAAAGGTTATTTCATCGATTTAAAACTCTCTGTCGACATGCAGATGAATTAATCGTGTATTGACCTAGCCCCACAAATATTTTTCTTAAACAACTTTGGGTATTGAATTTTCTGAATTCTCTTTGGCCTTCGACTTTTCGATTCTGTATACCCGATATGTTTTTATACTGTTATTAAAACACACGAAATATTTCAGTTTTTTTTAATTTTCCGGGCCACAAATATCTTCTTTAAAATAGGTATTTCGAATTATCGTAGCTAATAGAACTCTTTTTCAATACGGGTATTTGTGAGAAAAAAGTCATAAAATGCACTTGATTTATGACTTTGTAAATAGTTTATTGTGGAATTAAACTATATTTTTTTATTTTACTCTTTCTTCAAATGCACTAAAAATAAATAACATAATTCCCAAAAAATTTTCACGTAATATCCTTCGTGCATTTACGAACAAACTTTAAAATTATATCAAAATACCTCTTGAGAATAATAATTTCACCACTCACTGTCAGATATAATTTATTTCCAGAGAATGTATGAAGTGTTGAATGCTAATTTATCATTGATGGATATGGTGTTACCTAATTCTTCAAAATAAATTTCAACAGATATGTTGTCGCCATGTTTTCCTCTTACATTCAGTTCTACGCGCACAAGGGGATCTGTTACGTGGTTATGTGCAGGCCCCGCCTTCCTCGCTCCGGGGCGACAAAAGAAGCGCGCGGGTCGCATGTCTCATGCGGGGGTGGGGGCGGGGCGGGGCATGTGTTGCAGGGTGCTGTCGTTCGCCGGCGTGAGGCGCCTCCGCCCGGACGCCTTCGTCAACCGCCCGGCGCTGCGCAACCTGTGAGTCTCCCTCACTGCGGTGGGCGATTTTTACATCTTCGTATACGGAGTATAGAGAACGTTGTGTAATGCTGCGCGAAAGAAACGGCGAGTTTTCGGCACAAAAAATTAATTGCCGGGTCCTGACAACGAAAAAGTGTCTAAATCCTGTTGCTAAATGAAGGGGGAAAATCCTCTAACACGTGGTGTAGCCAGAATCCCTGTTTTGTGGGTCCTTGATGCCGAAAAAACAATTGGAAGCAAAACGTCCGACCGTCCGTCTATGAACACTACTGGCGCCTAAACTATCCGTACTATCTTTTCCAAATTGAAGAATCGCCTGTTTATTTGTCTCTAGTAGAAGCTTTGAAATTTTGAAAAACATTCTTTAAAATTTGAGGATACTTTACATGAAGTCCCCCGGACATTTTCAAAATTTTCTCAAAAACGGCTCCTTGTTTTGCACCTTCTGAAACAGTTGAGCATCTCCGAAGACGCCTCGCTATTCTTCTATTAAAATATGAAGTCCGTTGACACTTGGTCAGCTGTAACCAAGTGTGTCATCCAATGGGGAGCTAGAACGTCACCTTTGTGACGTCACTGTAGATCCTAATTGAATAAGTGTCACAGTTGATCAAGTGTCAACGGTCATTAAGTTTCAATCGAAATACTTCTTCCGCCAGCCCATGGCCTGCAGCACCAGCTGTTAATGCCTATGTGGTTGTGGTTAGGGATAGATTCGGCTTCGGTGGTAAAACGGGTATCGGGGTGTCCCATACCCAAGTTCTCGGGTTGAAGCCCGATCGTAGCCGTGGAAGGGCAAAAAAATCCTTCATGCGCTTTCCTTCGAAGGGGAAGTGAAGCCGGCCCTCCCATGTTGTAGATTTACTGTATGCAAATGATCAAGCGTAAAATAACCCTTGAGCTAAATTTAAATCGCCTGTTTCGTCGCCCGAGTGATACCTTCTTTCTCAGCTAGATGGTGAACGGAGCGCAGCGAAATTCGCGTGGTCAGGCAGAAGAGCATGACTATTGTCTTGAGTCTCGACCCGTAAAATCATTGAATCATTGAATTGATCATTGAATTGATAATTATCATTGAATTAAATAGAAAAGTTTTCAATTGACATTGATCTGATATCGCCACTGATCACATTGATCTGATATCACCACTGAAAATAATATTGTCAGAATTGATTCACATTATGTTGAAAGTCAGATGAGAATAAGTATGTGTCAGAATTAAGTCATTAAACAGCTGATATCGGACAGGCCTCAAATATCGAATTTCAAAGAGCCTACGTTATTTTCATCACGCTTTTTATTAAGCTTGCGATAGACAAAAATTTAAACAATTATACAAATAAATAATATGTAGTGAAAAGGAAGTTTTAAAATCTACTTTTCTTACCTTTTAAGTACAGACATACATTCATATCACGCGAATGTTCTCCAGGTGGCGGAATAAAAAAAATAATAGGGAGCAATTATGCTCCAGCCCAAGTTAGCTAACGTTTGTGAAATAAACGTATTGCTAATTGTTAATTGCCTAACCCTCCCCAATTTTATTTTTCATAAGTAAGTGTAATCGCTCACTTGACTGAACAGTCAATACTATGTTATCGTAATGTATTTGGTAAGATATAATGCTCTCAGTGCCCAGTGGCCAAGAAATTTAAGATGTGCTCTGTGTCCTTTATTTATTTATATATTTATTTATTTATTTATTTTACATCAAAAACAGTTAAAACTGCGTATGACGTGCTATGGGGAAAAGTGAATTGTGTGCACATTTTCAAAATTCTGTTATCCCTACACTATCAAAAACTACTTGAATTTAGAATTGAAAAAAAAATCTCCCATGCAATAAAGTCAATTTTCAAGGATAATAAATTTTGGGCTCTTATCCATGTTGTCCTTCGGATTAATACTTCCTGCCGCGACAACATGGAAACGATAATTTTAATAATTGTATTTCTCACTGAATTCTAGAAGACGTGCACAGAAAATGAAGTTACATTTATCTCCAGAAGCAAAACAAGGGCCATCTCAGCATTTGCTCAATGGATCATGGAAACTGGACAAAAAACCTGATCGAGGGGGGGGTCATTGACCCAGAAGCTGCGATACAATACTTGTTACATATTGTTTAGAGCTACACAGTTCCAAGTCTTAAGAGCACGTTTATGTAAATTACCTAATGTAATAGAACAACCTAGGAATATATTGCATCCAACGATGTCTCTCTTGGACAGTTACCAGCAAATGGGTTTATTTTGTGAAATATTTCACTATCTGAGTAGTCTCTACAAAGTGAATTCATTGCAAATTTATTCTACTGACACGAGCCTTCAATATATTGAAATACAATCAATAAGGCACTAGTACTCTTCATAATTATTTACAGAGTTCCAATTGACTGTGGAACCTACACTATTGCAGAGTATATGGATAATCTTACTGTTAAAATACATTTTATCGTTTTAAAGGCACAAACATAATTAAACTCAGCGATTAAACAGTGAAACTAAGAAACTAAGACACATTTTAACGTCCTGGTTTTTACTTTCTCGCCCTTACGAAAGTATTTCATAATCAGAGGAAGTTACAAAGCCGTGCGCGGGAAAACAGTGAATTTTTAAAAGGCTCTAGAGATTAACTATTAAGAAAAATATTTATCAAGATTAGTTTAGTCCTGGATTATTGACATAGTATAAAGCAAAGAAAACCAGTTTTGAGAGAGAATTTCAATGTATACTGTTTCAGGCACCTAAACAACAACGGCCTCAAGGAGCTGCCAGACTTCGCGTTTCCCCCTGGAAACGGTTTGAACAGGCTGTGAGTAGGTCGCTTGCGATTAGGCGTACTTCTCCAATGTCTAAATTTACAAATGACATTTATGTAACGCAAAAGACGTAAAAACATCTGGTTCAATTCGACTTGCTTGGTGTACAATGTCACAAAATCATCATGAGTGTCAGTTAATATTTTTGTACTATATTTTACAAACTCTTCATTCCTTTTTTCTTTCTCTCATTTAATCCGTAAGGAGAGAAAGTTACGTAATCATGCGCTGGAAAACAGCTAATTTTTGGAGCAAAAACTCTTAATTCTGGATCCTGATAGCGAAAACGTGAATAAATCCTATTTCTGTACATAGTAAATGACTTCCTCTATCAAATGGTGTAGCCAGAATCCATGTTTTGGGATTCTGTGCCGTGGGCCCTTGATACCGAAAAATCGATTGACGGGAGAATGTCTGACCGTCCGTCCATCTGTGGCCAATGCTAGTTCCTAAACCGTACATCCGATTTTCTGCAAAACTGAAATTCCCCTAACGATCTGGTCGAACACGAGACTTTGAGAGTTTCAATCTGATATTTTGATTTTTGAGGGTACTTAAAATATCAAAGACATTTTCAAAATTTTCTTAAAAAAGCACCATTTTTTATTAAACTTTGTCCTTGGGCGCTTGTAAGGGGCTTGTAAAAGGCGCTTAAGAGAGTGGTACAGGTCTAATGTTTCTTGAAATCCCAGATTTCTTGAAAATTGCAAGTGTAATTTTTGGGAGCTTATTACTGCCACTATATTAATGAAAATAAATAATTTTCCCTATTGAAATATGTTTTTTAAAGACCTCTTGGAATAAGGTCATGTACAATTATTTGAAAAAATGAGTAGTTTTCGTGTAATTTTGTGCAAAATATGAGCAATTTTAAAACCTTTTGCTTTAAAATGGCACCAATGTTTTTCTTTAAATTTTCCCCTAGTATATATCAAGAGACGGTAAAAAATTTGGAGGTAGTCCCATTTTTGGTGAACTCTGTATTTTCGAAAATTGCAAAAAAGTAACATTTCAAAACTACAAAATCGAAGATTGAGATTTTTGCCTTAAAGAGTGTGTTTAAAAATCAGCTCTTTAAATAATATCAAGTACAGGTTTTTGAAACAAACGAGTAGTTTGCGTGTAATTTAAACTCGAAATTATTAAATAAATTTGTAATAAACAATTATCAAACACCGTTCGAAATTTATTGTCAAACTTTTTCCATAGATAGAAGGTGCGCTTAAAAGAATTGCGCGGGTCTTATTTTCGTTGAACACTCTGAAGTTTAGAAATAATGCGTGAAAATATATTCTGTTGATGCACCACTAGTTTAAAAAGTGGTTCAGTTGTTCTGGTCGATGTTGAGGTGACATATGATGTAATATGGAGAAAGCGTGTCAACGTTTAACTGCGTCGAATACACAGGTGCTTTTGACGATAGTTGAAGGATCGCAGGTAACGTTGACTCACGAGGTGCCATTCCAATAAAATACCGACGAGCGCAATTGATCCGAAGACACCTAGCGCTTTAAGTCTGGGCCTCTTTCTCCAGAGCCAGTGTTGGTGTTTGCCATTGGTCATGGACAGACTCAGAATCCCAGCCCCACCCTTCTTCGTAATCATATATTTGAATTTGATATTGGAGCACGATGTTAATGATTACTGAATTTTATCACCTTTACAGAAATAGTACAGAATGAGCCAAAAGTCAGTACCCATTAATGTGAGTTACTTGATTTATTCTCATCATTTATAGTATATTGTTTCAAATTGTTATCGTTCTGCATCGACACATCTCTGAAGCCTGCGAGTACACTTTTTAGGGCTCTGCACAATGGCTTGTAATGCTTTAAAGTTTGTCTCTTCACTTAATGATGGCCTATGCGTCCTATGGTAGTCCATCACTGAGCCATTTGCTTCAAAACGTTTCCGTAAATTGAAAAATGAACCCGAAGTGACTTTTGGCCCATTTTGACAGCGCACCTCAATTCATTGATTATTTCGTGTTTCCAGGTGCGTCACGGCTACGGTCATTAGTGCCGTATATACAGTTTGTTTTTATTCCAGAATATGGCAGTGATCTCCCCCCCCACTGGATGGTGAGATCCGGCACCGACCTACACGTAGGGTTGTTGGAGTTTTCCCCAACAAGGTACCGGGAGCGGTGGCTCAGTGCATCAACTGATGTCACTGCAATGCATCTGACCGAGAGGTCCTACGTTCGAGTCCTGACGGCGGCAGGATCTTCGACACTAGCTTTTCAGCTAGGTCGAATTCAGTCGCTGTCTGGAGGAGAATTCTAGAGGTCGGCTGCTCTGATCAGAGACGCGATCTTTCCTTCCTCTTCCTTGCCCTATCCTCACCCCTTATACACACTTACACTAACATGCACTGTACTACCACACATGCCGGGAGACCGGTCGGGAACATAGAACTTGTCCCGGCTGTGGCAGTGCCCCGCTGGTTGGTGAAACTCCGCTAGTCGACGGAAGGTCGGCGCCGGATCTTCACTGTGAGATCATCGCCACCTCCCGATGAAAAAACATGCACTAAACTTAGGGACAAATGACCTCAGTAGCTGACGTGCCCAGAATCTCGAACAATCAATCAGTTCTAACAAGATATTTTCCACCACGGCCCCAGCCGGGACAAGCTCTAAGCTCCCGAATGGTCTCCCGGCATGTGTGGTAGAATAGTGCATGCATGTATGTTGAAGTAAGGGACAAGAAAAAAGAAGGAAACATCACGCGCGGTCTCTGGCCCATTTCTTGGGGCACTGCTCCGGTATTCACTCGGTGTTGATCGGAGAAACCACAAAAAACTACCGATCAGAGTGGCTGCCCTCAAATGCCACAAATCTAGATCATGTGACTCTCGGCTTTGCTCAATGACCGTTTAGGTCACTTTTCTCTTCCCTCTATATGCGCATTGGAGATGCGACCTTTCATGTATAGAATGTACCTCTTATTATGGCTACTGTTATACTCATAACTGACAAACGAACAGAATGCAAAATATTAAACGGCCATGTAAATAATATTTCTTCATTTTACTTTTTCAGGTGTATTTTTTCAATCGCTGTCACCAAATTAATTATCTAGAAATTAGTATTACTATATTGCTCGGCAATTCTGAAAAAGGTACTCCACATCTGAAATGCACATGAGTGATATAAATTAGGGAAAGTGTGGTCCATCTCTTTGGGTATTACTTCACCATCTGAAGCTCGATTCACCAAGCAAGCCTGCCCGATAATTCAGAACGGAAGGTACGATTGAGATACAATGCCATATGCCTCGAAATATTGCAGTCTATGAAATGGAAACGGTTATCCTACGTTAACACCATGTGCAAACGGAGATGTTTCGATTTGATTAGCAAATGTAAGAGAAAGAATCAATCACATTTTGCGCACAATGCTCCAGGAGTACCTGCAAATATAGAACCATTTTCCTAAGGATGAGCCAAAGTGACAGTTCGCGAAAACAAGTGAACATCACATGTATTTCAGAAAAGTATCGCTCCGCCGCGACAGCTGTTCAGCCCCTTCGTAAAGTGTTTGGGTATGGCTTCTCAGAAGACATTACAATCCAGAAGTCTAAGAGTTTCGCTGATGTATATGCACGTACGCGAGTCCGGGAAATAATTAAATTTAATTACATATGTGGAAAATCTCTTAACATGCTCTCACAACCAATAAAAGAAAACTGCCACGAATGTAAATAGAAAGCTTCCAATCACAGCTCACCACACAATAGCACAAAGGCCGGAACCACGTGCATCGGTACGCATCTCGTATTCAAGTCTCGGTTTTAAAATAAACATAATATTGATCACACAAAAAGTAAATTCAATGTAATATATAAAGGAAAAAAGAATTTTTTCCTTTATATATACATAGAGAGCACATAACACTGCACTTCCTAATTTCAATTATTTCTCGCGGCGCACTATATTTTTGTCGGACGAGGACGTCACGAAAGGAAGCGTTGATGCCATTTACATGTTAGCCAACTGCAAACGAATAAATGCAGGAAGGGAGTCCATTGGCCTCAAGGGCACGACGACCACAGAACCTTCAGTTATGTTGCCAGCACTAGCTGTCACTTTGGCTCATCCTTAGGTAAATCGCTCTATACAGAGAGGGGAACCGGATGCAGTGTTCAGTGAGAAAACTCATTGTCTCTGCGACGTCGCTGATTAGGAGATGCCCGGTTTCGAATCCCGATGGTAGCGAATTTTGGACGCTAGCTTTGTAGGTAGATTGTATTCTGCCATTGTTGGAGAAGAATTCAAGCTGCCGGTTGTTCTGATCGGTAATTTTCCGCATCATTTTCCTAACAAACGGACCATGGACCACGTGTGATGTTTCTTTGCTCATTCTTGGCATATCCCCTCCCCTTTCACACACTTACATTCTCTTCATTACCAAACGAATCGGGTGCTTAGAGCTTGTCCCAACTAGAGGCGGTTCCTTTCTGAGGAAGATGCCTGGAGGGGAAAACTCCTGTACAACGACGTAAAGATCGGCATCGGATCTCGAGTCCCAGCGGGGGAACACAGCCACCTCCTGGGCTCCCAAGCGCTTGACTTGCGGGGCTAAAGGGCTCTGAGGTTGAGGCGTGTGCGTGCGCGCGTGTGCGTGCGCAGGGTGCTGGGCCACAACGCGCTGAGGAGCCTGCCGCCCGCCGCCTTCCGCTTCCTGCGGCCGCTGCGCGAGCTGTGAGTGCAACGCCATCACGTGGCTGATCACGT
This sequence comes from Teleogryllus oceanicus, assembly GCA_964035755.1. Classification (NCBI taxonomy): domain Eukaryota; kingdom Metazoa; phylum Arthropoda; class Insecta; order Orthoptera; family Gryllidae; genus Teleogryllus; species Teleogryllus oceanicus. The sequence continues at coordinate 49,367,793 of CAXIVR010000007.1, read as the reverse complement.
GACGCCTCTTTGTGAAGGGAACAAGTTCCCAACTGTGGCGGCACACTGTTCGCCAAATTCTCATAATGCCACACCCTCTTGATTGGTATTTTTGGTGTCACTCATAATCGTATTGTAAAGGAACGCGAAATTTACGAACCATATACTTGGATTTATTTATAGCTGCCTGTGAAGTAAATAAGCTGTTTCGGTGTCATCCAATCGGAAAGTTGAACGCCACCATAGTGGCGTCACTATAGTGGCTTGTAAGGTCCCGATTGGATGGCACCGTAACAGATGATGAACTGTCACAGGCAGCTATGGAAATATCGCAGTATACACTTAACAGACTTAATACAGAAAAGACAAGTTTTAAAATTGAATTACCATTTATATATTTCAATTTTGTATCACAGAAAATGAAACTTGAACACACACTATGCAGCACTACAAGTAACGTAAAAATGAAACTTGAACACACACTATGCATCACTACAAGTAACGTATGCTCATTGTTACTGAATACATGGACACAAAAAAAACACTTCCACAACCGTATGTAATATAGCTGCACCAATTGCAGGAAAAAGCTGTATTTTGGTACAAATCAAATCCTATTGTTCCAGGGATCTACGTCACAACAAACTCACTTCCCTCAGCCGCGAGGCTCTGGAGCCCCTGGAGTCGCTGACTGTGCTGTAAGTTCAGCTCTTGGCCGCAAGCGTACCTTGGCCCTGTGGTAGTTGACCGTTGCCATCCAGATTCCTATACAAAAAGTAGATGAGTAGTAACTATATATATATATATATATATATATATATATATATATATATATACTGTGTGTGTATATATATATATATATTATGATATATATATATGATATATATATATATATATATCATTATATATATATATATATATATATATGGTAGTAACGCATGAACACACTACAGTTTTTAATGCCATTAGGCAGATCGTAAAACCATATAACTAACCTAGTCTGTTTTCGCTCGTGTGTCGCTTACTACTTTTCATTGTACCATCTTCTTATAAGTTCATTTAACACTGTAACATTTTCTTATCGTTCTTAGAGCAAACATATAGACCATTTCTTGGAATGAGTGTACTCATATGCCATCTATAGTTACAACTTGTTTGTTTCGATCGTTGTAAACAGACAGCGGACAGTTAATCTGTAACGGTCGCCGGCCGTTGAGAGTTCCTTTTCATTCCTCTGTTTTTCTTTTTATTAAGTCAATATAGTATTCCAAAATTTCGAGAAATGTTTTAGACGTTTGAGAGGAAATGTTGGTATTCTATAATTTTTTGCAACAATGGTTGCAACTTGTGCCGCTCGTTTAGTGTAAAACTTTGCACTTCTCCATGTAATTTGAAATGCCATTTACTATTAGTTTTATCCAAACTAATTTTATAATCATGTTGAAACTTATCCCTTGTAGTAACTAGTCAACTCCGACAACGCGAGATCGGTGAACGAAACCTAGAACGTGTAGTGGGAACAAGGGCATTCTGTTTCGTAGTGCAAATGAGAATGACGCGTTATTATTAATTAAAATGTATTTGGGCATAGTTATGCGATGGACAGGATCAATGATATTTTATATTAATCACAAAGGCCGGAACCTCCTCGCGTAAAATGGACGAAGTAGCGAAGCGACACTGCGCCTTAACAGTTTGAGGCGAGTTAACATTTGATATATATATATATATATATATATATATATATATATATATATATATATATATATATATATATACACACACACACATACACACACACACACCATTCCGCACGCGGGTGCGTGTTGATGTAGTGAGCCAATGCTGTCTCTTTCGTTCGCATAAGGAGCCTTTCCTGATGAGTCTTGGTGGTTGGCTCAGGTACCTGAACGGCAACCTGCTGCGCGCGCTGCCGCCGGAGGCGTTCCCTCCGCTGCCGCGCCTGCGCACGCTGTCCCTGGCGCGCAACCGCCTGCGCAGCGTGGCCCCGGCCGCCTTAGCCGCACTACCCGCGCTGCGCCACCTGTGAGCCTCTTAACTAATGCATTGATTGATTGATTTTCCGTGTCATTGATTGATTCATTGGTCATTCATGTAACTGCCTGCGCAGCGTTGCGCCGGCCGCCTTAGCCGCACTACCTGCGCTGCGCCACCTGTGAGCCTCTTAACTAATGCATTGATTGATTGATTGATTTTTTCCGTGGCATTGATTGATTAATGCATCAATGCATTGGTCATTCATGTAACTGCCTGCGCAGCGTTGCGCCGGCCGCCTTAGCCGCACTGCCCGCGCTGCGCCACCTGTGAGCCTCTTAACTAATGCATCCGCGACCACACCTTCTGCAGGGCTCAGCACGCCAACCATCCTAAGATGTGATGTCGACGTGCGTCAAGATGGCATATACCGGGGGTGGTAGCTCAGTGCATCAATTGATGTCACTCCACCGCCTCTGAACGGGAGGTCCTAGTTTCCCACTCCCCACGGCGACAAGATTTTCCACACTAGCTTTTCAACTCAGTCGAATTCAGTCGCTGTCTGGAGGAGAATTCTAGAGGTCGGCTGCTCTGATCGGTAGTTTTCCGTGGTTTCTCCGTCCAACACCACACGAATACCGGTTCAGTACCCTAACAAACGGGTCACGGACCGCGCGCGACCTTTCCTTCTTCTTCCTTCTCTTATCCTCACCCCTTACACACACTCACCATGCACTACACTACCATACATGCCGGGAGACCTTCCCAACTGGAGTGGTGCCCCGCTGGTGGGAGGTACCTGTTTGGGCAAGCCGACGGTAGGTCGGCGCTGGATCTCGCCATCCAATAACAGAAGATCACCGCCACATCCCAATGAAAAACATGCACTACACTTACGGGACTAATGACCTCCGTAGTTGACATGCCGCAATCACTAACAACCAACCATAACCAATATAGCAGTAGCTATAGTGTTGGTGCCAGTACTGGACACATCTGCGGCGTCACATGGGCGCAGATTTTCCACACTAAATGGCACCCAGTTTCAAATGAAAATGCTTAGATTAAATGGCCAGTTCGTAGGCCTGACTAATAAGTGCGATTTATTTTAACCAGACGTGAGGATAAACTGCAGTTAATTGATTATCAAAGTAAGGTATTTTCTGCGCTCGGTTTCTTGACAAATTGCAGCGTTTCAAAATGGCTGGAATCAACGCGGGGCGAATTTTGTTATAATTTATAATAAATTGCGGTATGTTTAATATTAGCGCTTATAAATTATAACTAGTTGATTAAAAAGGAATCTGAAATTTATGGATTGACACATGAAATGAGCTTGTAATTATAAGTAAAGCCAAAATCATTTCATTGTAATCATTTAATAAGAATTTAATATTATTAGAGAAATATCTCTTATTTTGCAAGTTCCAAGAGAGACCGAGTTTTCTGTAAACAACACTTTAAAACCAAGTATGTACCTCATATCTCCAAGCAAATAGTTTTCATAACGCGTGAAAGACAATTTCTTGTTATCAAATATTGCCAACAACACTCCTTACAATATTTTATTCATAAATCAAATATGTGGTAAGTGTTGGGTAAAAATTTCGAAGCTTAAGAAAACTTACGCGGATGATTCAAACCCTTTCTTGATTCAAGATAAACTAAAACACCCCTCATTCTTTAGAAGTCACAGCAGCTGCCTGAATTATTTCGCCGAAGGGGAGAAGTTCTGTCGTTATGCAGCGCTAAGTTACAAACGCGGATGATATAGTGATTGTGGGAAGAACTACAACGGCGTTACGGGAAGCGGCATCAAGTTTGGTTGATATGGCAAAAGTGATCGGACTAAGTGTCAATAGTAGAAAACCCCAAATATATATATATATATATATATATATATATATATATATATATATATATAAAATTAACCAAGAAGAAAACTAGCACGGAATCAATCGAAGCAGAGGAATATTCCTTTGAAAGAGTGAACTCTTTTAAATATCTTGGAACACTCCTGACCCATGATAACTCTTTGACAGCTGAAATTAAGGCAAACAGAAGCTACTTTGGGCTAAAATAACTTTTTGGCTCGCGACCCCACGACATAAATATAAGCTAAAATTATATGACTTTGCTAAGACTTTGCTTATAGTGATGTATGAAATCGAATGTCTAGCCTTAAATAAATGTTATATAAATCTACTAGATGTATTTGAGAAAAAATCTTGAGGAGAATCTTTGAGCCGGTGCAGGACACCGGCAAATGGAGAATCCGACACAACTTGGAGTTACACAATAGAGTTATACAATACACATACGAGTTATACAATAGCAACAATATTGTTAAAGAAATCAGTCTGACTAGACTAAGATGGCCTGGCAATATCTGTCGCTTGCCGGAATCAACTACGTAAAGAATTGACTTTTGCGCGACCTGTTGACGCTTGCAGAGATGGAAGGCTACCCCCTAAGATGGCTGGTTGGTGTTGAGGAAGACCTGAAATGCAGAGAAGTGTAAAATCGGAGGAGGAAGGCACGGCAGTGAGATACATTAAACGAAATCCTGAAGAAGGTCCAAGTCCACTCATGGACTGTTGCGATCGAAGAAGAAGAAGAATTGAGTGATTGATTTTTTCGTGTTTCCGGGCGCCTCAACTTCTTTGGTCATTAGTCCCGTTAGTGTAGTGCATGTTTTTTCTTCGGGAGATGGCGGTGATCTTCCCCCGCTGGATCGTGAGATCCGGCGCCGATCTACCGTTGACTAGTGGGGTTTCCCCCTAACCAGGACTCTCCCACCAGCGGGACACCGCCCAAGCCGGGACACGCTCTAAGCTCCCAACCGGTCTCCCGGAATATGTGGTAGTGTAGTGTATGTTAGTGTAAGTGAGTGTGTAAGGGGTGAGGATAGGACAAGGAGGGGGAAGGACAGATCGCGCGCGGTCCGTGGCCCGTTTGGTAGGGTACTGCTCCGGCATTCGCCTGGTGTTGATCGGAGAAACCACGGAAAACTACCGATCAGAGCAGCCGGCCGCTAGAAGTCTGCTCCAGACAGCGACTGAATTCGACGTAGCTGAAAAGCTAGTGTCGAAAATCCTGCCGCCGTTAGGACTCGAACCTAGGACCTCCCGGTCAGAGGCGCTGCAGTGACATCTGTTGATGCACTGAGCTACCGCTCCCGGTAAGAAGAAGAAAAAGTAGTTAAAAGACATTTTAATGCTGATAATTATGTTCTTAATTATTTGTAAAACGTATGTTCACGGTGGTGTTGACGAGCACAAAGTACAATTAATTAAAATGGAAAATGTACGTTAAACATTTCGAAATTCAGACATGTGATAAAATCATTCTCCTGCTCACCAATGATTAGGAACTTTTAGCATGTTATCACATTCGTGCATTCGAGAATGCACTTAAAGACTTTTTCATATAATCCGAAGAGTATTGTTTCTTGTTCAATGAAATACACATATTTTGATTATGCATTTACTACCTTTTTACTATTTTCAATATAATACATTGAATGAATACATAGAAAGGGAATATGTGTTTGTGACCCAATTACGCCTGAACGGCTGTTTTACGGGAACGTGATAAATTTGTAAGTTGGAAATCACACATACATTTCTCTTCAAGATATAAAAATGGGATTAGAAATCGGGGGTAACAACCTTGTAAAAACCATGTGTATGTGAAATTAGTATGGAAACTCTTAAAAACAAAACCAAATCTATTAATAGCATGAATGTAGTTCCAATGATAAAATTGAATACCATATCTCATGAAAAAATGGAAATGCTATATTTATCAATTTCATATGCTTTACATATCAATTTCTTTCCTTAATAATTTATTAGTCAGATATCATTAACAACTACTACTTATTAATTCTTAAGCATTCCCTTTTAAACCATCCTTGTGATCATGATTTTTGTATACGGTAAGTGCACTGACATGTCACTATACATGAGTGAATTCTTTTAACTAGGAAATACCATTTTTAGCAAAGTAAAAAAGTGATCATACTTTTTACTTATAGTACACTTTAGCATTAAAAGAAAGTAACATAAACATTGATACCTTTTAAATTACTTTCTGGCAGTACAAGATAACAAAAAGTAACCTATTATTCGTTACCAATTGTACCAGCAAACATTTGTAACACTCACCTATATTGAATATTTATACCATCTTGGCCCCTACACATGTAATTAATCGCCCTCACTTTTTAGTAAGATTATTTGGTCCTGGTAACTTGTCATTCATGGTTATGTACCGCCCCCAAAAACAATATTATACCGAAACTTGTGTTCTCGTCTCCAATGTCGGCATCCACCGTGTTGGCACCGCTCGGGAGAATCCGACATCACTCGGGCTCGTCCGCTGGCCACCTGCACAATGGGTAGGGTAGCTCGGTCTTTCCACGTTGCCCTCCTGTGCCATCGCTTCAGCCGCCGGTCTCCATGATTACCTTCCCGAAACACTGGATTTGGCTATCATGCATATCAGGTCCTTTGTCTATTACCCTATAACTTTACGTACTGTCTAACAATATATCACTTGGTTCTGATCCATGATAATGAACATTCGTCCTTCCAATCCTGATATACGCATTCACGCAACTACATTGCTTCGAACTTCACTGCATTAAACTGCATTACATCCTCACTGTTCAGTGATCGTCATTGTTCTAATAATCCTGCCTCATTACAGGAAATAATTGTCCCTTATGCCCACATACGTACCGCTACATAGAGCTTCTTCATCACTATATTCACTCATACACGTTTCCGATCATTTGTAGCTCTAATCAGTCTCATTATCGATTCCTTTTATACTCCTTCACACTCATAAAACAACAATCATTACGCCCTTCTTATCACTCGTACTGCACCAGTATTAATTCCTATGTTGCGGGCAACTCTAATATATAGAGTCCTTCCTGTCCGCCACTCGGCGTGCAACTGCCTGTTTTCCAACGACTCTTACCGAATTATTAAATTTGAAACGTTTCAAATTTCAAAATCAAAAATAAATATTTATTTACAATGATAACGACCTGGTACCAGATACATATTTATTATAATATATTTCAATTTATAGATAGATAATTTATTTAATTTGATTTGGGCATTAAGCCCGGTGGCAAATTCTTTCCACTTACTTTACATCTAATACCACAATATAATAATTGTCGCGGCTGTGAAACACTTTTAAAGAGCGCGCCTAAGAAGCAGCGCTCAGCGGCGGTCAGAGAAGGCAGCGGAGGCGGCGGAGCGAGAAGACGCCGCCCAATCCCGGAAAGCGAGCTGGTCGGAGAGCCAGCTACGCAGCAGCGAGTCTCCAGCGCCGCCCGCTTTAAGAGCGAGCGCCGCCAGCCGAGAAGTACGACAGTAATTGGCAATTGTGTTGTGAGGAGAGCGTTAGTGACCGTGCGCCTAGTTGAATTCCGCGAGGAGATTGTACAGTGTAATTTCTGGTTTCGACATAGCTTGTTCTTGTTACATCTCCTGGACTTTTGGTTTCTTGATTTGGGTTTGTGACTCGGTACGCTCTTTGGACTTTGGAATTGTAACCTTTGTACTTTCGGCAGTTGATTACAATAAATGTTTGTGTATGTAAAGCGTGCAATTATTCTGAACATAACAATTGGCGACGAGGATAAAACTTTTTGCAAAGTTGGTTACGTTTTGTTGCCGGTAACGGAAGGCGACGAAGAAAGTGAAGTGCAACAATCTGGTATTTACTACAAGTAGAAGATGGCGAGCGCACCAGCTCAATCGGAGTTGGCGCAAGTGCTGCAGTTTATTCAACAGCAGCAACAACAGCAACAACAGCAGCTACAGCAACATCAACAGCAGTTTATGCAGCAGATGTTAGAAATGCAGGCCAAACAACATTTAGCGCAACTAGAAACGCTGAAGGCGGTGAGTCAGAACCAAGGCAAGCAACTGCCTGCGCCTTTTGACCCTTTCAAGCCGCAGTTAGAGAATTGGAGTGATTACGCGGAAAGGCTAGAACAACATTGGATTTTTTGTGGGGTCGAGAGTGAAGAAAATAAAAGGGCAGCGTTTCTTAGTTATGGCGGTAGTGAAATTTGCGCACTGTTAAAAAAGTTATGTACCGGGCACGAGATTAATAAACTTAAGTGGTCAGAAATTAAAATTATGTTAGACAAGCATTATGAGAGGAAACCACATGTGGTCGCAGCGAGGTACGCATTTTTTCAGTGCAGAAAGGGAGAAAAAGATACGCATGCCGAATGGATAACAGAACTGAACGGGCTAGCTAAGAAATGTGAATTTAGGTGTCAATCGGAGGCTAGTAAACAATCTTACGCAGAAACTTTAATTAGGGATGTAGTAATTCTGCATACACCCGAAGACGGCATCAGAATGCAAGCACTTAGCAATAGTGATCCATCGCTACAGGAGATTCGTAGGTTGGCGTCGACTTTCGAAATTACAACGCAGGCGGCAAGGCAGATCGCGGCTGATAATCAGGTTATGCAAGCAGGCTCAGGGGAACAGCACCGCCGCGATAACAGCAGGAGTGAGAGTAAAACCTTGGAGCACAAGATAAGAAGCCGGCCGCGGCGCCATCGATCGGTGGACACCTCCAGCTCGAGCGAGTCGAGTGACGTCAGAAGGGCACCGCGTTATCAGCAGCGGTTAGATAACCAGGGCAGTGCGCGTAGTAGCAGGGATAATGGCAGCAACTACAGGGCCGATAACGGAATAAGGAAGTCGTGTAAATACTGTGGGACGTCACACCAGAGGTGGCAGTGCAGGTTTAGGCAAGCACAGTGTTTCAAGTGCGGTAAAGTGAGCCACATAAAGGAAGTGTGTTGGCAGTTAAGTTAGAAAGGCGGGAAAGAAGAAAATTAGTAGAGCAAGAGGAAATGGATATCAACGCAGTGAATCAATTGCTAAATAGTAAGGGACAAAATAGGCTGATCCTAGATTTAGAATTGGGAAAAAATAAAGTGAAATTTTTGGTGGACTCAGGCGCAACGGTTACGTTAGTAAATATTGACACTTATAAAAAATTAGGTTCCCCCCAGGTGAAAAAAGTAGGAAAGCCAGTGTTCGGATTTGGTAGAGATCCGATTAAAGTAATGGGAAAAGTGAAAATTCCAGTAGTGTATAAGAACAGAAAAGCAATTTTGGAAGTAATTGTAGTAGACAGATATGACGTAATGAACATTCTGGGCCTAGACAGTTTCGAGAAAATTGGCTTAGAAGTCGTGGATAATGTGTTCACCCTGCAACAGGAAAAACTGTCAACATTGGTAGATGAACTGAAAGATGAATTTTCTGAGGTGTTTCAGCCCGGATTAGGAAAATGCAAAAAATTTGAGGCGGAACTTAAGTTAAAAGAAAATGTTAAGCCTAGATTTTTTAAGGGGCCGGTGCCGTGGGCCATTAAGGAAAAAGTGGAAGCTGAGTTGAAGAGGTTAGAGGAACAGGAAATAGTTACAAAAGTGACAACAAGCAGTTGGGCTACGCCGTTAGTGGTGGTGTCAAAAAGCAATGGGGATGTGCGTCTATGTGGTGACTTTAAAAGCACGGTTAACGACCAACTAGAAATTGAACAATATCCGATCCCCAAGCCGGAAGATTTATTTTTCAAATTGACAGGTGGTCAGCAATTCACTAAAATAGACTTAAAAGATGCATACTTGCAAATTCCCCTCAATGAGGAAGCAAAGAAAGTGTTAGTGGTTAACACTCCTTTAGGACTATTTAGATATAATAGATTGCCTTTCGGGATTGCTTCAGAAGCGGCTATTTTCCAGAGTTCTAGAACAGATAACGTCACAAGTGGGTGGATGCATTAACTACCTGGACGATATCATCGTAACAGGCAAAAGCAGGGAAGAACATATAAGGAACTTAAAAGAATTGTTAGCACTTTTGGCCGAGTGGGGTTTCAAAGTGAATTTCAAGAAATGTGAATTCTTCAAGCAACAGGTAACATTCCTAGGCCATGAAGTAACGGAATCCGGTATTAAGCCAACGCAGCACCACGTGGAAGCCATAAAAAACCTCCCTGCTCCCAAGAATGTGAAGGAGCTTCAAGCTTTGGTGGGGAAGATAAACTATTACAACAAGTTTATCAAAAACTTTTCTTCGATTACAGCCCCTTTGAATGCGTTAAAAAAGAAGGGCGTTAAATTTGTGTGGCCACCAGAATGTGAGGTGGCACTGGGTAAATTGAAGAAAGCTATTGTTGAAGCGACACAGCTTAACCATTACATCCCGGGTAGGGTGACCACGATTGCGACTGACGCATCAGATTATGGAGTAGGGGCAGTATTATCACAAAAGGATGAAACGGGTGTAGAGCGCCCCATCGCTTTCGCGTCCAAGTCATTAAACAAGCATCAAAAAAATTACTCCCAGATAGAAAAAGAGGCTTTAGCAGTAATTTTTGGGGTTAGAAAGTTCAAGGAGTACATTTATGGGTCCAAGTTTCATATTATCACGGACCATAAGCCGTTGGTACAGTTGTTTCATATGGGTAAGAAGTTGCCGGAAAGTATGGCAAAAAAGCTGCAAAGGTGGGCTTTGTTTTTGACTGACTACCATTATCAAATTCATTATAGGCCCACAACCCAGCATGCCAACGCGGACGCGCTGTCTAGATTACCAGTGGGTCCAGACGTGGAGTTTGATGAATCGGAAGAAGCATGCCAGCAAGTCGATCTAGAAGACTTGGGGGTGCTACAGGATTTCCCCATCACAGCCGCAACGATTGCATCAGCTACTGACCAGGATAAGGAGTTGCGGGTGGTTAGAGAATATGTAAAGAAAGGTTGGCCGAGGAGTTGCGAAAAGAGTAGCACTGCGTGGTATAATAAAAGGGACGATTTATCAGTTAAGTCAGGAGTTTTATTACTAGCTAGTGAGCAAGGAACCAAGGTGGTGATACCGAGAGTCCTGAGGAAGCAGGTACTGGAATTGTTACACCAAGGACATTGGGGGATTGTGAGTACAAAACAGTTAGCTAGGCGCCACTGCTATTGGCGAGGGATGAACTCTGACATAGAAGAATTGGTTAGGAGTTGCAACGCGTGCCAAATGAATCAGTCCGCCCCGCGGCAGGATTGGCACTCGTGGCCGACACCTGAGGCGCCTTGGGAGAGAGTGCACGTCGACTTTGCCGGTCCTTTTTGGGGGAAAATGTGGCTAGTGGTAGTTGATGCTTTATCCAATTTCCCATTCATAGTGGAGATGGGAGTCACCACGGCCGCGGCGACGATAGATGCCTTGGAGAAGATCTTCGTGACAGAGGGACTGCCGCAATCATTGGTGTCCGACAACGGACCCCAGTTCACATCAGAAGATTTTTTTCGGTTCTGTAGGTCCAACGGCATCAAGCACATATGTGCACCGCCTTTCCACCCTCAGTCTAATGGGGAGGTGGAGCGGTGCGTTCGCACCTTTAAAACGGCAATGCGAAAGGCGAGGGACGCCGGAGCTGAGAGGAGCAGGGCGCTGATGCGGATGCTGGCAACATATAGGACGCTACCTGGACCTGAAGGGAAGAGCCCGGCAGAGATTCTGCATGGCCGGCAGCATAGGTCGCTGCTGTCATTGCTAGTACCAGGTAACAATCACAAGGAAGAGGAGTTGCAGCCGAAATTCCAGGTAGGCAGCAAAGTTTATTGTACCTCGTTTAAAAAGGAACCTGCCTGGTGGCCTGGAGTAGTAATAGGAACCCGAGGAAGTAAAGTATATGAAGTTTTGACATATAGCAAAACGGTGGTGAGACACCAGGGACAATTGCGCCCCAGGTACACGCTGGAGCCGGTAGACACATTAGGAAGAGGCTCCGAAAGGAGTATAATAGAGAGAGCTATGAGAGAACTGATTCATGACGCCCCATTACAGGAGCAGCCCACAGAGCCGCCGCCCACGCCGGAGCTTCCGGCGGTAGCACCAAGGAGGTCCACAAGACGCCGTGTACGTTTTGCACCGTACACGACGCTTTCAAGAGGGGAGGTGTCGCGGCTGTGAAACACTTTTAAAGAGCGCGCCTAAGAAGCAGCGCTCAGCGGCGGTCAGAGAAGGCAGCGGAGGCGGCGGAGCGAGAAGACGCCGCCCAATCCCGGAAAGCGAGCTGGTCGGAGAGCCAGCTACGCAGCAGCGAGTCTCCAGCGCCGCCCGCTTTAAGAGCGAGCGCCGCCAGCCGAGAAGTACGACAGTGATTGCCAATTGTGTTGTGAGGAGAGCGTTAGTGACCGTGCGCCCAGTTGAATTCCGCGAGGAGATTGTACAGTGTGATTTCTGGTTTCGACATAGCTTGTTCTTGGTACATCTCCCGGACTTTTGGTTTCTTGATTTGGGTTTGTGACTCGGTACGCTCTTTGGACTTTGGAATTGTAACCTTTGTACTTTCGGCAGTTGATTACAATAAATTTTTGTGTATGTAAAGCGTGCAATTATTCTGAACACAACAATAATGAATACTAAAAATACATACAATTTAATAAACAGAACAAAATTACTCCATTTATGGCATGCATACTAAATGCAGAGGCCCTTCACAGACTTCTGATCCTATCGTTTACACTATTATTAAATTTACTCTTAACCTAAAAGTGTTTATGTTTCTAGGAAAATTCTCCATTGGTGCTGCAGGCGGGCTATTCCATGACTCAATAGTCGTATTTACAAAAGATTATTTTCCAACATCAGTTCTGTTTCCTTGGACGTATTTTCCTAATATGGTTGTGACGTGCCAAGTAGACGGGTTCATGCATTCTTTCCTGAATTTCCCTCCATGCCAGTTTTTCCCCTAACTCTTTTTAAAATATACACAACCTTGTTTTTTCCCTACGGCTCGCCAATGATTCCCATGACGATACTTCATTGGCAATATTTTCTAACGAATTTCCCCTTTTAACAAATTTTGCTGCTACTTTCCGAACTCTTTCGATGGCGTTCATTTGGCCCGTTCTATATGGATCCCAACACGCTGTTCCGTACTCTTAACACCGGCCGCACAACGGTTGTATATGCTAGTTCTCTTGATTTACTGCTTTCCTTCCTTAAAACTCGCATTACAATGTGTAAAGATTTCTATGCCTTCCCAAAAGTAAAGTTGACGTGCTCCCCCCATCCCAGGTGTTCATTAATTATCACCCCCAAATATTTACAACTATTTGCCTGTGGAATTATCTTGTCCGCAAGCAAATACTGAGCCGTCCCTTTATTTCTACTGAGCTTAAAACCAACCATTTTGCATTTATCAGGATTTATCTTCATTCTATTGATTTCCGTCCATTCTTCTAAGCATGGCAAATCTCGCTGTAATTTGTTTTACTCATCTTGAAAGTTAGAAAAAAATGTAATTCAGTTTATAATAATTTCTGTTTATTTTAAATAAACTCCTGAAGAAGAGAAAAAATGCTCCTCGAAACGTTGAAAAATAATGTTTCAAAAATTTAACAATACATTTCAGTAAAACTTCAATCTAAATAATATTTTTTACTATTTGTTTGGTTTTCGGTATGTACAATTTATGACTGTCTAAAATAAAACTGGACAAAAATCTTAATAAATAAATTAAATAAAGCTGAAAGGTCTTGAAGAGGGAAGATCGGGTACAGTCCTTGGGAGACTGACAGTGGAGTTGGAAAGAGATTATCGCACTAGGCTTGTGATATTGAGATGATAGAAGATATGGACAGCTTGCAATGCATACGCAACAAATACGATTACATCAGAGGGGCTCCAGCAGCTTCTTCAAACTGATGCTTTTATCGACCAGATCCACACGCAGCCGCAAATGCAACAGCATTTTAATTTCGGATTTTCTGCTCTAAGCAGCTTAAATGAGATATCTGACAACAAACGCTGATGTGAACGCTTTTCAGCAATGCTTCAATGCGAGTAATGAAATTTAATGTTTAACGTTTATATGAAGTACTTGACTCTAGATGGTGCTACATCAAATTCGTTCTGAGAAATAAGAAGGTAAAGATTCCAATCAGGCTTTCCCGGTCACGAAATAAAATAGAAATGTCTCTGTAGCACAGCGTCATTTGTTGCAACAAAACCACAGTACATGCACAGAATGTAATACTCGATATGGCGAATGTGGAGTAGAATTTTCTTAATTCCAATTGAAATGAGGCATAGGACCATGTATAGCCGAGCCCTTCATTTAAAAATTAATTTTATTAATGAAAAATAGACTAGTATGTTATTAAATATTTTTTTATCACAATAGATAATTTACGTTCATCAAATTTCAAGCTTTTTCATAAAAAAGTATTTGTATTCCTTCATGTACAACCCTTCACTTGGGCATTTCCGAATCCGTACTTGGATATTACAAATTCCTGGAAGGGGGAGAAGGGGTAGAAATGTAATTTAGCAGTGAGATCAGTGAGAATTATTCACCTTTTGGGAAAGATTCATGATATTGATCATCCCTGAAAATCCTTGATTACATATTGCCATGTTCTTATCTGTGACTACCACCTCCGACTTGCGGATCACCTCCGACTTGCGGATGCCCGGTTCCTTTCGGAGAGGTCATTGCTGTTTACACCTGAAGTTCTGACTGGCCAGTAGGACGCATGCATAAAGGAGCTTTTGCTCCGTCGACCAGTAAAAGTTTCTAGTTTACACATTATATGTAATTACTAAGATGGCTGGTTTATACATTATATGCAGTTACTGAGATGACTCGTTTACACATTAGATTTAGTTACTATCGTTATTGAGCTTTAGTTTCTACAAATGACGCTATGACAACAGATAGCCGAGCGATGTCAGTCAATTAAGAATTAGGCCATCCGCCCCTGTCACCAAATTCTGCGTCGATGCTGAGGCGATGAGTCGCATTTGTCGCCGTTAGGCCCAGCCATGGGCAAGCGCACCTGCGTAGCCCCGGGGCTCCGGCGACGGCTCCCTGGGGCAGGCCGTTTGGTCCTGCCTGTCGCCACCGATCCCGATCGATGTCCAAAACCGTATCGTTTATAGTAACGTGGCGGAGCGCTGTTTCTGTCGCGGCACCTCAACGACCCGACGATACACAGAACGAAGTTCAATCTTCAAGACTTTACCGCAATGCTGCTAAATATTCTCTTTAAAGAGAATGAATAATTCTCTTTAAATTATGCTAGCGCTGCCTTTTTTTAATTTTTACTGATTTTTATGCGAAAAAATTATCTTTTAATCTTTATTCTTATCTTATTATGATCATGATGGGCATCATTACTTTACTCCTGATCATTTAAACTTGACTTAAATTATTTTTAATTTAACATTCTTGGCCTTGAACATTTATCTTTTTTAATTTTTTAAAAATTCTTATTTTAGAACGTTTCCCTTTCGTCGAAAAACGGCACCCTTACCGATGTCTTGGGTGTCGCCACCACTGCTCCCAAGTCCAAATTCCATTTCACTCGTCCACACTTACAGTTTCAAGACTTGGTCGTCCGAAAATTATTCCTCACTACTATTATACGACATCTAGTCCGTCGCGAATGTGTATTTTCGCGTTTTTTCACATATAATTTGAACCCATTAAAATGTCATTATACTCGTGACCTTTTATCCACCGCTTACCGAGACACAAATCGTTCTAATTTAAAAATTTAACAAAATTCATTCTGTTCTCAGTCTTACATTCGCTGCCTACCAAGTCACCACTCGTTCAGACGAAATTTTTACTTCCAGAAGCTCATCTTGCACTCGTTTGGGTCTTGTTTTCATTGTTTCATTCGCCACTGTGATGCTATTCTGTCCTTTTGCTACTGAACCAACTGAGTTCTTTTGTCTAGTAATATATGCTCTCTTGTAATATATTTATTTATTTAAAATATTTTTAAATTATTTTAAATACTCGCTAGAAATTAATTCTATTTAACTCTTCCCGGTTTCTAAATCCTCAACATTATGTTTCTGCTCATATTTTCTCCAACGTATTTGATTTTCTATTTGAAATTCGCCATCATATTTTAATTTATTTTTAACCGAATGTCTTTAAATATTTGGGTCCGTCTCAATACCGAGCGAAGTGGCTCAGGACGTAGGGCGCTGACTTCGCATTCGGGAGACCCGGATTCAATCCCTGTGCCGGCCATCCTGTCCGGAGTTTTCGTGGTTTCCCTCGGTCATCCAGGAGAATGCAGGGATGGTTTTGCTGAAAGGCCGTGAAACCGACGTCGCTGGCCGAATTCATTACCTACGTCAAATCACAAAGGTTAATTGAATTCCAGATATCGCGGGTTCCTGGTTGGGTGACGGACTAGGAAACTCGGGTGCCGAGGCTAATTGCCCTTTATGGGACACGTAATGGCTAATTACAAATGGTGATTGATGATATAAACTGATCAACGAAACGTAGTTTCGTCTGAAAGTTCAATGCATTATGTTACGGAGTGTAAAGCATTATGTTGTCGTCGCCAACGTAGTAGCTAATGAAAATCTGATTTAAAGAGAATAGTTTTGACGAATGCAACGGCATAACAGAGGGTAGGTACAAAAGTAGAAGAATAAATCCTCAAAACTCAATGAATTGCAGCATCTCTGCATAATTGTAATGGAACAAAAGACTATATCAGAACCTTGCTATAATATTCATGTTTTAAAATCTCTTTTGTTCCTTTATGAATTCAGATATCTCTACAACAATCAACTAACGCAGCTCTGGAATGGAACTTTCCAGAACCTCACGCAGCTGCGCAGCGTGTGAGTATATAATTTGAATTAAATTTTTGAAGAAAATATAGTTTATTTTGTACTGATACTCGTAAGTTATTGATTGTCACTGCCTTTAATACGGAGCTCAATATACATTGCTTAACATACCTAGATCGAGAGGGTTGTGGTTACGAGGAAAAGAATTTTTTTTATAGAGTTAATTACGAGAGAGAATTTTGGGAGGTATATAAAATTAATTAAAAAAACTAATTGGTAAAAAATAAAATTTTTGCCAGGGGAGTTACGTGGTTCTAATGATCTCAGGCGACAAAAGCCACCGAGCCAAAAGCTTTTTATCGCCATTCGATCATTACAATCTTTATAACGCCGTTGGTGCATAAAGATCTATTCATTCGTAGTGGTATATTTTAGCGCAATGAATCGTAAAGAGGAATGTAGTAGAACAACCTTGACCTTGTTCCAGGAAGCTGAACGCCAACCGGTTGGTCTCCATCGAAGCTGGATCGTTCTCGGGGCTCAGCCAGCTGGTCTCACTGTACGTAATCCGCCCAGGAACCGAACGCGCAAACCCGACCAACGCTTTTCATCTGGACCCAGAGAGCGAAACGAAATTATGCAAAGCCCCTAGAACTATAAGTACCTAACACCACGCCCTCTCATTCTACCAGGCTCTATTTTGAGAATTTAGCATATCGGCGCTCTACTGTGGAAATCAAATTAGTGAAAAGTTTTCGAAAATTGTTTTATTGCAGTTTATGAGGGACAACGTTAAAATCTAAATTCAACGTTAAAACGTCGTCGTTTTAGACCTCTAGACGGAAGAAACGAAACCAAGGAAGTTGGTGCCACTAGGTGGGTACAGTGCTGTAAGAGCGAAAACTTTTAATTTTATTATTATTATTATTATTATTATTATTATTATTATTATTATTACTTTATTTAATTTTAATTTTATAAAACACCATTTTTTATGTTCAAACCGACTAAAGTCCACAAATTAACCTTACTAAAATGGCACTGCTTGTAAAGTACCAAAAATGCCTCCTATTTTTTTTTTACTTACATCATTTTTTCTTACGTCACACAGTCAATACCATAACAACATTTATGCAAATAGAAAAGTATTGTGTCTTGATCTTTAGTACACATGATGACAACTTCTTAAAGCTATCTGCTGGTTCACATATGTAAAAACGTTTTCTTAGAACTTCCGTCATTTCTGCCGAAATATATGGTTCTGAGAGATCATATTTGTACATGTCTACATTACTAATTAGAAAAAATCTTTAGGATAGATACGCCGGATATAAACGAAGGTGAAAAGAACAATAATAATTATTTTCACTTTATGGTATTTTGTTTGTTATTCCTATCATTTAGGATGGATCTGAAATTCTTTCACTTTCATTTGGACCTTTTTTTTCGTAGTTACAAATGTCTTTCTGTTTGTCTTTGCACTAGATATCTAGAAGTTGTAGTAAAGTAAAAGACGATTTTTTAGTACAAACTTGACATAAATAATGATTTATTTCTCGAGGTTCTACAGTGGAAACGCAGGGAGATCTTAATCTAGTTACCAGTCATCACGTCACGTGAGTGATTCGAATCACAGTGATTTCCCGAGGTGCCGCGAAGTGCGACGACGTGTGAAGGACGCTGTGCAGCAGGTGGGGGGGGGGGGCGGCATGGGCGACACGCGGAACAGCTGCCCATCAATTTCGCGCCGGAAGCGGAAGCAACGGCGCCGCGGGTCGCCCTGCCGCATCGCCCCCACTGGGAGGGGATGGAAGCGAACGGCCAGCCCGTGCCACTGGCGTGCGCCGCCTCAGATTTCTGCTTCAAAGACGCATTCTCAGCTGTCAGTTGTGCCCGGGGCGAGGCGCGGTGTAGCTGTCACTTCGTTCGCCGTCCACCGCTGCCACTAGGGTTAAAATATGGATCGGTCTTCGTGGAATATGAGGTGGCAAAGTAGGTTCACGCCCGTTTTACTTGGGTTCTCCTGTTTCCCCTTCCTCTTATTCCGTATTCCCTATCATTTATGTTATGACTTCGCAATAATTTACTTATCAAACTCTTTCGTCGAATTTCAGGTGTCATTACAGACCTTAGGCACTTGTGCCCGGTGCTGAAATTCTATTTTTTAACAACTCGTTTTCCCTAATGATTTCCAATTACTTCTTTTTTATTTCAATACAATAAATAATTGAATAAATGAGGCAATACGCCTCTACAGAAAAGTAATGCAACATGCTTTACAGATTTATGGTACAGTAATTTAAGAGCTTAATAATTCTGCCTAAAATAAAAGTGATCACAAAGTTTGTTGATTCTGCGAATAGTCTGTATTTCTTTCTGGCTCAAGTGTCAGCATCCGTATGGTGTCAAAGTCACAGCCACAATTTCACAAAATTAGTCACTTCCCAATTAGCAAGAGAATCATATCAAGAGATGTCGTCCTAATCAGAAATATGTTATTCGGAGTTGCAATAATTTTAACAACTTGATTGTGATACATTTCAACTGGTTCTACCTATCACTGATTCTTTAACAACCGATTCTGCGAACTACAATCATTTTAACAACCGGTTGGTGCGAACCAGCTGAATGACAACACTGCTTGTGCTACAATAAAAAAATTTCTCAAGATTTTGTCAGTTGCCACCCGAAAACGTCGTTCACTGTTGGTCGCAATTCATAAAACGCTCCGCAAATTATTACTAAATGCAACTTGATTTCAGCTACTAAGAGCAAACTCCAAACAAAGGTAAACACCTGTAAAAGGCTATCAACCAATGTACTGGTATCAATTTTTTTTTGTATCTTTAGATGAAGGGAAGCCTGTTGAAGCAATGACAATTGCTAGTTGCTGAGAAACTTCTAAATGTACGACTGTGTCGAAGTTTTTTCTCTTTCTTACATATTTCGCTTTCGCTCACTAGTTGTAGTTATGTGTTTTTTTAATCGGAGACTTTAAATAAAATTTGTACCTATAATCGCCATTTTTTGCAGAGATCTTCAACACAACAAACTTACGCAATTGGATCAACATTTGTTGCAGCATCTTACTCGTTTGCATTACGTGTAAGTAGCTAATACTCACCAATTACGTTTTTATAAGTTATGAATTATTAAAATTTCTAGATTTTACTTTTTGTATGAATTTGTCGCAGGAATAAAGATTGCACAACATTTTAAAAATGAATGTTCTTGATTTGATTTCGAGATTGCAAAACACGATTGATGTCAAGCAGAAAAATAAACCCCCGAAAATAGTTTGCTCTATTTGCGAGCGACATTGTTATGCATATAATATATGATGGCAAGTATTACTGACACTACAACAAAACAGAGACATTCTCATAAGTTACACTCTTGTCAAATTGAATTCATAAGTATCTTCACGGAGATGTTCTACGAACAGTACTTCAACAATTTTTCTTTAAACTTGCTTTACTAAACTGTACCTGAGGCCAAAGAAAAGAAAATAATTTCCATTTGGCCGATCATAACTTTTCATGTTTTCTTCACTTAACAGACACTTATTAATTTAATAAAATGTGCAACAAATAAGCATGACATCTATGCAATGTGAATGTTTGAGAAATTTTGTGCATATTATTAGGAGAATAGCACCAATGTTATATTATTTAAAATATTCTTTAAGTATCAAAGATTGTTCTCTAAATTCATTAGTTCAAGAAATACATAGGGATTAATGAATGAAAATCTGCCATATTCCTATCCTCCTTGGCCCTGATTGAGCAGTTGACTTGTACAACATTTATTTCACTTTGCATTTTCGGAGTCTTGGGGTTTCTTGGCTTTCTATAACATCGTATTTTTTTCACATAATTAACATTGTGTATAAGACTCTCATATATTTTCATTAATGTAAAAAATGAAATAAAATTTACTTTCAGTTTGAATCTATTTGAAGAAAATGTTATTTCTATACTGCTTCGTCAGTGGAAATTACCATTGTGCTGAAAGTATTAATAGTTTTGGGAAGAAATAAGACCAGCATGTATTTGCAGTCGTACCGCCCACATTGCAATCTTAGGGTAACCAACGCGTTTCAACAAATTGCAGTCCAAGAAATGAAGAGTCCCCTTATACGGAAGACTGGAATGCTCAGTGGCATTAAGTGCCAAAGGTATTACTAGCTACTTATTGAGAATGTACGTTTCAATAAAATATACTCAAAGATTCTTGCACAAAAGACAATGCCATAATTTATTTCAAAGCTTTTGTAAAACCATAATAGCATTGCTACATACATATAACTACATCATATTTTAGAAAAGTTAAAAAAATAAAATAAAAAGGGAAGAGGAAATATTTTCGTTGAAGACCTTTAAAAATTCTAGCCTTGAATTAAGATATCCCAAGAAATGTCACCACTTCACTTCCAAACCTTTTGTCAGAAGCATTTCATTAACTAAATACCATTTTTTCAAGGACCGTCATTTGTTTCATTTTTTATTACGTACAACTGTAAATGTGCTCATTTAAGACACTCCCCCTGAATATTTTGGTTCGGTACTAAAATTCAATTGAAACGGGTTCTTTCGTGCGAGTAAATGCAGTGAATGCATGTCGCTTTATAGATACCAGATTTCTCCACCAGTCAGCGCCACTGGTTCCTGCTTCGACCACACAATTCACGTCACGCATTGCGACGCTCGCCGACACCCGTCCATTCCACCGAAATAGCGCTGGTCCTGTCGCGTCCCCCGCGCCCCCGCGCTGCCCGTCACTTCAAAGGCCCAGAAATTATTTCGGGTGATCGTTTCCTCACACCTCCCACCGGTTAGCGGCTCTCTGAAATCACAATCGGGTGCTCTTTCTGGTTGAACAGGGATCGGAGTCCTCAGGGGAAGCTAATAAAAATGTGTTGTCGTCTAGGAATGTCCTGATATTTCCATCACGAGATGTCTTCTGAGTGTCCAAGGGCTCTGCGTTTCCTTTCCTAAGATCTTTCGAATTTTTGTTTTGAGACATCAGAAGGGTTATGATAGCCATTAATACAAGTTTCATGTCGAATGAAAATTGATGTCCTTATGAAATCTAAATGTTAAATTAAATTGTACGATAACAAAAACTAAACATTCAAAATTTCACGTAAAAATACCCATTCTGATCTTACTAGATCTCAAAAAATTATTTTGGTAAGTCTCTATTAAGTATGCCACCACCCATCACATTTCGTTCAGTTATTTTCAAAGGAATCCGTCTGTATTCTTTAAGAATTTTTTCATTAACATTTAAAACACGAATAAAATAAATGAACGTCAAAATTTGAATTTCTTGTAAATAATTTAAAAGCAAAGATACTGTTGAATATCCGAACTTATGTTATTCTCCTGTTGAATATCTCTATTATGTTATTCTCCCTTGATGTCTGCGTGAATAGGGAGCGCGCCTTATCACCCAGTCCTATCAGCCCAGCCTTTGCTGAAAATCCGTTCGCACTTCACCAGCCGCTTACGTGTTTTCACTTCAGTATTTTTCTATTGAATGGTTTCTTGCGTCCTTCCACAAGATCACGACTTTCAATGCCCTCGGTATATCTTTTTCATACAATGTGTTCGGGGTCATGTCCATCAGCACAGTGATATGACACCAAGCATGGAGTATTTCATTTTGTTGATCGGTTGTCCTAACAACGCGTATTCTTTGGCTTCCGATTTTGAAAGAATGCCATTATTACTTATGCTGGATGCCGGTTTTATCATTCAACTAAACCCAGGGTTCGTGACTTATCACAGTATGTTCATTGGTAGACAGTGATCAACTTCGATATCTCTTCATGCATTCATAGAAGTTCATAAAATTTATTGCGAGACACCTGTATATATCTTGTTGATTTGTATGAATTGCTCAGGACAGAAAATAATTTGGGCTAGTACTGTGTAAATATATGGATGAAAAGTTGCCTGTATCTTATAGTTGTGAAAGAACAATTAAGGAAGGACGATATATGTGTATTAAAAGAAAATATGACGAATATGTAAATAATGTACACTGTAATAATAATAATAATAATAATAATAATAATAATATTTGAAGTATGATAGTGAAAGGTCATTAATATAAGACTCATAGGATTAGATGATTTGGTGGTACAGTTGAGGCAAAATACTGACGATGTTGAACAAACCCAACGAGGATCACTAGATTCTAGTTCTAAGAAGTTGAAAACCATAAAAATAGAAAATAATTTCAAAACAATTCTAGTTTGTAAAACTCAAAATATCTTCTTTACTATAATGTCCTCGCCAAAGTAAGGTATCAAACAGGTTATTAATTTTACAAGAAATTGTGAATTCAAAATTTCCTTGTAATTTATTGCTAATGTGTTGCGAACCTATATGCTACTATAAATTATATTTCGGCGACTACAATGCCTATGCTAAATTCCGATCAATTTCTTGTCTGAGCTCCCCACGTCTCTATCAATGGGTTACGTCTGCTGCATACCACAAGTTCTCTGCCAACCATTCAATTGATACAAGGACTCTTCGACCAATCATTTAATCAGCTGGTTCCACTACGTTGAGAATGGTGACAGTATAGATGCTCAGATAGTGACCAATGTATATATTCATTAGTCCTGTTGGATCCATCTCAAAGTTTCGAGATTTAATACATTCCCAGAATGTTATGTAATATTTAGGTTAGTAATCTATGGACGTAATGCAAAAGAGTCATAGCAAACTCTTTATCAATCATCATTAATGTGGCACACTTATACCCAGCTCTTTATTTTAATCGCTCTTTTTATGTACAAATCCATAGAAGATATGTAAATATCGTGAAATAATTAAAAAATAGGTTTATAATTGTCACCTTGCCCATCACCGTATACATACAAGGAGCGATAATCGCACTCGTGAAAACTATTCAAAGGGTTGGTTGTCTCGGTAGCTTAGGGGTTAGAGCGGCTGGGCGTAAACCAGAAGGCCCGGGTTCGAATCCCGGTCAGGGCGACCAATTCTTTGAACTAATTTAATTATTAAAAAATAGGTTGTGATATACCAGATACGAGCGTTATTTACGAATGTCAAAAATTATAACTAAAATAAATGCACAATAAATTGCTTACAATCTTCTCCGCCACTAAAATTACTGATATTACTCGTAGAATACATCCTTATACTCCAAAATATGTACGCTGTCTGTGATTATTGCTTATCGAAAGGCCAATCGGTGATGGTTGCCTGTTGCAGGTACCTGGATGACTTCGGTCTGTGCGCGGCTGCACGGCATGTGCGAGTGTGCGAGCCCCACGGCGACGGCATCTCTTCGCGCGACCACCTCCTCGGCAGCCCCCTTCTGCGCGCCAGGTACGCTCCGCCCCCGAACATTAACCACACCTCTCTTCACCCCAAACAGAGCCCCACGGCGACAGCCTCTCCGCCCGCGATCCCTGCCAAACACCCCACTCCACTCTGACCCCCATGACGACGGTATCTCTGGCCGTCACCATCTCCCCAGCAGTCCGTTTAAATGAATGTAAGTGTGGGAGTTTGATTGATTTTTTCGTGTTTCCGGGCGCGTCAACTGCTTTAGTTATTAGTTCCGTTTGTGCAGTGCATGTTTTTTCTTGGGAGATGACGGTGATCTTCCCTCGCTGGATGGCGAGATCCGGCGTCGACCTACCGTCGGCTAGTGGGGTTTCCCCCTAACCAGGACTCTCTCACCAGCGGGGCACCGCCCAAGCCGGGATACGCTCTAAGCTCCCGACCCGGAATATGCGGTAGTGTAGTGCATGTTAGTGTAAGTGTGTGTGTGTGTGTGTGTGTGTGTGTGTGTGTGTGTAAGGGGAGAGGATAGGACAAGGAAGAGGAAGGACAGATCGCGCGCGGTCCGTGGCCCGTTTGGTAGGGTACTGCTCCGGATTTTGCCTGGTGTTGATCGGAAAAAAACACAGGAAACTACTGATCAGAGCAGCCGGCCCCCAGCAACTGAATTTGACCTAGCTGAAAAGCTAGTGTCGAAAATCTTGCCGCCGTCAGGATTCGAACCTAGGGCCTCCCGTTTAGAATCGCTGCAGTGTCATCAGCAGTGTCATCACTGACCTACCGCTCCCGGTGTATGAGAGTGTGTTTGTAGGTGTTTTTTTCTTTTGAGTTTTTTTACCAAGGTAGGTGGAAATCTTCAAAAGACACTGGGCAGCCCGTACTAGCCAGCCCCCGATTTTTACTCACCAAAACCGAACATTTCTTCTCCATCCCCTCTGCTGAACACTCTATAGGCATTATATCGCGGAGAGTGGAGCAGTGACTCATTCAGCAGTGATTCATGGCGTGAATGGCCGAGAGTGGAGCAGTGATTCATGGCGTATTTAATATGTCCTGTAGTGAGTTGATTGGGATCAAGATTCTTCTCTCCTTCCTTTCTCCAGGTGTTTCAATTGGGGCAATATGTCTTGTGCAAATCTACACCCCGCTTTTTAATTTCTTTCACAAGCAAGCATATTAGCCACTAGGTTTTCTGGATCCATCTGCCGTACCCCAAGCATTTCAACGGTATCTCATCGTTGTGGTTCAAAATGTGGGCACTGAAAAAACATATGTTCGGCATCTTCGAAAGCAGGTTGGCACTCAGAACAGTACCGAGTACCAACCAGTTTATCCAGTTTGTGATGGTAGGCTCTTAAGAATCCATGTCCTGTCTGAAGCTGCATGAAATAATAATATACCCCACCTACTTTCTAGAGATCCATGATTCAACTGTAGGAATCAGTCGGTAGATCCACCTTCCCTTGGTTGAATTGTCCCATCGCTGCTGCCATTCTGCTAGTTGTTCCTAGTAGTTTTGCATCCCGTTTTTTTTTTTTTTTTTTTTTCATAACGCCTCTGCCGTGATTGGGGTCATTGACCCAGAATCCGAAGTACAATATTTGTAGGCATATTTTCAATTTCAGAGTTGTAAATACAAAGTATGCATATTGCGTATGGTACAAAGTATACGTATTGTTGTACATGTTTTGCGGGTTCAAACCCGATCGAAGCCGTGGATTAATAAGGGCGAAAAAATCATTCGTACGCCTTCCTTCGGAGGGGAAGTAAAGCCGGCTGTCCCATGTTAGTAGATTTACTGCATGTAAAAGATCCTATATATATATATATATATATATATATATATATATATATATATATATATATAATATATATATATATAACGCTACATAATGGCTGCGCCAACGCCTGCGTTTGGAAACCGGCTTCATTATTATTATTATTATTATTATTATTATTATTATTATTATTATTATTATTATTAAACATTTGTATGAATCAATTTAGACTCTATATTCCTATACTTGTGTATCTCTGCACGAGAGCTCGTGTTGTTTGGTTTAAATATTGTCGTGTTTTTCTTTTCACAAGAAAAACTATTTTTTTAAACACAGTCGCGTTGAAACACATTTGTCTGCACTCAATTAATTATACCGGCGGAAGGACATTATGAATGGACTTCAGCAGTGTTCAGTTGTCAAGCTTTTGTCGAAAAAAATACAAAAAACTCCCGAATCTGGCATGCCCACATCCAACGCCGCTGCACAGTAATTTCACGCCTCGAAGCATTAAATAAGGCTTGGCTACATGAGGAAGTTAACACCCATGAATATGCATATTCCCGAATTTATATCTAAAAAATGTTCCATTTATTAACTCTTAATAATGGAATTTTGCATGTTTGAATATTTACTAGGTGGCTCATGTAAGCTAAAATGGATTGTGCTCAATTTTGATATCTTTAGTAAAGGCAGTACATTTTAAAAATTAGTGGAGCTACAACAGTACATACTTACTGACATTAATTTCTAACACTTGCAATTTTGAAACATTCAGAGTTGAAGGAAAATTAGGCTTGCGTCATTTTAAGCGCTCTTTGGTCTATGGGAGGAAAAAATAAACAACTAGTGGCTTTACAACAAAACGCACTTTCTCTCATTATAAACAGTTACTTAATACTGTAACACCCGCCATCTCTACTGCCGTTACAACTGCAAACGGCGGGTTGGAAGAAGTAATTTAATACATTTTGGAATAACATTATCCACATTTCGATATCAAGACCCCTGCAATACGAGGTATTTTAATCGAAAAATCACCTTTTTTGTTGTGCCTTCCGATACTTTTCTTCACACAAAGTAGCATAGGAGAAACTGAACTAATTAGACCCGTGTTTAAGAATACCATAATGCACGTTTTTGAGAATACCGAAAAGCCATTTTTATAAATTGCCTTTAATTGAAGCAACAATTTTTCTCAAAGTCGTATTACTTATGAACGCGCGTGTGTTGTGGACAGGTTTGGGTTACCGAGAAGGAGATGTGTGCAAACGATAAAACGCTCGCGGCATTGACTGCCAGTGTTCCAGAAACTGAATGTTCCCTTTATGGTTGGTAGCGCCTCATATTTTCCCCAAATCAGTGCGAGAATAGTACATTACGAAATGATGTAATGATGAGTATTAATACACTATTATAATATTACGATGCGATCTAGGAACGAGCGAGTATCGTATACTTCATACGAGTGTATTAATACCCATTACATCGAGTTTCATACGGTAATTTTTCTACGATTTACGGTAACTTTTATAAGTTAAACATTTACATTGAATCGTTTCGTGGCAGTTGACATGCAGGATGCAGCCAAGGCCACCTAGCGGACAGCTACCCTACCTGTTGCAGGGGGCTTTGGTTTACCAGTCCGCCTGCGAGAGACAAAAGTTGCGGCAAAATGTCGGAGGTCATTTTCGCTTTTTCTCATATTTCTGGAGATGCCAACTCATTCTCTGATTCACTAGACATTTCAAACCAAAGAATTGGCTGCTTTTTAAGGACAAAAACACTGTACCTCTGCTGGACGTAATTTCATTCGTGGAAGAGTTCTATTAAATACCAACCGTGCTTTGTCGATAAATCCCCGACTCGCGAAGCGAGGAGGGGATTTATCTCAGAATTTCCAATTTCCAAAGCACTCGTAGTATTACCTATGCAACAACATTGGCGCTTTGTTCGCATGGTGTCTGAGGTGGAGTGAGCAGCTGGCGCGCGTGCGCATGCGCAGCGTGTGGGCGATGGCGCCGGTGGCGTGCGCCGGCAACCTGCTGGTGCTGGCGGGGCGCGGGCGGCTGCTGGCGCGGCGCGCGGGCGGCGTGGGCGGCGGCGCGGGCGGCGGCGGCGGGGGCGCCGGGGGCGGGGCGAGCGTGCACTCGCTCTACCTCATGAACCTGGCGCTGTCCGACCTGCTGATGGGCTGCTACCTGTTCGCCGTCGCCGCCGCCGACTGGAGCTTCCGCGGCCGCTATGTTCTCGTGGAGGCCGAGTGGCGCCGCAGCGCCGCCTGCAGCGCCTGCGGTACCACCTGCAGCGCCCTCATTGCGTTCCTTCAGTTTCATTGATCAGTGGTTTTCATCTTGATTGATTAGTGATTCCGGGTGCGTCGACGAAAATCTCTAGTCCCGTAAATGTTAGGCATGTTTTCTCCTCGGGAGGCCTCGAGATGATCTCCCTTCGCTAAATTGCGAGATCCGGCACTGACTTGCCGTCGGCTAGCGAGGTTTTCCCCAACCAGGCTTTTATACCTCCAACCAGTGGGGAACCGCCCCAGCAAGGACAAACTGTAAGCTAGGTAATATGTGGTAGAGGAGTAAATAAGGGGAGAGAATAGGACAAGGAAGGGGAAGGAAAGATCGCTTGCGGTCCATGGCCCGCTCGTTAGGAAACTGCTCCGGCATTCGCCTGGTGTTCATCGGAGAATCCACTTTCTGATAATTTCTTATCACTCCCAAAAGTGTGGAATTTCACTAACATTGCAATTGTTCCAAAGCTTTTCATGATGTATCCTATGATGTTCATTTCTAGCATAAGTACCTTAATTCCTTTTAATACTCTTTCGTATATTGGTTTCTACTATTATTATTACTATTATTATTATTATTTTATTTTTTATTATTATTTTACTGTTATTATTATTTTACTGTTGTTTCATACTAACTGAAGTACTCTGCGTGTCGCAGGTTTTTGTTAATCACAATCATCTGTTAGACAGAGAAAGATGTGAATTCTATGTATACTGTATTCTCGCACAAACCTATTCTGCTTTATTCTGCCCTTCCCCGTCCCTCTCCGTTCCGTCCCGCCCAGACCTATCCTCCATTCCCCCTTCACTGTTTAACCCACCGCCTCCCCGCCCTGCCCAATTCGCCCGCCCACTCGCCCCGCCCCTTCGCCCGCTCCGCCCCGCTCCGCCCGCTCCGCCCACTCCGCCCGCTCCGCTCCCCACTCCGCCCCTCTCGCCCCCTCCTTCACTCACCCGCTCCCCCGCTCCGCCCCCTCCGCCCACTCCGCCCCGCTCCGCCCACTCCGCCCCTCCGCCCACTCCGCCCCTCCGCCCGCTCCGCCCCTCCGCCCGCCCCGCTCCGCCCACTCCCGCTCCGCCCGCTCCGCCCCTCCACCGCTCCGCCCACTCCGCCCACTCCGCCCCTCCCCCGCCCCGCTCCGCCCACTCCCCCTTGCTCCACCCACTCCGCCCCACTCCCCCACTCCGCCACTCCGCCACTCCGCCCCACTCCCCCGCTCCGCCCACTCCCCCACTCCGCCCCACTCCACTCCCGCTCCGCCCACTCCGCCCACTCCGCCCCGCTCCCCCCACTCCACCCCGCTCCGCCCACTCACCCCTCACCCACTCACGCCACCCACTCCGCCCACTCCGCCCACTCCACCCACTCCGCCCCTCACTCCGCCCCCTCCGCCCACTCCACTGCTCCGCCCGCTCCGCTCCCACTCCGCTCACCCCTACTCCCCTGCTCCCCCGCTCCGCCCACTCCGCCCGCTCCGCCCTCCGCCTCCGCCCACTCACGCTCCACTCCACTCCGCCCACTCCACCTCCCTCCACCCACTCCGCCCCACTCCGCCCACTCACCCACTCCACCCACTCACCCACTCCGCCCCACTCCCCCCTCCACCCACTCCACCCACTCCCCCCCTCCCTTCTCCGCCACTCGCCTCCCCCCCCACCCCACCCACTCCCCCACTCCGCCCACTCCCGCCCACTCCGCCCCCTCCCCCACTCCGCCCCACTCCACCCACTCCCCCACTCCCCCACTCCGCCTCCGCCCCTCACTGCTCCACCCACTCCCCACTCCCCCCACTCCACCCACTCCGCACTCCCACCCCGCCCTCCCCCCCTCCCCACTCCCCCCACTCCACCCACTCCACCCACTCACCCACTCCCCACTCCCCCCACTCCCCCACTCCGCCCACTCCGCCCACTCCGCCCACTCCGCCCACTCCCCCACTCCGCACTCCGCACCCCCTCCACCCCCTCCCCGCTCCCCCACTCACCCACTCCGCCCCACTCCACCCCCTCCCCCGCTCCGCCCCCCCCCCCGCTCCCCGCTCCGCCCCACTCCGCCCGCTCCCCACTCCCCCGCTCCGCCCCTGCCCCGCTCGCCCCGCTCGCCCCTCGCCCGCTGCGCCCCGCTGCGCTGCCCGCTGCGCCCGCTGCGCCCGCTGCGCCCGCTGCGCCCCGCTGCGCCCGCTGCGCCCGCTGCGCCCGCTGCGCCCGCTGCGCCCGCTGCGCCCCTGCGCCGCTGCGCCCCGCTGCGCCCCGCTGCGCCCCGCTGCGCCCCGCTGCGCCCCGCTCATACTAGCTGAAGTACCCTGCGAGTCCCAGGTATTTTTTAATCACAATCATCTGTTAGACAGAGAAAGAAGTGAATTCTATGTATACTGTATTCTCGCACAAACCTATTCTGCTTTATTCTGCCCTTCCCCGTCCCTCCCTGTTCCGTCCCGCCGAGACCTCCCCCGCCCTGCCACGTATTTCCCAACCCCATCCCGCACTCCCGCCCTGCCTCCCCGCCCTGCCAGCTCCGCCCGCCCGCCTTCCTCTGCCCCACCCTGTCAATTCGCTAATATTGCTATGAGCAGCTGTAAACAAATGCATTGTTGCATACTTCCGGCAAACATACAGTAAACATTTTCATCATCAATTATAGAAAGTCTAATTGCGTTGTGGGAAGTAATTAAAATTAATTTGGAAGAAACCTTTTTGGACTTAAAGAAGAGTTCCTTTAACTTTGATGGATTTATTCACCATTTCCAAAATATTCGCGAAAAACTGAAAGAGTACACACTCAGATTTCCTCTAAGTGACAGCAAAGAGAAGGGGTAGTTTTACGAAATGTAGTGTAGATAATATCTATTCTCGGCTTTCGAATATCAGCTATACAAAATTTCATGAAGGTGTGAATAAGTGTGTCAACTTGTTTAACAGGCTTACGTTCTTACTTAAATAACCAAAACAATCTTTTACAAAATAGACTACATTATGCCTGACAAAGTACTCCCTTTCGTAAGTCCTTTCCAAATCGGTTTAGACATTCCTAACATTAGCAAGAACAAAGACAGACATATTAAAATTCTAAAAGCAATTGAATGGAACCGGGCGAGGTGTCTCAGGGTATCAACGAATGTCGCTGCAGTGCCTCTGACGCGGAGGTCCTAAATTCGAGTCCGAACGGTGGCAGGATTTGCGAAATTAGCTTTATACCTGGGTCGAATCAGCAACTGACTGGAGGAGAATTCTAGCGGCCGGCTGCTCTGATCGGTAGTTTTCATGGTTTCTCCGACCAATACCAGGCGGATGCCAGAGCAGTACCATAACAAACGGGCCACAGACTCGCGCGATCTTTCGTTTCTCTTCCCTGCCCTATCTTCACCCCTTTCTGACACACATTTAAGTTTACGTCACTACACTACCACGCAGACCGGGAGACCGGTCGGAAGTTTAGAGGTTGTCCTGGCTGGGGCGGTGCCCCCTGGTGGGAGATACCTGGTTGTGGAAAATCCTCGCAAGCCGACGTAGGTCGGCGCCGTGTCTGGCCATTATTCAGCGGGGGAAGATCATCGCCACCGCCCGCGATAAAACATGCACTACACTTACGGGAAAACGACGCGCCCTGAATCGCTAATCAATCAATCAATCGGCAAACGAAAGTTTTAAAAACAATTGGAAGGGGTTTGATTTCTTGTGGCTACGTGAGCGTCTGAAAGAGCCGGCTGCCCGCTGCGGTGGCGGCGTGCCGCAGGGTTCGTGAGCACGCTGAGCGCGCAGTCGTCGGTGGCGGGGGGGAGCGGCTGGCGTCGGTGGCGCGGCCGCTGGGCGGGCGGCGCGGGCGGCGCGGGCGACGCAGGCGCAGGCGGCGCTGCGGGCAGCGGCGGCGCGGGCGGCGGCCATGTGGGCGGTGGCGGCGGCGGCGGCCGCGCTGCCTCTGTCGCGCGCCGCGCCCTTTGGCCCGCGCTTCTACGGCGGCAACGGCGTCTGCCTGCCGCTGCACATCCACGACCCCTACGCGCAGGCCAGTCGCTACCACACGCTCGCTAACGCGTGTTCACTCTGTTTTACACCGTCATTTTTCGCCGGTACAGAAAAGTGATGAGCAGACTGCATTTAATTTGTACGAAAAAATGACCCATACTTCATTTTTCGGTACATATTTCATCCAGTGGTCTACCGCGCTCATGGAATCACTTTTCGGAACTTCCTCTCGTTTGTTATGCGTGTGATGCTGCTGGTGATTCCTTAAGTACCGTTTCGAGAGCTTTCTGATGTGTTGAATGGCAAATGATTCTGTAGGGAAAAATAAATTATGTACTGTGTTCTAATGTCGCGTTCGGTGCTGAATCCTAATACAGTCGACTTCGGTTATAGTATATTTCAGATGACTAACATTTTTGGTTCACTATATCCGAAGTTCACTACATACGCTGATGTCAAAATTAAAAAGAATTTCTCCATAACTATTGATTTTATTAATATAGATATACAGCAAAATATAATAACAGTACGAAGTGAAACTAAATATGTTTATTTGTTCGTAAAAATCAATTATTTTTAATTGTTTACTTCGTACTTTCTTACCAGTAATTTCTCTAGATCCTTCTCTAGAGTTCGTGTTCTCTCCATACTTGATTCAGAATTATCCTCTGTGTCTAAGTATCTTAATACAATCTTGACACTCTTGAATGCCTATGGTACTGTTGA
Organism: Teleogryllus oceanicus; assembly: GCA_964035755.1. Classification (NCBI taxonomy): domain Eukaryota; kingdom Metazoa; phylum Arthropoda; class Insecta; order Orthoptera; family Gryllidae; genus Teleogryllus; species Teleogryllus oceanicus. Next base: position 49,335,065 of record CAXIVR010000007.1, on the reverse strand, counting down.
AACACCGTCCCACTCTCCGAAGGCCCTTTCAGTCGCCTAATAACATGCGAGATGCTTTCGGAAGCGGAATGTTGCAAACGGCTAATGAAACCGATCGCTTTTCGGCGCGGCACGGCGGATATCGCCCAGCAATGACAGTCGCGTGCTGCCTATTGCCTACGTAGAATTCAACGCGATTTATCCCGCGGAATATCACGTGACACCAAGCTTGAAACTGAGCTAGCAATCGCGCGTCGCCGCCACTCGTTGTAGTCCACGCAAGGTACAGTCTTTGTTTTCGCAGTGAAACTGAGTGGCATAAAGTCATCAGTAAGGTGCGCATTCCGGGTCTGCTACCTTCACCTCAGGGGAGACTTCTCTGATTATGATCTTTAGCCGACGATATTTATTTTCAAACTGCCTAATGTTGGAATTTGTGGCATGGAGGCAATATATTGTTTTCCAGAAGGTAATTAATTTCCAGGACGTATTTGCTAAGTTCACTATAGCTGAGGTTCTGGTTCACTATATCCGAATCTTCTTATGCTTTTTTGCAATGTAAGTGAAATGGGGCCAGTGACTTAAGTTCACTATAACCGAGGTTTCACTATATCCGAGTTCATTCTATCCGAAGTCGACTGTATACCATACCTTAATTTTACATAGAATTTTTCAAATGTTTTATCTTCAGCGCTTTTTGCGGCGTTCGGAGGAAGTATTTTTATCACGATTATGTACAGACCACATATGACCGTGTAAAATACTGGAATCATGTTCATCCAGATTCGGCACCGCAACTTAACGGATAGAAACGAACATCCTCTTTCCATCCACTTTCTGTGCAGAAAAGTGATAAAAAAGGATGAAAAAATGACAGTGTAAAACAGTCTTTAGGCGTTTTCAAATGATATACTATTGTACATATAGTATGGCTCGGAAATACATGGATGAGCTGTTCCAGCGCACCGATTTTTGCTCGTTCTCCACAGCGCCAGTTTACGTGACGAACCACGTGACCACAACTCGGGCACTTCGTTTGAAAAGCCAGACCAGACGCTAGTCGGCATGTTGCACGAAGAGTGAGAAGTGTTGAGAAACATTTTGAAAATGGCATAAAGTGACAATTTCCATTGAAAAATGACGCAATGGAGGTGTAATTGAAATAAAATATGCATTTTTTTTAATGCTTCGTATATCAGTTTAAATGAGTTGTAATAAGATAATAAGTTTGGTATCTGGCTGCATTTAAAATTATCGAATTGTGACGCAGATTGATGCCTGAAGCTCATTGGCCGAAGTCGGATGCGATGCACTATAGCTCACCCATGTCTTTCTATTATGCTATCGTAAGAGTTGCGTTCATTACTTTTTTGTATACCATCATAATAAACGACCCTTTTCGATACCCCGAATCGTGCATAATCCAGTATTTTATCACACGCTACATGACGTCATCGCCATTATTAAACGCGACATGACGTCATCACACTTCAGCCAATAGTAGCGAGAGAATCGTGGGGAGATAGAAGAAGACGGAACAGCAGACCACCGTTTTCACGCACGGATGTCAACAATGCCATCTTGAATTTGATTTCCAGAAGGCGTTGGATGTCAAGCACCCGAGACGTCAGAAGAAAGTTGTTTCGCGAAATTAAGTTTGATTCTCTTGTAAATTTATAATGCTATTATACAAAAATATAACGTATGCAACTCGTTTATAACTTTATTGCATTCGTACAAATTTGAAAACTCGCTCCTAACGTCGCTCGTTTTCAAAACATGTACTCATGCAATAAACCTTAACATTATAAACTAATTGCATAAACTACTATTTTCAGCACGAATTCATGGGAACCTATGTATGGAAGTGTAAACACACCACAACAACAACACACAAAGTTGGATTGATGAAATGCATGACGGTGCAGTTTCGAGTGCTTTCCGCTACAGAGCAGCACCTGCGAAACCAGAACATGCGGTATTTCGTATTGGAGCCCCCTATTTAATGTTTATACCTCTTCCTTTATACTCTTGAAATCATTCTCAACGAGTGAGGAGGCAGCCATGTTGAATCATGACGCCTTAAAATTTTGATTCCTTTGTTCAGATGGTCTCATTTGTTTCAGATGGTCATGACTTCATTGAGGTACGCGTATGGCACTGTAACTCTCTCCAATAAATAAATAAATAAATAAGTTAAATAAATGAATGAATAGTAATTTCAAATTGAGATAATATTTGTATGGAGTAAATTAAAACATTGTGTTTTCCAACGGTTTGGAATGCTTTTATTCCTTTTCAGGGCTTACTTAAAGATACGCGATGGTTATAACCTCTGACAAACATTTATGACCAACTCCAAAATCACTACACATGGATGGTTTAATGTTTTTAATTTACTCCGACCAAACACCGTGACTTCAGTTTCCAATTTCTACTGCATGGTCGTGAATGGCTGATAAATAAGTATATGGTAAAGATAATTACTAGTTACCGTGCGTTAATGCTGAAATAGTTATATACCATAATCATCGTAAGTATCTTACTATATGAGATTGGATAATTATCAAATGAGGTTGTTTGGCCGACTTCGATATCCAACCAAGTATTGTCATGGAACCTTTTGCAGCAATCTATTTACAGCAATCGCCGCTATCTCGAGCCCAGCGCATGCGCAGTTAAGAGTTGTGCAAGTGCAGATGCTCAAAAGTGGTAGTGGCCAAAAGATTGATGTTCGATGTGCAAAAAGTCTCCAATAAGATGTTACTTACGAATCTTTTACAATGTTTTATCTACTTCGTAAACATTTCAATTAACTGTTATTTTCGTTTCAGTTTGACCATTCGTCCTACAATTTAGTGATGTAGATAGTAGTTCATGTTACACCACAGATTTTTGTTTTAATTTTACTTTAATTACAAGCTGATCATTGTTCTTAACTGTGAGACATGGAATATTAGAACACTTGTGTTTTAACAACTCCTAATAGGACACAAGTATCGTTTCATAAAGTTTGACTTTACACCATCAAAGTGGGTAAATGACCTTTTTCGTCGAAAGAAATTGTTCGTACGAGTATTATGGAATTTTGGAGCACAGATCATAAAAATTGACCGTTTATGGCACGAATAATTACATCATTTCATGCACCCAGCGAATCCCAGGGAGCGAATTGTGGGTTCCATGAAGGTAAACCACGTAGCCAATCACATTTTTTGAGCTAAGTCAAATATGTGTGACGTCATTACACTGACGTGCATGTTACCAACTACAAAACTTTGCGTTTGAAATTTGTTTCCAAAATTAACTGTGATTAATTATAAATTTAGAATGCTGTTATACAAAAAACAACGCTTACATCTCGTTTATAATTTTGCTTTATTACATCGCGTATCATTGCTTTACATATCATCTCTGCTAACGTCGCTTGTTTTCCAAAATGTAATTCTGCAATAAAGCTTAACATTATAAGCAAGTTTCATAATATACTATTGTTATTCCTATGACCTTTCCAACACCAAATGACGTTGGAGGCTTAATGTTAAACTGGAAAAGTCACTTCATGAAAAAACAATTTCTTTAACAAAGAACATTTGTGCTCTGGTCGTCGTCTCAGCGTAGCGCTTCACCAGTGCGTACGAAACCCGCTTTGGGAGTCAAACTAACCGGCAAAATGTGTTCCACTCGGGCAACAATTACCATCAACGCAACGGACATGCAACAGCGTGTTGCCAAGTTGCTTTTCAGAATTGTGACAGTCACCGTCAACGTGAACGATCGCAAGCACAAGGCTTTCTCGTTCACGATAACTTAATCTGAAAACAAGGCACTATCGTGTACTGCAGCAATTTCCATTGAACTCCTAGCGTTTCCCTTGCACCGAAAGGGATGCGGTTGGTAAAAGTACTAATTGTCATTCTCCATCATCAGTGTTTGAAAAACCCTCAATGAAATGGAAATTTTCATTCTTTCATGTCGCATCTATTTGACTTAATGACATTCGATTAGATACATAATCGCTGTGCGGAGTGTTTATTGTATCGCTATTGATGAGGTTGTGCCGTGTATGGACAGTCTTCTTGAATTGTACGCCCACGTTTATGTTAAAAGGACATGAGTGTGTCCTACATGCCGTTAGGCAGATTTCGCTGAGGGAAATGCGAGGAATGTAGGACGCGCGATAAGTGAAAGAAGGCGATAAGTGAACGTTCAACGTAACTGATGACCGAACAAGTAAGTCAGTACCGAAGGAAGTCAACTGCTTTCACCTTCAGAAATATGATTGTCCTTCAGAAGCATAGTTCAGTTCAGAAACGAAAAATCTTTCAGATACTCTTCTCCAAAATGTAAAAAATATCATAATGCCACCCTGTTCATCTTTAGATAATCAGAAACCAACACGTGTTATGGCTTCGAGGAGATTTTCCTAAATCGAGAAACTGGCTTCTCCCAGTCTTTCTAAATGTCTATGCTGCCCTTCTCTTACAAATTGCAATGTTTGACCTTTGAAATGCAAACTACGTCATAATTCAGATACGTACACATGGTTGTTTTGGACGTTTGCCTCATAGTTTACATTCCATCGGACACGCCGGCTGATGCAGACTGCCATAACTCATTGCCTATTGGCTCATCGCCAGAAGACAAACGTGGAGATGCTGCCTTATGTAACTGTCAGTGCGAAAGGAAGATCTCCCGAAGTAACACCTTGGACGAAATCTAGCCTCATGTGCGAAGGACCTTCCACTTCATGTTGCCCCTCACTTCCCCATTCTGTGCGATGTCCCTTTCTTGGGGGGGGGGATGAGATCGTACCCCATGTCTCCATGGACCATCGCCCACGAACGCGAAAGACTCTACAGCACTGCGAGAATCAAAGAGAGAGAGATGGTAGGAGAATGAATGTGGTTGTGTAAACAGCGCAAGCACGAGAATGCGGAGGCGAACGGGTTCCTGGTCCGGGGTGCAGGGCGAGACGTATACCAGTGCGGACTGAGGAGAGTCTTTCCACACTAGGCCCAGTCAGGGCCTCCTATTAAAAACGACGATGATGTTGTTATAAAACAGATAGCTGAAGGTGAAGGGCATCAACATTTGATAGTTTGAGGTGAGTGCGGTATTTACGTTTTCTTTTGTTAGACGCTGCTACCAACAATTTTTGTTGCGATCAGCAAGGTGCCAATGTGGTGAGACTTTCCTGGCGCGAATACTAGGGAGTCAAAAGAGCTTCACTGTAAAAGTCCGCTTTATATCCAGCTGTTCGCACAGAAAGAGGAGAAGAAACAAGAAGAAATTTAAGAGAAGATAATATTTAAGAGATGGAACGCTTTGGGGTACTTTTAACTCTCAATGTTCCCGTCGTATAAAGAAATATCTCCAATTTCATCCAGATATTACAATGTACTTTTTCCTGACAAATTATGAACATTTACATCAGCACATATTTAATAATGAAATGTTGGAGTAAAAAAATATTTCATTTATATAAATGGAGAGGGAAATAAAAGCGCATACGTTCATTCTCGTGCAGTTTGCTGATATATTATTCATTTTACACGCTTAATATTTTTTAATAAATAGAAGCGAATTCCTTAATATAATACGCTAAAACTATTTTCTCCCCCATATAAGGTGTAAGAATATCTTTTTAGTACAATGTAAAAACATCCCATGGATTTGCATGTATAAAAAATAAACATATTACGGATTTTGAATATTCGTCTTGTACTTTTAGCCTACATGTAAAAGAGTGTGCCATGCATTTAGTCCACACATTATTGGATACGTTTCACGTAGGTACGTTTTCATATTGCCCTTGTGAAAAAAATAACTTGTTAAGAAAATTGCAATCGCAATTGTGATAAAAAAGTGAAGATTTGTTATCATTATCGCCAGGTGTGAAGTCAGCACGTTGCTTCTGCAGTCAGTTTCTTTGGCTTTCTCATCCCTCAGCGAAGCTGCCGGAGGCAGCGCGAAAGGACGGTTCTCGCCCGATTATCGATGTGAAGCAGAGTTGAGAGTGGTTACTCCTGGGAGACCGCCTGGGAGCCGCCCCCGTTGTGACGTCGCGCCTCTAAGTTAATTAACAAAGACTTTCCTTCCAAAAGACACATCGCGATGCGTAACTTTGGCTCAATTATTTAATCATTACTTGGCTCAATTAACAGCCGGCACGAAAATCCCCCACCAGCGTCCCGGTGCCATAAAAGGCCCCGCCGAGCGGGCGTCTTCGCCAGTCACCTGCGAGCTCTCAGCGTCATCCGCGACCACTCCCCCACTGATAATGTCTTTTTTTAAATTTATTTATTTCCACCTGTTCGGCATTTCTGCCTTTCAGGGATGTTAACTTTTTACAACATAATGATTTCTCATTCCTTCTCACGCTAATTGCCCTGATTGTTACAGGCTGTTTTCAGTGTCAGTCATTTTGAAAATAGAGTATACTGGTGGGGAATTTATACTCGTAATCGTCTTTTAAATAAAATATTTATCATTTAATATGTTATATTAATAGATGTTGGGAACTAATGTCGTTGAATATTTATGGAGGTCTGAATTTATCCTGGGGAAATCGTGAGTATATTCTGTTTGGTTTTGGGTAGTTTTTGCCAAGTTTGAAGATGGGCGTGGTTGGAGATCCTGAAAGAATATCGAAAAACTTTTGAGAGGATTATAGTATGTATTCTTGTATTGACTCTATTTGTAATTCTCTGTAAAGTTGCTTGTTACTAATAAACCAGGGAGCCTTATTTATTTTTCTTAAGCATTTATTTTTAATGATTTGCAGTTTTTCAAGTGTGTTCAAGTGTGTTTTTCAAGTTTTTCAGTGTGTTTTTGCTGCGTTACACCAAATTGGGCATGCATATGTGATTGATGGTCGTAATATCGATTTATAAATTGAGGTTCCACATTCAATACTTAGAGCAGATTTAGAGTTTAGTAGAGGATACAGTTTAGCAATTTTTGCGTAACTTTTGTTTGTAATTGTTTTGATGTGATCTTTCCATGTTAATTTGGAATCGAGAATTAGTCCTAAATATTTAACTGAAGTTTGTTTGGGGAGCCATTTTATTATTGAATTTTAAGGGAGGCGGAGTCGGTGGTCTTCGAAGTGTGAAGACTATGTCTGCCGCAGTTGGTCGCAGACAATGTCTGCCGCAGATAATGTCTGGTTGGAGGCGTTGATAATGCCAGTTGGAGGCGAAAGGAAATTATTATGGAAAGAGGATTTCCACTAAACACCGCTATCCACATCACCTCCAAGGTGAACGAAGCTAATAGACGCCTAGGTATTCTTCGACCAGTAATCAACCTACACTCATCATTAAACCTCCATTCTGCTCTCCTTATATATAAAGCCATTTTACGTCCATTACTTACGTACGCTTGCCCAGTCTGGTGCTATGCCGCCAACAAAATCAACAAAAACCATCAACAAAATCCAAATATTCCAAAATAGGTTCCTCAGAACTGCAGTTAACGCACCTTGGTTTATAAGCAACATCAACCTTCAAAGACCTAGCCATAGAGCCCGTTCTAAGATACATCATTAAACTTTACGCATCATTCTTCCAAAATCTACCCTCAGTTACCGGTGCTTCTCACTACAACATAGGTAAAGAGCATCCCGTAGAAACTCGTCTCCGTAACCGACTCCCCTTCCACATCTTCCTCCGGAAACTGGCTGATATAAGATAATGAAATAAATAGTCCTCCCATAAAAAGTCAACAATATGTATTCCTCCACTTTATCAGTCGCATTACTTCAATCTATGTTTAATGGGAGGTGGCCGTAGCTACCCCTTCGCATATTTTCGTCTGAAAATGCTCGCTCCGAACAACTGAAAAGCCATATGGCTGAGCGTTGTATAATCAGCTCACTCTGTTAAAGAAATAAATTTAAAAAAAAAAACACTGCCGTCCAGCCCGGAAGATAATTTGACATGAACCGGCCATGAAAGCCTACCTAGCTTTAATTGACTCCGTTATTAAGACATGCAAACATTTTTGTCCAGAAGACCATTGTGTAGGTTTACGTACATATTTACGTCTACGTTCGCTATTTTAAATGGTTTCGACGATTAACCGAACCATCTCAAAACTTTGACTTCAAAGTTGCGGTTACGTTCATGCTTCTTTAGGGAGTTTAGACCACCGCGTATGTATGTTTAGTATGACACTCGCGGTAAAAGTGATTTTATTTTGCTCGTACGATTGCACCACTTGACCTATGTTTCTCACTCACATAATAAAATGCAATTTTTACCACTAATGTCATGAATAACTACTGGTCAGTGCACTGAATATGTTAATGTTTTTTTCGAATGTTACAATATTGTCTTAAGAGAGGAACGAATCCTCGGTATTAGTATTTAACAGTGCGCCATCCGCTAAGTACAATCGAAACAATTGAGTTGTAGTTAAAGATGGCGTATCAATACATTTATTCCAAGTAAAGTTATTAAATGTTTATATGATTATTTTCTTAAAATATGTAGTATGATATTACGAATGCTAATGTATGCACACACTCACTCTCTCACTCACACACGGCCGTCAACAGAAAGGACAAAGTTGTTTATTATCTATGCGTCATCACTCTCATTACGTTAAAACTCTTCGTCCAGTTCAATGGCAGTGTGTCGGGGACGTTTATGTAGATTTTGAATTTTTTAAATGTTTTTTGTAAATGCTGAATTCAAATTTCAACATTGACACCTGGCAAATGTGTTTTTCTGACAAAGCTGCAAAGAATGTTTTTTTTTAACAGCTAAAGTACTATGCACTTACTGATGGATGTTCCAATACAAAACTAATGTGTGTTAAATGTGTGTTGGTGCGGCAGGGGTGGGAGTACTCGGCGGCGCTGTTCGTGGGCGGGTACGCGCTGGCGCTGGCCTTCGTGTGCCACGCGTACTGGCGCCATCCGCGGGGGGGCCAGCACGCGAGAGCGGCGCGAGCGCGCGGTGGCGCAGCGGGTGGCGCTCATCGTGCTCACCGACTGCGCGTGCTGGGCGCCGGCCTTACGCATACCCCCCCGCTCCCCTCTCTCATTCGCACACTCTCTCACACTCTTTCACTCACAGTCTCTCACCCAGCCTTTCTCACTCACACTCTCTCTCACTCAGTCTCTCTCTCACTCACACTCTCTCACTCAACCTTTCTCTCCTCAGTCCCCACACCTCTCACTCACCTCTCTCTCATGCAACTCTCCCACTCCACTCTCTCACTCACACTCTCTCACTCACACTCTCTCTCTCACACTCTCTCACTCACAAACTCTCACTCACACTTTCTCTCATACACTCTCTCTCACTCACACTCACTCTCACTCATACATATTTTACTCATCCTCTCTCAGACATTCACACACACACATCCAAACATTATTTGATTCATTGATTGATTAATGATTCCGGGTCCGAGTCATTAGTCCCATAAGTGTGGAGCATGTCTTTTATCCCGAGAGTTGCCAGTGGTCCCCCTCCCCCGCTGGATGGCGAGATCTGGCGCCGATCTATGTCGGCTCGCGGGGTACTCCCCAACCACGTATCTTTCACCAGCGGGACACCGCCCCAGCCCCAGAACAATCTCTTAGATCCCCACCGGTCTCCCGGCATGTGTTATAGTGTAGTGCATGTTAGTATAAGTGTGTGTGTAAGAAGGGGATAGAACAGGAAAGAGGAAGGCAAGATCGCGCGCGTTCCGTGGCCCGTTTGTTACGGTACTGCTCCGGCATTCGCCTCGTAATGATTGCAAAAACCACGCAAAACCGGTCAGAGCATCCGGCGGCTAGAATTCTCCCTCAACGGCTGAATTCGACATAGCTAATAGTTTGTATCGAAAATTCCGCCACCGTCGGGACTGAAATACTAGGACCTTCAGGTTAGCAAAGCTGCTCAGGCAACGCAGCCGGTGGCCAATATCATTTGAAGTCTTAAAACAATGTTGCACTACCTTTTTGGTAATTCTACGTTAAATAGAACCATTTCGAAGCGCGTCCTCTGGATTCACATATGTACACCTAAAGCAGTCCATTAACATCACGGTGTATCACAAAAATGTGGTGTTTGTACACGATACAACTCATATATTACTTCAAATAAGTTTGGTTTATTATAATTTTTTGACAACCCTGCCGTAACAATAGTTTTCGCAAGCGCAGTCTGGGAGCTGTGTTAATATCGTGTTCGCTATTATTCTTCACGCTGTTCAAAAGCTCTCGAGTGTGTGTGCACATGTTCGCGCGCGCCAGAGACCCCAAAGAACCTTTTTTTAAAAACATATATCTCCCTCACAGGACCCCTGAGGAGGGGGGAAATTATTTTCTTGATTTTTTTACAGTATCCTACTGCGTTACAGCTTAAGCAGCTAAGGGGGGAGGACTTTTCCTTAATAACTAAATAAAACGAACTTTAGCTTAATCTAATTGCACAGTTAATACGTAAACACTTTGGCATATCTAACTTCAAACAATTGTTTCCCTTATACTATGTATTGTTCTTGCTTCTATCTTTATTTTGCCTCATTCACGCATTATTCATATTTGTTTCATTATCCCGAAGGAGCTCGACGACTGTAAAAAGGCCGTCCTGGAAAAACGAAGCTCCCCGTGGAGCTCAGCGCAGCCTTGCGTCTCTCAGTCTCGAACCGCGCCTTCCTAAGAGACTGCGAACGCCAGAGCTTCCGTTGGCGGTCGAAATCTTTTGGAATTAAGCAGGAAGTCCAAGGCTAAAGATTGGAGTTGACGAGACACGCAGTAATTGTGCGAAGGAAAATTATTAAAAAACGCACTATAAAATAATGAAAAGTATGTTTGTTTCTCGTAAATCCTTCGGGTTGCAGCCCAACAGGAAGCTGGCTATTTCACTGTTTATAATTAAATGAAAATTTCCTCCCGCGAGTCTGGATTGCTTAAATATTTCCTCACAGATGCTATATATATATATATATATATATATATATATATATATATATTATATTATATATATATTATATATATTATATATATATATATATATATATATATATATATTCCCCGCTGATCTTGTCCTTTTGGTTACGTAAGCACTACAAATTCCTATGCAATCATGCACATACACTGAACGGGAAAGAGGCGAAATTCAGAAAGCGTAGAACACCTGCACGTAATTGCATGCAAGTCCATCTTTGTGCATGCAATTGTTCTCCTGTGGAGCCACGAAAAACATATCTTGGGGTATTTTTGATTGAAATAAATACTTCAATAAAAAAATTAAAACGTTCGGTATATTGATATCATAAAAGTAAACATTCGTTATTAATACAGTCGACTCGGTTATAATGAACTTCTGGGAAATAACATTTTTAGTTTACTACATCCGAGATTCACTATATCCGATAATGTCAAAATTAAATATAATTTCTCCATAACGATTGATTTTATTAACGTAGAGATATGGCAAAATAGCACAATCTGGAAATTTCAATATCTTTATTTTCCCTTAAAAAATCAATTGTTTGCTTTGTACATTTTTCATTGGCAATTTATCCAGTTCGTTCTCTAGAGTTCGTGTTCTTGTCATAGTTAATTCTACATTGTCCACTTTGTCGAAGTATTGTAATGCAATCTTGACACCTTGTCGAAGTATCGTAATGCCTGTTGCACTGTTAGAAGTCCTACTTGGAAGACCCTTTACTCGCCTAATAACATACGAGACCTTTCGGTAGCGGGATGGCGCAAGCGGCTAATGAAACTGATCGCTTTCCCGCACGGCACGGCAGGCATCACCAGGCTGCGGCAGTCCCGTACTTCCTGTCGCCTACAGAGAATTCATCGCGCTTTGTTCCGCGGAATATCAAGTAACCCTAAGCAATCGCGCTTCGCCGCCGCCAGTTGTAGCCCACGCAGGCCCGGCTTTTGTTTCCGCATTGAAGATGAGTGGCATAAGGTCATCAGTAAGGTCCCCCATTCCGGGTCAGCAACTTCACCTCAGGGGACACATCTCCAAATATGACCTTCGGCCGACGATTTTTTTCTATCTTCCTTGTGTTGGAATTTCTGGCACTGAGGCAATATATTTTTTTCCTGAAGCGAATTAACTTCCAGGATATTGTATTTCGTACGTGCCCTCTAGCCGACGTTCAGATTCACTACAACCGAATCGTCTTATGTTTATTTGCAATATAAGTGAAACGAGACCAATGAATTGATTCACTACCACTGAGGAGTTCATGGGAGTTCACTATAACGGGAGTCGATTGTATACCAGTGTATTGGAAGAAGTAGCTTCGATTAAGTTAGATAGCAATTTGGTTCATCATACATGATGTCTCAGAATAAAGGTCTGATCTGAACGTAGATAACTTCTACATCCTGTAGGGGAGGGATAAACTCTATTTGCTAATGAACATGCAATCTGACGGCGGCAGGATTTTCGATACTAGCTTTTCAGCTAGGTCGAATTCAGTCGCTGTCTGGAGGAGAATTCTAGCGGCCGGCTGCTCTGATCAGTAGTTTTCCTTGATTTCTCCGATCAACACCAGGCGAATGCCGGAGCAGTACCCTACCAAACGGGTCACAGACCGCGCGCAATCTGTCCTTCCTCTTCCTTGTCCTATCCTCTCCTCTTGCACCCACACTTACACTAACATGCACTACACTACCACATATTCCGGGAGACCGGTCGGGAGCTTAGAGCTTGTCCCGGCTGGGGCGGTGCCCCTCTGGTGGGAGAGTCCTGGTTAGGGGAAACCCCACTAGCCGACGGTAGGTCGACGCCGGATCTCGCCATCCAGCGGGGGAATATCACCGCTCTCTCCCGAGAAAAAAACATGCACTACATTAACGGGACTAATGACCAAAGCAGTTGACGCGCCCGGAAACATGAAAAAATCAAATCAAATCAAATCAACGTGCGATGATAAATTTCGTATAACGACACCCGTGGCATTTGCCCCTAATAGTTAGGCAACTCGTTATGCATCAGTGTTAAGCAGTCACGTGAAATCAGAACGTGATCTGCTAAAGAGCAGTGCCTGCCAATCAGGGGCAAATCTCTCACGTTATGCGAAACTTCGTTTTGCGAACATTTCTCAGCGCTTCCTCTTTGGTTCCTCTCCGAGCCGGAGAGTGAGAGCGCGCCACTGTCGCAGGCGTGCGCGTGCCCCAGAGCCTGTACGCGTGGCTGGCCGTGTGCGTGATGCCGGTCAACTCCGCCCTCAACCCTGTGCTCTACACGCTCACGACGCACATGTTCAAGCAACAAGTGAGTCACCGCTTTTATGTAGCATTCCAGCTAGTTTAATAAATAATTCATGTTACGTGATCATTTATATAAACGCTGTTATCAGTAGTGCTTATATAAATTTTTTTTTCACTATTGAAAGTATGTTTATTTAATAATATTATTATTGTTTATTATTATTTATAATATTTTGAAAACATAATAATCTATCAAATAAAATATGCGAAGCTGGTGTTAAGAATTTATTGTAAAATGAATTAAAACTTTGCTTCATTTTTCATTCCTGATGTTCTTTAGGTTAAAAAAGAAAGTTAAATGATAGAATGATCAATTTAATTTATTATGGGTACATGATTCAAACACTCAAGACTATTCATCAGTCCGCAACCAATCCTTCATTCATAATCTCCATCATCAAATAATAATAATAATAATAATAATAATAATAATAATAATAATAATAATAATAATAATAATAATAATAATAATAATACAATGCAATAATCTACGTATTTTTATTTAGAGATTCTTGCAGTAATTTGCATATTATTCTTTCTTTTTTGTCCCTTCCTCAGACCTATTTACACATTCTTCAACTATGATTTGAATGCTGCTGTACATATTTTTTCGTTTATTTAGCTACGAATTACCAGTCTACTTTATACCTACAGAATTTGCGTTGGGCTCTGGTGTTGCATTGTTACAATCCTTATTAATAATTAAGATCCTGAAGATCTGACACACCTTTAATTTCTGTTCACAATGCATGATGAATGCAATATCGATATTTCTTCTGGCCGTGCTGTTAAATTTATCTTTTCCGTTCTATTACTCCTTAACTAGCAAGAGGATGTGCATAGAGTTTGGCTCTTTCATACGTATGCCTTATATACAGAGTACGAATTCTTAAGTAATTACACGTTTTTGTTTTCCTATGTTCAGTTCTCAAAATTGTAATCTTACAAGTCAGGACAATCCTAACAAAATATCCTCATTCTTCGTTATATATATTTTACTTATTTTGTAACATATTGTATCCTGTACATACTTTGCTTATATTTTACATATTTTACAAAACTTTTTATTATTACATCCCTTTCATACAAATTTATTTCGCAAAAACATTCAATTAACTTTCAAAAATAGTTTTTATTTTTAAAAAAATTGGCATATTTTTTCTTATACGTATTCAGAATTGCGTGCTGAAGATTCGAGATGCCTCACCGTGAAAACACGATTACATGTTGCACTGCATAAATGTTGCAACAAGTGGGCCTGACTACTGAAAATAATATCGTTATATATAGAAATTATCACTGTTTCTGGATCTTTAATCCGAATTTACCAGAGAGTTTGGTTGTCGGAGACGTGTACACCACGAAGACATGCTACAGTGATTGTTTGCCGATTATTGAGTTCCCAAATTTTTACGATCGCTATCAGTACTCTCAAAGCATGTACTCTTAAAATTTTAACCCAGTACGACAAGTAATAATTATTTTGAAAATTTATTTAATAAATATAAATAATATGTAATATTTTGACGTTACATTGATAGTACATCCCTTTTTACTTTCTCGCTATCGCTACCGCAGTAGAAAGTTAAGTAACGCTGCGGGAAAAAACGGCAAATTTTCGGCAGAGAGACTCTCATTACAGAGCCATAGTAACGAAAAAGTGGGTAAATCCAGTCGCTTAATTTAGAAAAAAGATCTTTTAACACGTGGTGTAGGCAGAATCCAGGTTTTGTGGGTCCTTGATCCCGAAGAATCGAATAACGGCAAAACGTCCGTCTGTCTGTCTGTCCGTGAACAATGCTAGTGGCTAAACCGTTCAGCTGATTTATGTTCCCCAATCGATCTGGCAGATGTTGCGGACCCTTGAATTTGAAATCGATATTTTAATTTTTTTTTAATTTGTTGCGTCTACTTCGACGCAACGCGTCTCCAAGCCCCTTGGGGGGCGTTGAGCGCTTTGCGCTTCTCGGAGTAATCCTCCCTTTACTAACACCGCTTGTTTTATGGAGTAATCCTCCGTTAACATTATCTGTCGTGTCTCGTCGCAGTCGGTTGTCAAGAGGACCGCCAGGTAGCATCTCCGCGTACGCGCCTCCTACCGCGCGCTCCTGCGTCACTACCCAGCGGCCAGAATTAGGAAGCAATAAGGACAGGGGTAGGGTTTAGGACACTTCACAGGGGCTGGACTAGCCCTTGTGAAGCAGCCGAACTCGTTTTGTTGGAACAAATTTCACATGAGATTCGACGGGAATCGAACCCGGATCTCAGTGGTGTTTGTTGTGGTAATTCTGAGGAGTACTTTACAAGACGCCCTTTGGACATTTTCAAATTTTCCAAAAAATGGCTCCATCATTTTGGATTAACTTTGTTATCGAATAATGTGAAGAACGTTTAAGAGAATGGTGTAGATCTCGTTTTCGTTGAAAAGTGATTTTTCGAAAATTGCAAAAATTCTAATTTTTTTGGCGTCCTACTACATTAATGAAGATACATAATTTTTCCTCAGTAAAATCTGTTTCCTTGTATTATTAAATAAGATCTTGCACAATTTTTCGAACATTTTAGTATTTTTCGCGTAATTTTGCATGAAACTGGACGAGAACGTTCCTGCTATTTTAGCACCACTAGTTAAATATTTTTCACGTATTCTTATCATTTTTAATACATATTTATGTATATATTTTTCCACTTCGTACAACATGTTTTTCCGAACTCTTATTATATATTTAGGCTCCTTTCTGGATCGTTTATCCATAAGTGCTGCAATCCAAATGTATCCAGGTGTTCGCTACCAACCTCTGGCGGGAACAAGGCGTAGGGATCTATGGTTCTACTTCTGAAACTCTCCGGCAGAACGCGCTAAGGTAATCATTCTCCGCCTCGTTCCACCAGTGAAATATCGAGCTGCAAGCGGCCGCCCGCCAGGGGCGATTTTGTGTGACGCCTCACGCGGCGCCCGCGTGGCCGGCGCTCCGTCCCCCTCGCACGCGGCCACCGAACAAACAGCCCCCGGCTCACGAGCCAGGGCCCAGCCAGGCAGATTGCTACTTCATCGCATTGGTAGCAGACAGAAATTGCTGTAATGCTGCGATAACTCGATGTGGAAAACTGATGAAAATGCTCGTTTTGTAAGAAAATTGTTGATTTTGCAAAATATTCTTTTTTTTTTTCTTTTCGAAAATGTCTGTCCGTCAATGGAAAACACTAGAACCTAAACTTTTTGCCTCCAAAATGCATATTCCTCTATTTTTTTGATGCACTATTATTTGAATATGAGAAAAATCAGCAATATTAATAATATAAATAAAAGTAACATTTGTAATAACACATGTAAAAATTTTAAATAATAACCCAAATAGACATACTTCTTAATATATGTCGGAAACCTGACAATAAAACCAGTTTGAGTGGAATTGTTGCCAATTTATAATGAAAAAAACAAAACAAATATGTTGCTTTCTGCTGACAGTTTTTAAAAAAATGAAAATGTTTCACCAATTTCAAGAGCACCACTCGGAACATCAACATCAAAATTTCATGATTTGCTAATTGTGATCCTCTTCACTCCTTTGTTTTCTCTTGCAGTACGTTTCTTTTCTTCACTTACAGTGTTTTCCGTTTCTTATTTTTACGTAGTATACCTTCTTGCGGAGTTACACAACGCGCATTCCTGACGAGACTACAAAAATTCCAGAAGTATTCCGACGCAGCTTTAATAGGGAGATTACACAACGTTTTTTGTTGTTGCTGTTGTTTTTCATGTACGGGACTAATTCCTTTTCCAGAGGAAAAAGCAAGACGTTTTCTGCATATTGTAAACGTTTTGTTACTCTGTTCAACACCGGCCTTAGCTACGGAGGTGATCAAACGTCTTTATGTAATTACTGCCTGTAGAAAAGCAGAATCACACGTTCGTGATACAGAAATTCGAAGAGTTCCTTAGTTTCAACTTTGTCACTAGTTTTTTTGTCGCTCTCCTATATTGTATTGTGGAAACACATTCTTTGAAATTTATGCAAATCAAGCACACAAAGTTAGAATGATTTAGGTGACTTACACCTTCAAAATGAAAGTCACTTTCTTAATTCTGGAGACGTTTAACTGCCAGTTCGCACAAAGTGACACAAAAAATGTAGTTATTGCTGGAGAGCTGTTCTAAACTGAATGGAGTCGTTTACGCCGCGACCAAAGACAAAAGTGTTTTATTCTCTATGTTGGCTGACTTTGAAACTTTTACTTGAAAAAAATCATTTTCCGGTTTAACCCAATTTACAATTTTGATGTGAAAATTCGTTAAAATTCATTCGAGATCCCGCCCGGTCACCGATGTAACGATCTTGCTGTCCGCAAATACTATTTCGTCACGGCACGAGCGCTGTGACAAAGAGATGCGATAGTATTGCTTCAACAGCCCCATTTATCATCTGCGAGTTTCCTTCGCGGGCGATGCTGGCTTGTTCTTCAAAAGGAATCGCGTTTCAGGCTGCGCGGCTGGTGTGCGCGTGGCAGAGCTGCGGCGCCGCGGAGGGGCCCTGGGTCGCCCGCCGCCGCCCCGCCCCCGGCCCCGCCGCCGACCACGCCCCCGGCACCGCCCGCGGCGCCGCCCCCGGCCACGCCCTGGACCTCGGAGCGGCGGTGAGCGCCACCCTCGCCCACCGCAAACACTAAGACGTTGTGGAAATGGTAACACAGACACACAAAACAAAGTTGTCAGACCCAAAGACTACATTCCTGTTTCTCTATGTATGGATATAGATATTTATTTAGTCAAAAACCGTAAAAAACTGTATGTGGCGTATGGGGGAGAAAATCATCTGCGCATGCTTTCTTGAGTTTCAGAATCCCTTCCCAATAATTTAACTATTAATTGTCGAAAGATGAAAAATAATAGTAATAATAGTAATAATAATAGTAATAATAATAGTAATAATAATAGTAATAATAATAGTAATAATAATAGTAATAATAATAATAATAATAATAATAATAATAATAAATTTTAAAAAGCTAGAGATTAACATTTTAAAAACTAGATATTTTCGTTTCCGAGTTATAGAAAACTTATTTCTAACGGTAAACGAACGAACAGATCTGATTTTTCTGTATTGCTAACTATATAGAAACTCACCCTAAACTCTACTATCAATACAAGCAAAAGGAAAGCTCAACAAAACGCGTGCATAGTGAAGCTACATTTACGTCCAGTAGCAAATCAAGGGGCCATCTCAGCATTTGCTCAATGGATCAGGGAAACTGGACAAAAACCCGATCGAGATGGCGATCATTGACCCGGAAACTGAAGTGCACTACTTGTTACAGGTGTATTAAGTCTAAAAATTATACAATACAAATGTAAACTAATTCATTATACTACATATTGTTTTAAGTAAACATTATTTTTCTTTTCGACGATCAGTATGTCGTTGCGCTGAATCCGAAACCAGAGTTGCGCCACGCTACTACCCTCGTTTGTTTTTTTTGTTGTTGTTTTTTTTTAATTGTGAAAAACACATGTGAATACTAGATTTTGGTGTCTTGTAGCATTGTACTCTACAGAAGCCAAAAGTTGTCAGGCCTGAAGACTTGACACATGTTTCTCTACATATGTTGACACGCTGAATCCGAAGTCAGAATTGCCCCACCGCCTTCCAGTTTTTTAATCGCGAAAAAACACCGTGAAATTTACAATTCACAATTTCCCGGTCGTTTTTCGCGATTTAAAAAAGCTGGATGGTGATGGCGCATTTCTGGCTTCGTATTCAGTGCGTCGACATACAGAAATATGTGACAAGTCTTTGGACCTGACAACTTTTTGTTGTGTGTGTCTGTGTAATGAATTCTAGTGTTATATTGATCTAGTTTTATATAGACAGATTCTCGTGGTAAAGAACAGTCCTTGCCAAAAGCTTGCAAGCTGTGTTCACTTGAACGCAAGGAAGACGCATCGCAGTAACATATCCAACAGCTTGAGTTGTTTATCTGAACTGGTTTTAATCAAGTTTTTAACGTAAGTTTCCTTTCCCTTGTGGCATTTTAAAACCATTTTAAGAACATTTTATTGATAGTTTTTGTCGATTCTTGAGGTCCTCCAAACCCGCCCCTAATAATGCCAGTAGCGTTGGTGTCGGCAGACGGCGTCGACGGTGCTGCACAGCTGCGCGTCCTGCAGACGGAGCGACTGCCCGGCGTCTGGCGACACGCGGCTGTAGGGCCCAGCGCCCCACCCCCTCCGCTCTGCCTCGACGAGGTACGTTCGCTCTCGGGCTTCCATCTGGCGGGCGGACAAAAGGAACAGCACGGGTTTCTGTCTTTGTGGTGGCATTGAACGGCCTCGCGATTCTGCTTCTAGACCTCTGTCAGATGATATTCAATATTTGTGGTAGAATATCATCAAATATTACTTACATTTCAAATTTCTCGGGTTTGAATGTAATCAATTTGATAAATTCTGCGTGGTGATATTTGCAAAATCTTTGGAAAATAACATTTATCCGTCTTATTATATTATATTATGTGTTATTATATAACATTTACAGTCATCGTTAGTGAGGTTGATTGAAGAGTACACTTCATATATGAATACTGTGAAATTTTATTTTCTCATGTTCCACGGTGGTCATGCTCTCTCATGCAGTAGCAGCCGTTCTCCACATAGAGCACCACGCAAATCATGGACAGAAGTGCGTGCGGCACCTCGCCGTCCGAGGCGGTTCCAAATGCATAATGAGCGCTATGGGGTTTAAAGCTGTGAGCGATTTCCCTTTACCGACCGAGTTAGCTCAGAGACAGCATTACTGTTGACTTTGAAATTCCCGGCCTCTGAGGTTGCAGGGTTTAAGACTCGTCGGTGGGGGATTTTCGACACTTGTTGTACAGCTAAATCGAATTCAGCCTCTTTCTGGAAGAGAATTCTAGTGGCCGGCTGCTCTAATCCGTATAGTTTTCCGTTTCGCCGATCAACTCCAAGCGAAAGCCAGAGCACTACCCTAACAAACGGGCCACAGACCGCGCGATCTTTTCTTCCCCTTTCTTCTCCTATCCTCACCGCTTACACACACTTATATTTACATGCACTACACTACTAGACATGTCGGGAGACCAGTCGAAATCTTAGACTTTGGCGGTGCCCCGTTCATGAGAAGTACCTGGTTGTGGGGGGGGAGAGAAATATCACAAGCCGACGGTAGGTCAGCGCCGGATCTCGCGTCGGAGATATTCACCGTCACCTCCCGCGATAAAACCATGCACGACACTTCAGGGACCAATGACCTTAGCAGTTGACGCGCCTGGGAACTAAAATAAATCAATCAAACAATAGAGGGGTACAAATTGCCGTTGAATCCTTATACCATGTATCCCAAAAACTATTGGGGGACGTGCCCCTCCCGCATGACGGTGTCACCCACGCATTCACCTGACGAGGGCGCGATGTTCACTCTCTGGATCAATTGATTTGAATTTTTTCGTGTTTCCGGGCGCGTCAACTGCTTCGGTCATTAGTCCCGTTAGTGTAGTGCATGTTTTTTTCGCGGGAGATGGCGATGATCTTCCCCCGCCGGATGGCGAGATCCGGCGCCGACCTACCGTCGGCTAGTGGGGTTTCCCCTTACCAGGACTCTCCCACCAGCGGGGTACCGCACCAGCCGGGACACGCTCTAAGCTCCCGACCGATCTCCCGGGATATGTGGTAGTGTAATGCATGTTAGTGTAAGTGTGTGTGTAAGGGGACAGGATAGGACAAGGAAGAGGATGGAGAGATCGCGCGCGGTCCGTGGCCCGTTTGGTAGGGTACTGCTCCGGCATGCGCCTGGTGTTGATTGGAGAAACCATGGAAAACTACCGATCAGAGCAGCCGGCCGCTAGAATTCTCCTCCAGACAGCGACTGAATTCACCTAGCTGAAAAGCTAGTGTCAAAAATCCTGCCGCCGTCAGGACTCGAACCTAGGACCTCCCTGTCAGAGGCGCTGCAGTGACATCAGTTGATGCACTGAGCTACCGCTCCCGGTCCTCTGGATGAAGCACCCCCGCACACCGGCTTTTGGGGTCTAACAGCGACGTGGGAACATGTTGCATTGCATGATTGGTTGATGTTGGACGCCAGTAGACATCATATATTTTATGTTGCTTCTTCCCACATTCCAAATTACTGCAGAAATATTTCTCGTGAATATGTCATGAATCATTTCAAACATCCAGATCTTTGAACGTACTATGAATAAAATTAGAAGATGGTTGACAGTTCGCGGTCACATGGTAACGCCAGCGCCACTTAATCTCTGCGAATTAGACGCTTCGGCATTTCCAGTGATGTCTCCTTTAATTAAGCACAAAATACATCGCAAGCTGAGAATGTTGCAGATAATCACCTAAGAGTCATTTCAAGTGTTGGGAGATTGAATATGTGAAAGTACATTGGCGTGCGCGAAGGGGAAGAGCAGAGAGGCCTTGGTCACTTAAAACTTTGAAAATAGCCCCACAGATACACGTAATAAAACATTTTATTTCTGTAAATATGTCTCATCCCTGTTCCTCCGCCTTTTTAACCTGACAATTTGGGAAATTGTTTTATAACACTTGGGAAAGCTGCTCTCCAAATCATCTCACAATCCTGGAAATGGCTCAATATAAAACCAATTGAATATATTAATTGTATCATTAAAGCTATAATTTCATTTTCTTTTATTTATTTACTTTGTAAAATCACACATAAATAAAAAAGTTCAATGGCGAAGAGTCCCAGAAAAATAGTACCCCTCCTCTTGTTTCTAGACTACGTACGCCTGCGTGAAAATGCGTTGCTTGAGCGGGAATTGCGGTAGCATGCAGTTTTTGTTCCCAATGCCTTTAACATATCATGTCATGGCAGCTACAACGTAATATTGGGAAGTTGTAGTCAACGATTACTGCTACAGGCAGTCAGTATTTTTTATAGTTGTAATATATTTAATGACCGAAGATCATGGTACATTTATCAATTTTGTTTTCTTAAAAACTTTGCCAACTTTTCGAGATCAGTTCCTCTCTTTTCCAAGGATGAAATTCATATAAAATTATAAATAGTGGAGTATAAAATTGCTATTAAAATGATAGATAATAAAACTAACATACAATAGAATAATCACAATATGCCAAGTACGTGGGAATACACACGTCACTTACAGTTACAAATTGGGGGAATCTTGGTAGGCAAACAATATTACGACACCGACCGGCACGCCATGTTAAGACTCGAGAACGAGAGCGCCTAAGCTTTCCTTCCAAGTGATGCAGCAGGAGGGAGGGCAACGAAGATGGGAGGACGGGGGACGCGTGATGTAAATGGGAGAAGGACGGATCTTGTTATTGCGTCAAAAAACATTTCACGATTGTAAACATTGCTGACTGTCTATGGTAAAAATCCCGGTCTACAACTTGCAAAGTTTAATGGTACAGCCCCCTCACGGAAATCTCGCCACAACGTAACGTGATGGAGCACGCGGTTCGCAGCCACGCCATCTCCCTCCACACCCAACTGTCAACCACCTTCTCATGTTCTTGGCGGAAATTGTTACTACTCGCGCAACTTTTCTTGAACGATGGATTGAAGAAATGCGAGAGGAGTGGGGGAATTAGTCACAAAATCGGCCACTAGAGTATTTACAGTATTGCTAACCTCTGGAAAATCAAAGTCAACCTGCTACGTGTGCGGTCAGATCATCGCTCTGGATAGGCAACAGCAGCGACACTAGATGGGAGTTTTAGGTGCCTCCCTTGAAGGTCGTGGACCTGCCACAACCATTTCTTTAGATAATGGTAATAAAGTTGAACAGAAGTTCTCGACTGTGAAACAACTAGCTTTGACTAGCTTCTGTTTCGCGTCAACCAAGTTTTAATGCTTGGAACGCTGTCACCAGTGCTCGCTGCGAGCTTTTGCCTTCAACTGTTTATTGCGCAAGGGAGGGGGAAGCAAGGAAGCAAGGGGGTTCAAGAAAAGTTGCGCGAGTAGTATTTCCACCATGGTTCTTGGGGCCTTGATGGCGGCGTTGTTTGTTGCAGAATCCTCCTCGACGGGCAGAGGCGGACCGTGCTGCGCTCTGCCGTCGCAGTTTCGCTGCAGATCATCGACTAGACTCCCTAGATACAAAGAGGAGCGCAACCAGAACGCCTGCCGCCATTTAATATCCTTCCACTGCAAAGCCCCGGCGGGCAGCATTCACAAGTTACGGAGAAATGAGAGCAATCGGACGCATAATAAGGGATTTAGAGTATATTATTGATTTTGGGCAGATTGGTGGTTCCTAACTCACCCCCAATACCGGTTAGTTCAACTGGATATAAAATGGCGGCACCAGTGGGCAAAGGAATGCGCTACTCTCTGTATCCAGGGACTCTCATCATCGACCTGCAAACAGCTCCCTCTGCGTGCAGATTCGCTGACGCCAACCGCCGTTGACTATTCTCTGAACCGACAGCCCCGCCGGACACCATGCAGGAGTGAAGAAGAAATAATTGCAATTTATGGCATCACTGAGGATTTTGAGTATATTAATATTGGTCTTGGGAAGATTGGTGGTTCTCAAGCCATCACAATTGGAGTTTCTCTGACAGCTGGATTTAAAATGGCGGAATCGGCGGCGCAAAGGATATGCTCCTCTCATATTTTGGGGAGTCGTCGCCTATTGGCTGCTTAGTGCTCAGGGTTACTAAGGAATTTCTTCTCAAATGAGTGTGGAGGACTACGAACCGAAATGGAAGTGCTCCTGCATCAAATACTGCTATAGCGTCGTCGTTTGTAAGAAGTATACTTCGATTTTTCTATAGTGGCTGCAGACATTAGATAATTGTACCATCTGCTGCCTTATTAAAATCAATATGCTTTATTAATTCGCGAACGTTCTTCTCAACGGGGCTCCTGACCTCATAATTGTTAACTAGTGGTGCTAAAACAGGACGTACTTTCTCACCCATACTTTCACGTAAAACTACACGAAAAGTATTAAAAGTTTCGAAAAATTGTACATCGCCTCGTTTCAAAATCCATCTTTTAGGGACAGATTTCATGAAGGGAAAAACAATACATTTAATATTTTAGTTGTAGGAAGACGCCGAAAAAGGTTTGAACTTGCTATTTTCGAAAAATCAGAGTTTTCAACGAACATGAGACCTGCGTCATTCGCTTAAACGACCTTCACTCTATCCAACAACAAAATTTAATGAAAAAGATGGAGCCATTTTTTACAAAATTTTGAAAATGTCCCAGCGGTTCATGTAAAGTACCTTCTTAATTTAAAATATGTTTCAAATTCAAGGGGCCGCGACATCAGCCTGATAGATTGGAAAATATCAATTTTGGAAAAAATCCGCTGAACGGTTTAGCCCCTAATGTTGTTCACAGATAGACAGACGGAAGGACAGACAGACGTTTTCCCATCATTCGATTTTTCGGTATCAAGGACCCACAAAACTTGCATTCTGGCTACATTACGTCTTAGAGGATTTTTCTAAATTTAACAACTGAATTTATCCCCTCTTTCGCTACCAGGGCCCTGAAATGAGTTTTTCTGCCGAAAACTTCGTTTTTTCTTCGTTTTTTCGCGCAGCATTACGTATATTTCTCCATATTACGTAGGCGGTAGCGAGAAAGTAAAAAGATTCATTTTATAAGGTAGAAAGTGTAACGACCTAATTTCATTGACCATTATAGAAAAATCGAAATATAATTCGGGCAATCCCACTAGTCACAACACGTAAAAGGTCGTCGGAAGTGGTGTCATAACCCAGTCTCCGCTCGAATACCCGAAACTTGCATCAATTTTCATATTATACAGTGTATCTCACCAACTATGGGCCACCCCCCATTACCTCTAAAAGGTTCGCATCATGAAAGTGCAATTTGCGCTCAACGATGCGGATAAATGGGGCAAGTAATATGCCGTATAGATAGTTTGAAATACTTTAGTTTTCGAGAAATTTAATCTTCTTTGATTTTTTAAAAGGAACTATTTATCTTTCTCGTCAGCAATGAATATATAATAAAAAATGGAAATGCAATAATGTATCATATGTTAGTTTTTTTCACACTAATTTGAGTACAAAATTACACTTTCTGACATGTGATTTTAAATTAAACGGACAATATTTCCTGTAGCAGTCCTTGCAACTGTCGCCTTCGGAGAAGGTGGCCTTCGCGGCGCCGGCACTTTTGCAAGGGGAAGGGAGAGGCCGCGAATGCCAACTTCCCCAAAGGAGTCAGTTGTAAGGGCTGCTACAGGAAATATTGTACGTTTAATTTAAAATCCCATATCAGAAGGTATAATTTTATACTGAAAATACTATCAAAAAACTAACATATGATACATCATTGCATTCCTCTTTTTATGATCTACCTATTGCTTTTGAGAAAAATTCACGGCTCCATTAAAAAACAAGGACGAATAAGTTTCTAGAAATCGAAAAATATTTCAAACAATATTTCTATGGCATATTACTTCCCCCACGATTCCACATTTTTGAGCGAAAACTGCATTTCAATATTGTGACATACCGATATGTCACGTTAAAATAAACTAACATTTATTTGTAGACAATATGGTGGAACATGCATTACGAAATATCACGAGAGCTAGAGCTTAGCAACGACCGTGAATAAACAATGTAGTTTTTGTTTTTTCTAAATGCATTAAGAGATGGCTTGGTGCCGAAAGTAGAAAATTTGGGATTGGGCGAAGAAGTTTAGACGGTCAAATGTTATGAAAAAAATGAAGGTAGTTTAATACGAAGTCTTCGAGGGATGAATCATGCAGGAAGATTTAATTCTGCTCGGAAACGCGCTTCTGAACTGATCGTAGGTTCGTGAGAGGAACGAGTACAATCTAGATAGAATTGGGTTATCAGTGAAATTTTAAGGACAGTGAATGATATTGCAGATATTTTCATGTGGAAGCAATATTGATGTATAAATTGGAACATTGTCGGGAGTGGTAATCGAGTTCGGGACTATGTCATAGGACGTAATCGGGACTGATAATTTTGATAGTTTGAGACCAGCTTGGATAGGGGCAGAAGAGGATTCCTTGGAACTTTGGACTACGGCAAGCCCGCAAGATATTTCGACTGAGAAGTCTACGAGGGACATCAACGAAGAATAGATAAGTTAACCGCGGTGTAAAATTGTAAATTGAAAGAGATCTTGATCAAAGGCCTAACTTAAATTCATTAAATTGTTTGATAAAAAGGTAAAAATAAACTTTGTTAAATTTTGTTCTTTAGAAAAGAAAGTGATCTTTCATTTAGTCAATCCAAACAGCAATGAACTAGGAATAGAAACATTCTATTTCAGATTCCCAGCTGCGCTGTATAGTCGGCGGATCCTATAATCCATTATAGAGGTAATAAGGATTATAATATATCGTGACCCATTGACCCAGCAAGCCGGACGCTAAGATCTTTAGCAGATATAAATGTAGAGAGAGGAAATTTTTGTATATCTCAATATCGTAACAGTTTAGAATTTATGGGGGTGACCCATAGTTGGTGGGACTCCTGTGTGTGTGTGTGTGTGTGTGTGTGTGTGTGTGTGTAATATATATTCTTTCATACGTACTTATTTACAGTGAGGCTCACTTAGGATATTCCCTTCGAACATCTCCTAACCTAAACGCTCGCAGATACTGAGACGCGCATTTCACTCAAACGAATGCACGCAAGGGGCGCATAAGATGATTATAATATGGGCTCAATTTAAGAGATATTGACAAATTTTTATGAAACCCTAAAGGTTTCGTTAGTCCATGATAACGAGCGTGAAGAGACGAGTTCGTACATATACATTTTATCCTATGTTTCATGACAAACATTTTAAAAAATTTAGAGATTTTATTACTATGACGACTGTCAATATTCTGCCAATATCGTAGGGGAAATGTAACTTTACACCGGAACGGGTAACTGGGAGAAATGTCGCAATCGTCAGAGCGGCACAGTTAAGTTTTCATTGACTTCCGCTCGATCGCTTCTTCTTTGATAAATAAGGACTTTCACAACGATAAAATAAATAACAATTTAATTTCAAAACTTCTGTCTACAGTTCACAACTTACAATTTCTTAAACAATTAAAAACTATTACTGCTAATTTTAATAGCACAAAATGCATACGTTTGCATTAACCCGCATTCTCATAGAACTGAGAAGCTTTCGAATTTGTCTCCAAGACCTCGCAGAAGCAATTCTACTTGTTTATTGGTGGTCTTCTATCTTCCCCCTTGCTAGGAGAAGACAACTGACGACGGTAATCCGCTAAGTTTCATCGGCTAACGATTGCCCGAGACGAGGCCAGCTGCCTGAAAGACAGCGACTTCGGCGCGCCGCTGCTATAAAAGAAAATTTTCAATTCGACGTCGGAGTACAATATCTAATAACGTGACAGAAATGTGCTACTTTCACACAATATTACTTCCAAAATACTAACAAATCAAATAGCATTGTATTCTCCTTTTTATTATTTATCCATTTCATGTGAAAAAAATTGATAAATTTAAAAATCAAAGATGATTACACATCTCAAAAACTATAGATATGACGATCAATATCTCTACAGCATAATACTTGTCTGATTCTGTATTGTTAAGCGAAGACTGCACTTGGTTATCGTGAACAGTTTAGAATTTGAGGAAAAGCCTACAACATGAAGTAATGGCGAATCATTCTGTCACTCACTGCTATATTTATTTAGCATCGATTAGTGACAAAAAACATTTACATGACTGAACGGACCATAACAAGTTCGAAAAGGGGTAGAAGTAGTTGGTTGTATTGGGGATTTAAGTTATACATCTCTGGAATAGTATTACATCTCAAATTGTTGACAAATTTTAAAGAAAGTCATCTAGAAACGTTGATCTGATTCCGGTCCATCCAGGATGAAGTATTTCTTTCTGATCAAGCAGCAGAAGTCATTTCTTATCCCAAAATACAACAGTTCAGTTCCTATAATATGTG
Source organism: Teleogryllus oceanicus (assembly GCA_964035755.1). Taxonomy (NCBI): domain Eukaryota; kingdom Metazoa; phylum Arthropoda; class Insecta; order Orthoptera; family Gryllidae; genus Teleogryllus; species Teleogryllus oceanicus. The sequence continues at coordinate 49,306,865 of CAXIVR010000007.1, read as the reverse complement.
CCCACGAAGTGCGATAGTTACAAAGAAAATTACGAAAATCATCAATACGAGGAATACTACAAAATGTGGTGGGATACAATTGGGTGTCTTATCATTTAAATTATTTCAATATTATTACAATGTTTAATTATTCTTTATTGAATATTAAAATTGGTTGATTTAGTTATTTGGGCAACTGCAAATTACAGCTATGAGTTCTCAGTAACTACATCAGGGGGATCAACTTGCAAGGCGTCAAGGACCACAACTAAAACCTTTCATATTATTGCGGACCATATTTTCAATTCTCGTGCAATCCCCACCCGACTTCCCAATATAGTTGATCTAGGCAGTTTTCTCGGCTACTCTGAAACGGGGAGGGTGGGAGAAATGAACCATTCGTGATATCAAGCCCTACCATATATAACACAGTGAAACACTTTGGGTTGATTTTGAAGTTCTGAATTGTGAACCTTGAATCTGATTTTGAATTTTGAAAAACTAGAAAACTATTCTTAAATCTACACTTAACCTATTTTCATATGAAGAGGGCGTTGACCCCGGCAGGGCGCGTGCGCTGGGCCCACTATGTTCTCGCCCGACATGAATGGCAGGGACTTTCACTTTGAGCCAATGACCTTCCGCAGACCGCAATAAACGCCAGCGCAGGCCGCCAGTTGGACAACCCTGAACTACATAATTTCTCTGCAACGAAGTAAAGCGCTAAGTAACTAACGATAATTTGGTTCCCGGAATTTAGTTGTAAGTGTTCAATTGATAACAAATAGTTTAAGTTATTATTCGCGTATTTCAAGTCACTAATAACTAGTATAGTTATTTTAACACCTTCGACAATGCTCTAGGTGATGTAGGTTTGGGTGAACACATGTCTGCAAGCCGTAAAGGCAGTAAAATAACGAAATGAGTGCGTGCCCGCCCGCAAAACTTTTATCCGGACTTCCTTTATAAATTTGATTGGTCTGATACAACAAATACAAGTAATACGTTAAATAATAAAATTCTCCTTCAACAAATTCATATTCATCACTCTATTTTTTTACTTCATAAGAAATTGATGTTACTAACAGATTATCGTTTCATTAATAAAAACAGTACTTACATTAAAAACTAGTGAAGCTGGAAGGCACGTCTTGCAACAACAATCGAAAGACACTTTGTGTGTCGTGTTAATTGTTAACAATGGTAAAGTGCTTGTAACAAATAGTGAAATAATCTGACTTTGTTATTTAATTTTATGAAATTAACTCTGTTATAAAACCTAAAAGAATTGCTTACCTTCATTGATTTAGAAACAGCCAAACAGGGTTACACAAGCTATCGAAGCGGAATAAAAATTGTTCTTCTAGAAGATGCTGTTTTTAATATTTTATTGTATCAACCATCGCAAAGTATCAAGTAATCAGTCTTTTTTACATTCTCAAAACGTTCAGCCTGAAAATAGGCCGTCTGTTTCCTTGCGGGCATTGCGGGCCCGAACGATCCGCCACAGCGCAAGGTAATATTAGTCTTGGAGTGTTAGAGTGCTTGTCTATGGCCACCCCGCCCCGGGTTTGGTGTTGAAATCTTCTCGGCTCTGCAGAGCCAATTCAATCGAACAGAATAGTCTTCAAGCGCGTTCTCGCGGTAGTGGTAGAATATTAACAGTTGAAGTGATCGTAATAACACAAAATTCTTCAAAGATATTATGTAACGCAGGATAATATTCATTTGTATGAACTCGTCTCTTCACGTTCGTTATCACGAGCTAAAGCTATCCATATAGTTCCATTTCAAGAAATAAAATCTGTGTCAATATCTCTTAAATTAAACGAGCTTCAGTTTAATATTATACATCATCTCATCATCCCTTACCTCGCATACGGTAGTTTAGTGAAAACAGCATTTCAATATTTGCAGCGGTTAAGGAGTATCTACTCGAAGGGAACATCTTAAGTGAACATGCTATGATATATAATGTACTTATTAATTTATTATTTATACGTAACTCCATGTAAATTAGTTTTTTCGCTCTGAGAAATTAGGTAGTATATTATTAATTTAGCAGAAGAAATAAGTTTTAACTTATAGAATGAGTTCCGCTACAGTATATTTTTTGCTTGTGTTCATATCGTTTCGTTGTTTCGTTACTTTATTGTTTGTGGCTGTGACGCAGACTTCACCTCACATTCCGCTCTGGTAACAACAGAGCTGTTTCACGGCCCCAGTGAGCAACCCTTTCTACTGTACTACCTCGTTATGTCACAAACATCTGGAAGGTCTTCAGCTAAGAAAAGTGGTGAGAAGTGTAGATCAACATCTGTTATGCGACCGCACATTTCAAAAGATGTGGCCGCCACAATCTGGAACTTGCCCTTTCCTTTTCTTCAATTAATCTTAATAACTGTACGTTGCCCCATTCTTTGTATTTGACAGTTGAATGTCGACAGAGATATCGTTGCCGCACTTTATTGCCCTCGCCATGTGCGTGCTGCATTAGCTTTGGCGGGTAATCGAAAAGCGAATACCAGCTTCCAGCCTATACATCTCATATTTGTCAGTCCAATACCTATACTGATCGGATAATTTTAATGCAGTGAATTTGATGTTGGGCGTCATAAACGCCAGACAAAAGCGCTGAGCTGGTACGATGTCCTTTCCCCTTCATTTATTCAGTCCGAGTTGATTGGCAACAAGTGTATAACATTACTCTCATGAGAAGCTGCTGCTCTTGTGTGTCACTAAGAAACCACTGTCGGTGTAATCAAGTGTCTCTCAGTGATTAAGAACAATACAAAAGAGAAATACAAAGAAGAATGATACAACATCCAAAATTCAATCGCAGATACATGATGTATTTATTTTAAATAAAGATTAGTATTCTATTTTGTGATGTTATTTTTCCCGTACCCAATGTTCAGTAGAATCTCTATAATTCGAGTCTTGATTGTTTGAGTTTCCCATAAATCCGAGTTAAATTCGACATACCAAAATAATCGTTAAAATAAATAACTACAAATAAGTATATTTGTTCCCGAAAAATGTATTCCCGCGTGTGAGTCACAACGAGGGTCTTGCTGCGCTAGAGGTCGCCATGAGGCACGTAGAACAACAGCTTGAGGTAACTCCAGCCGACAATGTGATGTTTAGAAGATGGTGTGATATTGCCGCACGTAAAAACAACAATGTAATTAAATAAAAAACAATTGACAATTACATTAAGATGTAATTAACATGAAGCTATGAATACTTCGAGGTGCCGTTACCAACCTCTTGCGTGTTCAGCAAGTGCAGCCAGTCCGCCATATTGGTGGGTCCCAAACATGTCTGTCAAACCAATATCTTCTGTAAATAAAGGCCTAACAATACGTCATTACTTCTCTTATGTGAGGTGGAAAAGCTGGAAATTTTGATGGAATTGCAAATTCCCGTAAACATACACACACCAAAGAAGTTCTATCAAAATCGTGTTCTTGGAAATGAGCCGAACATAACCTGCTGTAATTCCTAGTCTGCCAATTGTCTTTTCGTACAGCTCTAATGCACAATGCTCTCCGTTTTGGATCTCCGGAAATCTTTAAGAAAAATTTCACAAAAATTAACGAATCACTTACGAAGTCACGAAATGTTCCAAATTACAGGGAGTAGCTACTTACTTGTGCAAAGTAATTTCCGGTTTTTCCCTAGGTTTGTACAGCCGTTAGTCACACAAATAACCCTAACGAACTAGTACAAAAAGCTAGCTATTCTGAACAAGGTTTTTAAGTATTAAAAACGATCCCAAACAACAGAAGAGAACAAGAGCACAGCTACAAGCCACAGAGCACTCACAGGCAGGTTGTCTATACTACAAGCTTTCTGGGCTCACCAATATGGCGGAGGTGGCTTCACGTTTGTAACGTCATGCCATCTCCTATATTCATAGCTCCATGGTAATTAACTTATTTTAAGCAATTAATGAAATAATATTATGCAAGTACATTTTTATTGAACTATATACTTTGGCATTTAAAAGTTGTGTTTATATTTCCATTTTAATAAATTATTGTTTTCGGTAATTCGAGTTTTCTTTAATTCGAGCTAGGCCCGATCCCGTGTACCTCGAATTACCGAGACTCTATTGAATTTATAAATATACAACGAATATGGTCTGCCGTCATTAATTGCGATTTTTGTTATTTTAAAATTCAAAACTACATACAGTTCATTGACTATTTTATTTATTATATTTAGAGGCGCACCGAGGATACAATATAATTACTATATTGAATGACTTTCGTCAATATAGAATGTTAGTAAAAGCTACATTTTTGTTTACGTATCATTGGCGGTTTTTGGAGGGGCGTTGAATCCCCCCTCCATTGGGTGCGCCTCTGGCCTTATTCCATTCTGTACGTTTTATATAGTTCATTTAAAGGCACACCAAACCCAACATGAAACTGTTAAAAACTGATTTAATTATGTGTGCGAAACCGAAAGCAAAATGCATTGCTAGAACCGCAACCTAGTAAACTGTTTCGGTTTTTAAAACTCTCACGCTTGTTACGCTGCGTTCACATGTCGAGAAGATTCCACTGAATGCTGAACTGCTGCTGAAGCAGTGAAAATCACTAGAAGGATCCTCGAATCGTCGATGGTCGCGACGTTAACTACACTCAGAGTGCTGAGCAACTTTGACAGCGTTGACCACATATGATGTATCTAGTCCAAAGCAGCTTGCTTTCTATGGAAGTTCTCAGCTTGAAATTAGCTCAGCAGGGAATTTATCAGCAGAAATATTTTCAGCAGGGAATCAATAAAGAGATAAAGTGCTGTTTCCTTTGTTCAATCCAAAGAAATTTAGATTTAATAGTTATGGATATTTTGTCATCAAATATGTGGAGTAGTTTCATGGTGGCCCTGAGCAGTCTCCCTGCTGATTTACTTCTCTCACTTGCCTCATCAGGGAACTCATCGAACTCCCATAGTCGTGTTCTTTTTGTTAGTTCTTGGTATAATCTACATTTTTTGTAATATGGAACAAATAGAATAGAATATTTATTTTGCTACTTAGGAATACATAGAATATTTCCGGTGGTAGCGTTTTCTAAGAAATTTCTACAAATACACAAAACAAAATTGGTTCTTTTTCCTCCCATGCTACTCTGTGCAAGAGAAATTCTGTAACTACCACGACGAATGCTTTTTCAAAATCATTTTGATCTTTCAGGTTACTATCTAAAACTTTGTACTTCAAAGGTATTACTAAAAACTTGTAAAACACACATTTGGGTGTTTACAGCAACAAGCAACACCCAAACACATTTGAGTGTTTACAGCGTTTACAGCAACAAGAAAGCCGTGAATTTTGTCTTACGATGTCATAAATTTTAGAGGTAAGACTCGATATTTTCTTTTAAAGTTTTCACTACCAAAGTTGTCAATATTGATCTTTCAAAAGCATGCATTGCCAACTTCATTAGCTTTGTGGCAATACTTATTTTTGTTACTATCCCAATTAGTTGATATACAGCTTCACAAACAGGAAAAGGATCATATGACAAAAAACAGTTATAACATTTTTTGGCATCTGCTTGGTCAATGGTGTCAACTTCTGTACACATCGAAGCAATCTATTTTGACAGAGATCTTGCTAAGTGTTAATCCTCCGGTCTACGTTAAGCAACCAGCGATATTCAATAAACGCATTGGTATTTATTCAATTTCCGTGTCCAACCAAATTCATGTCCAATTTTTCTGACCTTCATATAGTGAACAATCACTTAGTTACAAAAATGTCATATTCTTGATTACTAAATTTCCTTTCCATATTAATCATGTCTTCTAAGTATTAATTATTTTGCGTAAAGACGATGTACACTGACTTCAAAATATGGAAGCATATTCTTTATGCATTGCAAATGTAACAGCCAATCTACACTCCTCGTAGCTTACATTTATTTACAATAATAGGTACAATTTTGAAATACTCACCATAAAACCGTGCTCTACATTCATTATTAGCAGCTTCAACTTTTAATAACTTTAGAATATTTAAAAACAAAAAATCTGCTTGAGAAACATACAATGTTTAATTATTGTACAAAGAAATGAGTGTTGGGGGAAAATGTAGAAAAATTTGCATGTTTGTACCTAACATTTCTGCCAGCCTTTTTGGTGAAATTGTGAAGTGTTGTAACTCAATCAAACCTCATACTTTAATAATTTACACTTTTAATGACAATAAACTTTTCGATTAAACGCTTTGTTTCGAAAGACTTTCAGGAAAAACAGGAAACTTTAGAGAATAAGTTTCCTGAACACCGCCAGGCAGACCGTTTTTGGGATCTAATTTTACTTACCTATCTTCGCTCGTAGTTCTTAATTTGTTTTATCTTCTCTACTTACGATTATTTTCAAGTAGGAGCGCTACTGAAATATATATTATTAAAACGATAGGTATTCGCAATAAATTGAAAGATTCTAAGAAAGATCCATGTGACTAAATTATTAGTTGAATTGTTTCTTCGGAGATGCGAGGTATTGTTTCTTAAGTGTCGATATCCTGAGGCAAGACCTCAGACGTCCATTTGCCTGAAGATCGCACCAACGCAATGGTCGGCTACTAGCACTACATCAGCAACGATGTGAATCATCACGGGTATTTTCCCCTGCTGAGAATGAGCAAACAACCGCGGTGCTTCGGCAAAATACTGGGCTGGTCGTGTAAATGCTGTTTTCACAAACAGCATATAGAATTAGGGATAAAAATTCCATTCATCTCTGTAGTCAATAATGGCGCCTCGGATTCAGTATTCTTACACCTCTAGAAACTAATATTGCTTTTTGAAGACGAATCATAAATATCATGAAAAATAATCACAATTTGAAATCATCTGGATCATTTTATTCAAATACAGCTGTTCAAAACATTATGAACTAAAATAAATATGATGATATATTTGTAGTTTGTCCTGAGTCATTCAGCCACACTTATTTGTTCACGCTTTGAAGGTCCGATTATTGAAATGAATAAAAGATGTGAGCTTTTCCTAATTTTCAATGTCTGCATACACAAAAGCCTAGAAATAATTTTGGTTGAAATATCGAATTTTTGTTTAAACACAAAATTAGACATTGTTTTATAAATTAAGTGCCAGAAGGTGAGAAATCTCGTGATTGCTAAAAAAAATTGTAAATACTATTTGCTATAATTTAACTCAGACATTTTTATTATTTAGCAGTTAAAAAGCGTCATCTCAACATTTCGATTCGTCACGTGGAAAGGAAGCGATGAAAAGAAGCTTGTCCAATCTATATTTCCGAACATTTTCTTAAAAAGATGAGAAAGAAAGGTGCAGCTTTCATACTATATTATACCATATTTTATCACGTAGCAGATATATTAGCAAGCATAATTGCAAATCCGAAACTGAAACGGACGAGGTGCCAGGTTCGAGTCCCTACTGTAATTGTTATTATGCAATAATAGCAGACGCTACTTCCCAGACAAGTATATATTCTAGAAGCGAGCTGCTCATGTATGTTCTGTGGTGATCTCCAATCAACTGACAGATGTTAAAACAAATCCTTAACCCTGGCGATACCATTGTTTAAAATTCGATCCCGTGCATTACCTAATGCCGGAGAGAGATCCAGAGTCCTCTGCTTGAATGGGTGGTAATATTGATGTTTTTGACGACTTTGATGAATTAATAAATCGACATAAATAATTATAAATATGCATATTCATTTAATCATTATTAAATTTATTGTTCTGCAAATATAGAGCTTCTCGCTTAAACGTTTGCATTTATTTTCAAAACCTATAATATTCTTACGGTATAAAAGCCGACGTATCTTCATAAAAGGCAATGAATTAAATTGTATTACACTAAGTCTTACAATACTTACAAAACTTGTATGTATGTAAAATGTATTCTGGATTTTTTCAGTTTTCTCCTAAATTGTTCTGACATTTTTAACCCTCAGCGTACGTCGCTTCAATAACTCAAATGCAAACGAATACTTGTGATTAATCGCATCATATTTTGAGCAAAAAGTGTATCACAAACAATATCAATGATTTTCAGCTTTTTTCCGAAATTGAAACCTATAAAGAATGTATTAAAGAAATCGGTCGCCCCCTGACGCTCCCCCCCCCCCCACCGACCGGTAATGCACGACACAGATCACGCGCTGTGAGATCGTTCGTTCCATGAGCCTTCGAGGTCTTCTATCTTCCACAGGAACTCAGCACCGCATGTCGGAGAGCTCGCCCGAAATACATTACTCACATTTAAACTTTTCAAATGAGGCTAACATTAAACATTTTGAATCGAAAGGGTTTTGATTTTATAATAGCATTTCTTTAAGAGTGCAATAATTTCATGAACTTTCTACATTCAGTTTAGGATATTCACATTCTTGTCTGTTAAAAGAGATGTGCGCCCGTTTGAGAGACTTGCTAATTATTTCACAGAATACTTTCACAATTTATTACAATATTTTAACAGTAAAAATACTTTAACAATTTAATGTAGCATAACACAAAACGAAAACAAGCAAAGAATTTTTTATTCGAATAATATATTCCTGATATTCGCAAGGGCCAAAAGTGTTTTTAAAAGGCAGAATTTAAAAATAAACTAAACATAAAATAAAGTTTAGTCCGTAAACATAAATAAAATCTTGATTGTTTTGCATAAAACACTAGGCTAACATACTTTCTTATAAAGCAACCATTCTTCGTGATATTTCGAGCTCGCTTTACATCTAAGGTGCCTACTACAGCTTGCGCGTTTACACCCCGTCTGGAGCGGAAATGAGAGCGGATTCAACGGAAGTTACCCGTTCTTGCAGGAGCGGCGGGTTTCCCAGGCGGGCAAGTAGCTTGTGCGGGCGCAGTTTGAAGTGCGTGTATTGCAAGGTGGCCAGATGCTTTGGAGACTGCCAATTTCAATTAAGAATTTCTCAAATTGTCAGGTTACAAATAAAGAGAAAAAATGGGATTGAACCTATTTGAGGAAAAAAGTTTTATTTAGAAACTTAATGGTGCCCTTTTCAAAGCTTTCAGGGAGGAACGGCCCCCTGCACCCCCCCACACACACACTTACACATGCCTACGACCTCAGGAAATATATATCTCAAATCAAACGTTGCTCACATCGTACAATTTGAATATTTTCGTTTTCATTAGATGTCGCATGTACGTATTAATTTGTACTCCGATATGTGACCGTACCGTTTGACCGAATAAATTGGCCGTTCGCGTCTCTACTTTTCTTCAGCCGAACTCCAATATCAGCGAAACCTACACTCGAATTGAGGTAAATCGTTACAGATAAAGGAGAAATGTCAGCATTTACACAGGACATTGGCATCGAACATCTCAAATTGCTCCAAAGTTTTTTCTGCGTAATGTTGAAAGTGGTGAGCGGAAGAAGCAGGAAGCGGTCATTGGAAGGTCGCAATTTCGAATTTCCAGGATCGCATGATGTGTTTAACATCGGCGAGTTTCTGGCGCCTTCCGGGATCGAATTAATAGACCGTCTGATCAGTGGTTTCCCTGATCACTTCCAGGCAAATTCCAGAGCAGTATCCTAGAATACTGGCTACGCATCGCCCGCGAGCCTTCTTTCCTTCCCTGCCCTTCGGACGAGCGATGAGCTGATCATCTGTCACTTGCTAGATAGCTAGGTCGAGTTCAGTGCCTATCTGGGGGAAAATTCTGACGACCGGCTGCTCCGAAAAGTGCATTTCTGTGGTTTCTCCGATCAATATCAGGAGAATGCCTGAGCCACGGACCGCGCGCGATCTTTTCTTCCCCTTCCTTGTCGTATTCTCACCCTCACTTATACACACACGTGCACTACACTACCGCACATGCCGTGAGACCGGTCGGGATCTTAGAGCTTGTCCCAACTGCCGCGGTGCCCTGCTGGTAGGATATACCTGTTTTGGGAAAACCCACTAGCTGACATTAGGTCGGCTCCGGATCTAGTCGGCATCTAGCTGATGAAGATCCTCGCCACCTCCTGAGGAAACCTTAATACTAGACGTGCCCGGAATCACTAATCAATCAAACATGTATCTTCGCGCAAGCCACCCTGCTGATCAAGAGAATCTCCGAGAAGCGTGGGAATACAACGAACTCCCTGTGAATCCCAGAGGCACTTTGGGTCTCGGGTTGGGATACTAGAATATTTTTTATCCTTGCCTTTTTTTCATTTCTACACGATCGGAGCTAATAGGGGTGGTCTCAGTGTTTATTGATTTTCCGCACACTACATTTTTATCCTAATTAGGCAATGTTTCTTGTCGGATTCGGATGCCCCTCCTGGGATCGGATGGAGTCGGATGGCCCTCCTGACTCCAACCGCAAGAGACATACAAGCACATTACGTATAGACAACATACACAATCACGAAATACATACAACCATACTTGAGGCGGGATTCGAACCCATGATCCTTCGGTCTGAGACTGGCCTTAGCGATCTCGGCTAACCAGATCGGCGATAACTAGAATAAAGTAAGTATTCACTACTTTAAAAACAATTTGTTGCAATTTCGGAATGTCCTTCCAAAACTGCTGAATAGTTTGTTTTTTTATTTTTTATTTTATTTGATTTTTTTTAATTTTTCTGTCCTTAATGCTTAGTCATTAGAATCACGCGTTTCCGTGAACGAGCGACCTCGACGATATTACCGAAGCTCTTTCAAATTACTACTTGAAAAAAAAAATGGAAACGAAACAATGTTAAGATTTTCTGAAATAGAATCCTGAATATAGCAAACGCTGATTAATTAATAATCTTTACATTTGGTCATTTGACCATACTCTCATAAACAGGGCACGGATTCCGTTGATCTAACAATTCTCTTAAAATGACCTATAAAATGACTTAACAATAAGAGGGCACACTTAATTTTTAAAAATACTGAAAAAGCGTATAAACATTTTTACATATTCAATGAATTTTACAATTTTAAATAAACACAGTCTAGTTTAGGAGGATGTGTAATATTGAACTCCGATATTCCAACCATCAGTTTTGAAGGGTCGTGGAAGTTACCGAAGATCCGTGTAATTTTGAGAGTTCGAAAAACAAATTTCACGGCAGTAGTGAACTTCGTCATGAACTAATAATACAATAAAAATATTTTTAAGGATGATGTAGTAAATTCATGAAACATTTGCTAACAAAAAACAAGAAAAGGAAACAAAATGTGTAAAAATGACAAAAATGACGCAAAGGTAAAAAAAGTACGTAAAAAATGAAAAATGATAAAAAATGAAAAATGACAAAGAATGACCCAATAACTATACATTTATATCACTTATATGTCATGATAAACATTCTCTTACAAGTTAGCTACGTCGACAGTGCTTTGATTGGTGCATTCTACGTCTAGAAGGCACCAAAGAAAAGCTGACATGTCATCAGAATCTGAGCCCTGCTCATAAGTGTCACTTTTACTACACCAACAAGTACGTTTTCGTGAAATGCACAGGACGTAATTTACGGCAATGGCAAACACGTTGGAGCAGGCGGAGGAGCTGCTAAGCCGCGTTATCTGCGCGAGGCTCGGGCGGCGCGGAGGCCGCCGCAGTGCGCCCCAGGCGCCCCCACGCGCCGGCCCTCCGCGCCTCGCGGGAAGTGCAAGTAAGTGGCTCCCGCTTTTATATTTAGCAGCCCTCCCCATAAGCCGCACACAAAAACCTGGCGAATCGCCCGATTAAAAATGTAGTCGAAGCATTGTTTTTGTCTCTTTCGACGTGAGCGCGGCCGAACAGCCGCTCATCCGGTTACCTCATGGACTCTAGGAACCATCGGGAAGAAGTACTCGTTTCTAGTTCTTGTACTAGTGACTTCATTAATTGTTTCCAATGCGCAAAGACCCTGAAAGAAAACTATGCAGTCTCCGGTCTTTCGAGTGGTTACATAGTTTCGTTAGATGTCCAGGAACTAGGGGAAAATACAATAACAATGAAATAGTTTCTAGTTTGACTGAAAAATGCAAATAGTTGATTACGTTTTTCCACATATACTCATACTGCGCACGCCGACTGAATTCTCATACTCAGACTCAGAGCGTTACTCCTTACGACGTAGCTGATATCATGTGATAGCAAAGCTCAAAGGAAGAGGCCCCCAACCATTAAATATTTGCTGTCAGTGTTGCATTATAGAACGGCAACATTTTGTTATATTCTTCATGTGTTGTACTAACTATCTGTATGTATTATATTGCTATTGTAGAATTGATGAAGACTGTGGAGGACCCAAAGGTTGTGCCTAAAGACTGTGGGCAAGCCTTTCATGGGCACCACATGTGCCAATCCAACGACTTGGAAAATGATCGTACAGCCGTTCACGGACATCGTTTGCAAACTGTTGCGAGTGTGTGATAAAATTAAGCTGTGGGTGGTTCCACTGTGAAATTACAGGCCATAGAGTGATCTCTTAGTGATCACATTTCTTAGTGATCCTTAAGAAAATTTCACGAACTCTGCTTACATTCTTTTCTTTCCTCGAAGTTGATAGTCCTCCTCATCTCCTTGCATAGGCGATACTTAGTAATTTGAAATAGCTGTTTTAACTATTTTTGCTTACAGGTTTGCATGGATCCCTCGTTCCCCCCTCCACCACCTTTGTACTTGTGCCACAGGTTCCTAAATCTCATCACGAGCTGCTATTCTGGCCCGGTCTTCAACACTCAGCACAGGTGGCAGTTTTCAACTGAAATAAAAGAACTAATATGTTAAATAAAACCTCAAGGATAAGTCTTTCTGAAAGATTTGGTTGTACAAACATTGGCTCATAAATGAAGCAATTGTAGCTATCCAAAAATAGGGAGTGACTTATCAGATATCCTGTATAGTTGAAGGATAACAAAAAACATGTGTACCTCAACTATTTTTACGAAAAATGTGGACTTATTTCCCTTGTAAAATCACCTATTCAATTTCTGAAAAACTTCTGACGTTGGTCCTCGCTTCACATCGATGAAGCGTGGAAGGGATTTTCACCGCTTTGTTTATTGGTAGGTTTCTCTTGAAATTAGAGTAGTGATTAAAAATACTTTGTTCTATAGCTTCGAAAATGCCTCATCCGCACTCCTAATACGGTCCTGGATATCATCGTCTAGGTTTTCATTATTTAGGATAAATCCTAGATATCTGAAGATTTTCATTATTTCTAAGTTTTCTCCGTTTTCACAAAACGATCATCGTCCTTTGCTCGTAACAGTGGCACAACCTTTGAGGTATTTCTGCTTTTGAATTGATTTGCAAACCACGACATTCATATACTTGGTTAAGGTGAGATTCCACCCGAATAATGAGAAAAATATCGAATTTTGTTTCTTAATCTTAAAATAATATCTAGACTTTTCTGAACATTTTGATATATTATTTATTGAAAAATTGTTGTTTTCTGTTTTACCTTATTGTGTTTTCAATGTGCATCAGCACAGACAGGCTGACGTTTCAGAAGTTCCATGATTACACATAAAAAGAAATAGTTCTGAAACTATCGACTCTCGAAGGTTATGGTTTTCGCAGGTTCATATCCGGTTTTCTTGTTTATCTGTGCAATTTGGCGTTTTTAAAATTCAGTATTATTTTCTCTCTCTTGGGGTAAATGGCGGGATAGCCTGGTGTGTGAAAGAAATGCTAACTAGTTCGACCAAAATGACAAAACCGAAAGGCGTTTTTAAAAAGCTATGAAATAGATGGAAATAGAAATATCGTGAGGACTGTTGAGGTCAAGGTGTAAAATTGTGGTTGTATAAGTTGGAAAATACGTTTAGTAATGAAAATCCTAAGCAATTAAAGTAAAGTAATTAATTAAAATAAGTAATTAAAGTAAAATAATGCAACAAATATGATGAGCAATTCCTAGTAAAAACTTTAGGAGCATTTTTCTCAATACACTGTTTTTCGTTATAAATGCCCCATTTTCTCATAAACTATGAAACCAATTTTATCGATTCCTTTACAGGTTACTCTACTAGACAACGTAAAGCTGTGGACATATATTTGCGAAGTTAGCATTATTTATTATTCGTTTCAATTTTATAAATATATTTGTCATTAAATTTTGAAAAAAAAGACGTCCGACAAAAAATTATATTTCAAATTTCTGCCAAGCAATTCTTTTGAAAGAAGATCTTTACAAGAACAATAGTACAGATAACGGACAGTAAAACATTCTTATCGGTATCTCAAGTAGTTTCTGAGATAATCAATATTAAGAATTTAATGTGGGTAACATAGGATGGGAAATCTCACCTATAAGCATGCGCAGACTAAAACAAAAAGTTGGCCAACTACATCTGTGAACCCCCCAGGATTCCTCTTTCCATTTAACTGTTTGGTTTACATATGGCATTTTTCTCGTCAATAAATAAAAAGTACTACAAAGAGAGTAAAATTACAAATTTAATGATAGAAATAACAAATACAATTTATTTTGTTGAACAATTAACATGTTGCCAGATGGTTCGGAAGGCTTATCTCGTGAATTTCGTTTATCAATTCCCAAAGTTCGGCTTAAAAAGGAAAGAAAGCAGTAATTGATAATATTTACCCCTTTAATAATTTAATGCGAGGACACCATCCATTGTACAAAGTATTCCAATGCAGAATCATGCTACTTCAAAAACTTGTTAACAATGATAGTCAGGCTTCCCTTGCCATGATGGATTAAATATTGAGAGGGAAGAAGCATTCTTGTCTCACTCCAGTGCGAATCACGAATCAATCGCGGTCCGTGGCCCGTTTGTTAGGGTACTGCTCCGGCATTCGCCTGGCGTTGATCGGAGAAACCACGGAAAACTACCGATCAGAGCAGCCGGCTGCTAGAATTCTCCTCCAGACAGCGACTGAATTCGACCTAGCTGAAAAGCTAGTGTCGAAAATTTACACCCAGAGCAATGGTACAAGCTCCGAGATGGGGCCTAGTGTTACCAAGGGCAAATATGGATAAGTACAGTACCGAGGCGTGTTCGGTGAGCGCGAAAGATCTCCCTGCTGGAAAAGTCACCAGGAAAGCTGTAGGTAACCCGAGAGAATCCAGGCATCGTTTTAATTCCAGGCATCGATTTATCACTCAAAACACAGAGGTACTAAACCGTGAAGCTAGCCCAGACAAAAGAATAGGAAACTAGTGCGAAAAAGTATGTGACGTACTATAGCACCTTTCATTATGATACGATGCGTTAAAATGAACACTTTGCATTTGTTCCCGGAAGTAGGCATTTGTGAAGTTACGTCACCTCAGTAAACAGTATACACGAACAGATCCCGCCCCGTCCCATCCCATCGACACAACAACCGATTTGCGCCGCAAATTCCTTTGATGTGCGCGGGAAAACCGTCAGAGCGCGACTCGCGAACCCTGTGCGGCGTAAAATTTTGCGTGCGATTCCGTCGCGCGAACACGTCCACGCTACAGGAATTCAGTTCACTGGCGCAAACTTTTTAGCTGTGTGCGGCATTCGGCGTCAATGTGTGCGAGTGTGGGCGTGGTTCAGTCTGTTCTGGAGTCGCGGCGTCATGGGAACGGTCACCAACGTTTCACTGGCCAAGGTGCTGCCATCACCCGTGCGGCATGGAGAATTCCTTGCCGAATGAGAGCGTTGGCAGAGGAAGTCGATCTGCTACATGACTCTCACACCAAGTCCGCATTTTTATAACGCAGCTGTAGTAGCTGTAATCTCCCTGCAATTAATTTGAATGTTTATCTTCTAAGTATTTTTTCCTTTTGTCTGAGAGTGCCTCATAATACGACTAATTGATTCCCAAAACATATCTATGAATTTTTAAACTAATTTATGAAGAAAGACAATAAAGTGTTTTCTCTGCCAGAAACAACTAGAATTGATTGCCTTAATTATTCCCAGCTTACTTGGTTCCCAATGATTTTGAAGAAATGTATTTATTTAAATTTTCATTTCGTCTAATTTATTTGACAAAATTTATCTATTTGAAAAATCAATTCTGTTATCTGATTCGCCCCAAATGAAACGCACAATGGAAAATCTTTACCATTTAATTTCATCGAAATATGAATTCAATGTAAAATTAGCACTTCCACTTAAATTAGCACTTCCACGCAAAAGCAATAAACGGCATGTGACTAAAATGGCCGCAACCCGATGAGTGAGTAAAACAATAGAATATTGTGATCCATAAAAATTCCCTCTAACTGAGAACTCATGAAGAAAGCCATGAGGGCAGCATGTTGGAAAGGTACTACATGAATCTACCCTAGCACAATAAAATAGAACTGAAACCGAAAGTTTCAACTGTGATTTTCCAACTATGATTTTGTGACAAATAATTAGTAATTTAAGGAATAGTGTGTTAGGAAGGGTAACATCACGCTTCTTATCAGGATTTAAAAACGTAATGAGGGATCGTGTTGTTCTATTCAGTACAATTATTTCCGAAACTTCTTTTAAAATCTAATTTTGAATTTTATTGAAAGAGAGCGCGCCCCTCGATTCCGGCCGATGTGCTTTGACTTGTGAAGTCAGAAGATGCACAGAGGTCAAGTCGTATTTGTAAGTAGAGAGCAAGGTAAATGTCCCGCAAAACTAAATCATAATCAGATCCGTACGCGCTTTGTAACGGTTGAAGTAATTGACAAATCGTACGGAGATCGTTTTTTCGGCGGTAAACATGGGAGTCAAAATTTACTGGCAACCTTGGGAGTATAAAGGGTGTCAAATAGGAAATTCCCTGCAATTTCAGCCCCTGTTAAAGATGAGTGAATGGATTATTCTCGAAGTTCCCGGGCATTACAAAGAAAGAAAGAACGTGAGAGAAAGAAAGAAAGAAAGAAAGAAAGAGAGGTAAAGAAAAAGAGAAAAAAAAAAGAAAAAGAAAGAAAAAGAAAAAGAGAAAAAGAAAAAGAGAAAAAGAAAAAGAGAAAAAGAAAGAAAGAGAGGAAAAGAAAGAGATAAAGAAAGAAAGATAGAAGGAAAGGAAACTTTGCTTGAAGAGAACTTTGGGCCTACGCGCGCGCCTCTAGCAGCGGTATGCGGTTCCTGATTGCAATCGCTTCGATTGATTGATTGATTTTTTCGTGTTTCCGGGCGCGTCAACTGCTTCGGTTATTAGTCCCGTTAGTGTAGTTCATGTTTTTCTCGGGAGATGGCGGTGATTTTCCCATCGCTGGATGGCGAGATCCGACACCGACCTACCGTCGGCTAGTGGGGTTTCCCCCTAACCAGGACTCTCCCACCAGCGGGACACCGCCCCAGTCGGGACAAGCTCTAAGCTCCCGACTGGTCTCCAGGAATATGTGGTAGTGTAGTGCATGTTAGTGTAAGTGTGTGTGTGTGTGTGTGTGTGTGTGTGTGTGTGTGTGTGTAAGAGAAGAGGATAGGACAATGAAGAGGAAGGACAGATCGCGCGCGGTCCGTGGCCCGTTTGGTAGGGTACTGCTCCGGCATTCGCGAGATGTTGATCGGAGAAACCACGGAAAACTACCGATCAGAGCAGCCGGCCGCTAGAATTCTCCTCCAGACAGCGACTGAATTCGACCTAGCTGAAAAGCTAGTATCGAAAATCCCGCCGCCGTCAGGACTCGAACCTAGGACCTCCCGGTCAGAGGCGCTGCAGAAAATCGCTTCGATATGCACCGCACTAGGAATGCGGAATCAATATCAATGTTTTCAATACATCAATGATTTCATAAAAACATCAATGTTTTAAACAATGATAGATTAAAGAGAATAAATAAAAGAGATCATCAACATATTATGTTATATTGACGTGTCGTTATAATATGTTGACGAAGATGACCTATTTTATTTCTTCTCATAAGAACGTCAACAACATCACATCAGAATTCCCACAATGATTAAAGACGATGGTTTGTTAACTTTTATTATTTTATGAATTTTTGCGCTCGGCGTTTTTACGTTTTCAAAGTTTTGAGTACGAAAAATTCCATAATCACAATTCTATAGGTCTTAAATGTTCCATAATCACAATTTTGCTATAGCAAAAATGTTAAATAATAATTGATAAATTTCTGTCCATTCCTGTGTTCGGACGAAACGAATGCTCTGTATACTACCTTCATGGAGCTCCACTATCTCTTCGGGGAGAGCACCGACGCACTGGTATGTCCTTCGACTTCCCTGGTATTTCTCTCGCAGAAAGCGTATGCAGTAGGCGAGGTGTCATCCCCCTTCTTTCCGCATTCTTCTTCGGCGAACTGAGAAAGCTCTAAGCGAGCCCCCTAAAATCACCCTGAACACTCATGCTTTCAGACTCAGTTTTGTTCATTGGTCTTGTTAATTTTAGTTCGTTTTGTGAATTAAATCATAAATGAATAATCACGTCACTGTCCAATTAATTCTCTACCGCGCGAACGTAAATGTGAGAGGCTTTTTAACCACTTTTAAAAGCATCTATATATTTAAAAAAATAAGGTATTCTGCCATGGCTTCGTTTAGAGCTTCTACTGAACTGATTGTTGTATTTTTTCCCTTTAAATGAAAGAATGTGATCGCTATATGTGTTATCAGGTAGTGTTTGTGTTGATTCACCAACATTTACGGTGTAAATTAATTAATTAAATCATTCTTTAATAGTACGCTTATCAATAGTCAATTGTTTTCTTTCAAAGGGTGGCAGTTTCAAAATCGATATAAGTGGTTCACGCTGCTTATGTTTTGTTTTGATTGTTGAATTTTTTCAATTCGTCAAGGTTTTGTTTCAGTGTAATAATTGCATTGTGGTGTTGACAGTTTGCATGTATTTGCTTCTGTGGTGTATTTTGTAGAGAACATTCGCACAGTGGCTTTTGCTCGGTTGTACTTTAGTGAAGTTGTTTTTAGGTTATGTCGAATTCCGAATCGTTGTCCACGCGCCCCAAAAGACGCAAAAGTACATTAACTGGACGCAGGGGAAGAGAAAGTCAACGTAGGTGTCGTGGCAATGAGGTCATTTCGTTTTCTATTGGGTCATTTTCTATGAAATGTCAGTTTTGTTCTGCTTTGTACTTTCCATGTGAGAGAAATTCTGCAAACGATTTACTCTGTGTTGCTTAAATGGAAAAATAAGTATACCTTCGAGCAATATGCCAGAAGAAATCAAACAGTTGTTTATAGGAGATGATGACACAACAAAAAACTTTAGAAATATCCTTCAGTATAAAAGTGCTATATCTTTGTGCCGATATTGCATTGCTACCTGGTCATGGGCCATACGTGTTCAAAATTTTGGGAACTCATCACAGAATATCTTCGTTATACCCTCAAGATCCAATCGATGCAATATATTGTGAACATTAGTCTGGGTACAGTCTTTTACATTTATCTCAGATCTCACCGTCAAATTTTGACGGGTTCTCACTAGTCGGTGTTTAAAAACTTCGATGGTTTTGGGGCGATATAGTATTATTAACATCCATGTCTTTAATGTCGGCGTTTTGAAACATGTTTTGTGGTCGTTGTCGCATCGCTGACGGGCGTAGTCGTGTCCCTGACGCCCCAAGGAAGGGAGGGGAGTGGTGGGGAGGAGAGGAGGAGTGCGATTTGCCCTTTGGCCACGCGGCACGCTTAGCGCCGTGTGAGGCGAGCACACGCATCCATCATGCTGTCTCAGCCACCACAGAGGAATGAAATAACCTTTTAGTGTTTCTTCTTTTAAACGAGACTCTTTTGAACTCCAGCTTGATATCAATCTGACCAAGCTAATATTACATATCCAAAGAAGGTTAGTGTTAAAATCTTCAACTATTTAAATTACTAACTAGTTACCGCAAAATCATATTTTGAAAGTCACGGTTGAACATGTGTGGTTGAATTGTAATGTTTGCACTACTATTATTCCGTTATGGTGGCTAGCAATGGCGGCCGGTGGGTTGCGAAATTGGGAGGGGCAGCAGGTATATCCGAACTGTCACATACATTTTACCTCTTCAAAATACTTCTTGAGCGAGGAAAGCTGTAGCATGTGGTGTACAATCGATTTGTACGTTTCTGGATTTTAATCATTGTCGAAGACAACTTTTACGTTGATACGGGAAGATACAATAGTGCTCACGCAAAATAAACATTTTTTAAAATTATTTCCAGCATACAGAACAGTAATTAATGAAATCAGATGAAAGGACCGGTATTTTTAGCTTAGTTAATAGTCGTGGACTCTGCCGAACAAAACCCTAATACTAGCACGTTGCCTCCACTAGTGATGGCAAATTTCAGCAAAATATCGATATTGCTAAAGGGTTTTCGATGTCGATGAAAACGTCAACGAAAAAACATCGATTTCTAAAGCATCGATGTTTTAATTATAGGCTAATAAAAACGCTATTTTCCATCCATTTTTAATTACAGTGCCTAAAAGGGATATTGAGATATACAAAATTTTCTCTACATTAATATCTGCCAAAGATCTTAGCGTCCGGCTTGCTGGGTCAATGGGTCACGATATATTATAATCCTTATTACCTTTATAATGGATTATAGGATCCGCTGACTATACAGCGCAGCTGGGAATCTGAAATAGAATGATTCTATTCCTAGTTCATTTCTGTTTGGATTGACTAAATGACAGATCACTTTCTTTTCTAAAGAACAAAATTTAACAAAGTTTATTGTTACCTTTTTAGCAAACAATTTAGTGAATTTATGTTATGCCTTTGATCAAGATATCTTTGAATTTACAATTTTATACCGCGGTTAACTTATCTATTCTTCGTTGATGTCCCTCGTAGACTTCTCAGTCGAAATATCTTGCGAGCTTGCCGTAGTCCAAAGTCCCAAGAAATCCTCTTCTGCCCCTATCCAAGCTGGTCTCAAACTATCAAAATTATCAGTCCCGATTACGTCCTATGACATAGTCCCGAACTCGATTACCACTCCCGACAAAGTCCCAACCCTCTATGCATCAATATTACTTCCACATGCAATATCTGCAATATCATTTACTGTCCTTAAAATTTCACGATCTGATAACCCGATTCTGACTATCTGTATTATACTCGTTCCCTCTCACGAACCTACGATCAGTTCAGAAACGCGATGCCGGTCAGAATGAAATCTTCCTCATGATTCACCCTCGAAGACTTCGTATTAAACTACCTTCCTCTTTTTTCATAACATTTGACCGTCGTTCTCTCACCCAGCCAATCCATACGTTCGTTATATTTTGGTGTAGCTGACCTTTCGTCGTCAAACTTCTTCGCCCAATCCCAAATTTTCTACTTTTGGCATCCAACCACCTCTTAATGCATTTACAAAAAACAAAAACTACATTGTTTATTCACGGTCGTTGCTAAGGCCTTGCTCTCGTGATATTTCCTAATGCATGTTTCACCATATAGTCTACAAATAAATGTTAGTTTATTTTCATGTGACATATCGGTATGTCACAATATATTTTATTGTTTATTTACCAGCTTATTAGTAGCATGTTAATAAAAATTATTATCGAATGTGAAGAATAAAATTAATAATAAAGAACATCGTGTTTCGCTACTTAACCGTTTAGTCACTACCATTCATACACTATCGAAGTAAAACCACCTAAAATACCACAGAATGCATAGGCGAAGTGTGCAGCGTGATAAAGAGGATGACGCAAAACAAAGATATTGCTGTGGATTGCCGCTACTCTACAACGAGCCTATACTCCCTTATTTAAAAAATAATTAAAAAATTAAATATTAAAAAACATCAACGCTTTTGCAACAAAATATCGATGTAAAGAAAACATCGAAAGCAAAATATCGATATTAATATATGGATATTTCTAGTGGAAAACATCGATGTTTTAAAAATATCTATGTTTTTTTCCCATCTCTAGCCCCCACCCAACTCCCAGTCCCCCGCTCTCCTCAAGCTTCCGTTCTTCTCATGCACCAGATACTGACGGACTCCCGATAGTACACGATGCTACCCATTCCAAAAGCATTTATCTTCCGCATAATAGACCCCTTAGAATTAAATTCTTCTTCTTCCAAAGCACTACAGCCCGATGTGGGCCAAGGCTGCCTTCACGATCTGCCTCCATTCCTCTCTTCTTTCGGCCTTCTCCCACTATCCAGTGACTTTCATTATTTTCAGGTCATCCACAACATCCTGGATCCAACTTTTTCTAGGCCTGCCACGTTTTCGTACGCCCAGAATGTTATTTTTATGCATATGTTTAGGCATTCTTTCCACTCCCATTCTCTGCACGTGTCCCAACCAAGAAATTCTGCGAGATTTTATGAATCTAATTATATCTTGATCTTCAAGTATATTGTTTATTTCTTCATTAGATCTTAAAATTAGACCTTAGAATTAAATTAGTCC
Source organism: Teleogryllus oceanicus (assembly GCA_964035755.1). Classification (NCBI taxonomy): domain Eukaryota; kingdom Metazoa; phylum Arthropoda; class Insecta; order Orthoptera; family Gryllidae; genus Teleogryllus; species Teleogryllus oceanicus. The sequence goes on along the minus strand of CAXIVR010000007.1, from coordinate 49,284,582 downwards.
TCAAAAATTGCGCTGGTGGTGTGCATACATTAAACGAGTCGATTTACTGACAGTATAATACTTTCTGCAACTTTTCCCGAGGTTGGTTTTCCTGGGGAGGGGCCACTCTAGAGCCCTTAAGGAGCAGCAGTTACTGGTGGCTAGGGCAATTTGATTCAAGCTCGTGTAACCCCATTTTCCAGGAAAAAAATGAACGATAAAAATAAGATTTTGGGATACCTAATTAAAATTTTGGCGCTAATCATATTTGATGCCGCTGACGTGGCTGGGCCACGTTGATGAACCTCCCATACACGCTGTAATGATAGCAGAGCCATTATTGTTGAGTCCTCAGAACGAGTTTGTGGATCACAATATTCCATCAATTCACTCACTCATTGAATTGTTGTTCCTCGGGAACAATTACATTCCCGTATTAGGCAACTTTAGTCGTATGCCAGAAGTATCTGCCTCTACGATGACCAGAAGAAGTTCTTCCAAAGTATTAAAATATCCTCTCACCCTGTATTTCTCCACTTTAATCGAGAATAAATGCTCTTCAGAGTTTCCCCTTCAGGTTTATTAGTTGGGGCAAGCGAACCAGATACATCAATTTTCATTAACTACTGCGTAGCTTCTGAAATCGCTTTCTGCGAACTTGTTATGTAATAAACTGGCAGTATCGGCCTCTCTCCACCACCCTCTCTCTCTCTCTCTCTCTCTCTCTCTCTCTCTCTCTCTCTCCATACACCTCTGTTTCTCTTCCCTTTTTCCCCCCGCTCCCCTCTCGGTCTCTTTTCTGTCTCTTTCGTTCTCTTTTTCCCCTTTCTCTCCCTATATCTTTCTTTTTTCTCTTTCTTTCTGTCTCTTTTTTCTTTTTCTTTATCTCTTTCAATTCAGTTCAATTGTATTAGTAATTTGCTTGCAGAATTATATTACAAATTTCTGTGTGTATTCACAGCTCAACCATAAAGAAGTTACATTACTAAGAACTAATAAAACATGTCTTCGTCTCTTTTTCTCTGTCTTTCTTATTCTCTCTCTTTCTCTCTCTCTCTCTCTCTCATTCGCTTTCTCTCTTTATTTCTATCTCTCTCTCTCACGCTCTTTCTCTGTCTCTATTTCTTTCTATTTCTTCGTATTTCTATCGATTACCTGCGTTTAGAAGTACGATCACTGTTGCTATCGCAACTGTTGTTAATGTTCGTGCGAATTGGGGAATTGTTGTGTCGTCTGCTTTGCGAAAGAATTATTTTTTATTTTAAGAGAAAAGTGTAGTTGTCATATTGAGACAATAAATAGTGTGTGATCGTTCACTGATTTCCACTGATTCTTAACTGATCTTGAATGGAATTCTACCAGGCGATGGTACAGCTGGAGAATGTGCTGAAGCAGTCGACTTATCAGGAGAGAGTTTTGTCCTCTTTTTAGCGTGTAATTTAATTAGGCAAAAAATCGAATTTATGTATATAGTTTTACTTAGGTGATTTTAGTAAACACGTAAATCCGTAAAACAAATGATTTTTTTAAACTGTTCTAACGAGAATTTTGTTCACATATGGCCGTAACCCACATACAATGTGGAAATAAATTGTACCTGCAGCATCCTTAATATCGGAAACATTTTGTAAACTGTTCATGTATTGTAATAGCTGCTCGGGCCAAGAGACTCCCACATTGAATCATTTGTGAAATAATCGTAACCTAAAGCATATTTTTTAGAGCACTTTCACATCCTGGCTTCACATTTGTCCATTAATAGAAGTAAGGCGTAATTCTCTCTCTTTCATTAAAAAAAGAAACGTTAACATTTCGGCATTGTTCTACGAAGGTATAACCACATGATTAATGACAAAAGTAATTGATTCATTCATCCAAAAACTATATATTTTAGACTAATTAACTAATTAACAGGGCTAAAATCCTGTTTACAATGCTAACGCACTTTTTGAGCAGCAACAATAGACAAACTAATCCGTGGGCAGTGTCCTTACAGGCCGTTCAGGGAATGTAATGGTGTCAAATTGAAAACTTTTTGGAAGCCTATAGTATATACACAAGTATTGGAATATAAAGGCATGGTGTCATATTTTGCAGGCAGTACATTTTTAATTGATCACTATAAATAGAATGAATTTTAAATTTCACTAAAATTCTTTGAGTGTTTTGTGTTGTGTTGTGTAAAATTCTTTGAGTGTTGAGTGATTCGGTCACTGAGAACAGCAATGTATTCTGTGAAGAAATTATCTCGAATGGCAGAATAGCCACGACAAGGCTCCCAACCTACTCCCCATTTCCGGACCCTAGCCAACGGCAGTGGCGCGAACGGGCAAGATCGATTTCGATTCAAAGCGAACATGACCGCAGGGATCGTGTCGTGTATGACCACCAAGCCAGCGAACGGGATTATCATCGAGCCTAAGTGCGAACTGCCATTAGCCAACGCTGCGGACAGGACAAACATTTCCTTCCCCTGCGCAACTCCTCTCACTACCACCGCGCGGACCGGGAGAGGTGGCTCAGGGCATCAACGAATGTCACTGCAGTGCCTCGGACCAGGAGGTTCTAGGTTCCAGTCCCGACTGTTGGCAGGATTTTCAACACTAGCCACTTGAGTTGGATCGGGTTCAGACGCTGTCAGGATGACAATTCTAGCGGCCGGCTGCTCTGATCGGTAGTTTTCCGTGGTTTCTCCAATCAAAACTACGCGAATACCGTAGCAGTACCCTAACAAACGGGCCATGGACCGCGCGCGATCTGTCCTTCCTCTTCCCCTTACACACCCACTTACACTAACATGCACTACACTACCACATATTCCGGAAGACCAGTCGGGAGCTTAGAGCTTGTCCCGGCTGGGGCGGTGCCCCGCTTGTGGGAGAGTCCTGGTTAGGGGGAAACCCTACTAGCCGACGGTAGGTCGGCACCGGATCTCGCCATCCAGCGGGGGAAGATCACCGCCATCTCCCGAGAAGAGAACCTGCACTACACTAACGGGACCAATGACCAAAGCAGTTGACGTGCCCGAAAACATGAAAAAATCAATCAATTGTAGTAGTACTCTAACAAACGGGCTACGGACCGCGCGTGATTTTTCTTACCTCTTCCTTGTCCTACCCTGGCCCCTTACACACACACTAACATGTACCACACTACTACTCATGCCGGGAAGGTGGTTGGGAGCTTAGCGCTCGTTCCCGCTGGGGCGGTGCCCCGTTGTTGGGAGATGCCTTGTTGGGGAAACCTCATCGGGAAAGATCACTGCCACCTCTCGACGAAAACATGCACTAAACGTACGGGAATAATGACCTTAGTAGTTGACGCGCTCGGAATCATCAATCAATCAAAAAGACCGCGCGGCGCTCCCCTCTTGAGAGAACACATCATGCAATTCACAATCTATTCTCACACCTTGAATCTCGACGTCAAAGGACCTAATAAGCGACCGTCCATAAATTACGTAACGCAAAATTAGTGTATTTTTAACACCCCCTCTCTTCCTCGTAACGAACGTGTAACATTCGCTTGCCCCCTCCCCTAAATAATTACGTAACGCTTGGACCCCTCTTTCATTTGCAATTAGTAAAATAAATATTAACGTAGTAACAACGAGTTTTATTAATTTTAATTTTGGGTTAAAATGTAAGACAATTAAAGTCGGAATTAGTTGGCGATGCGGACGGCACCTAACAATAATATTGGAGACAATTTTTTGAATGAAGGACGCTTAGGCGAGTAATTCCTGACAACAAACCTTGCTAATGCCGTCGTGGATCACGTATGGACCCGAAGTCTATTGTGCCAATTTAATTGGATTCTAGAAAATACTATAGAAGAGTTTTGAATATTTTCTTCGTAATCTAATAGTTTCTATAAATATATCACGCTATAAAAAATATTTCCATTTATTCTAACAATCGTAACGTTTGAATTTTTATATTTTTTTATTTATTTATTTATTTATTGTTAATATTTTGGTATAAGACTGAATAGAATGAATTACTTCAGAAAATATTGATTTGAAAAATAAATACTGGAGTTATGTAACACTAAACTACGAATTCCCCCCTTCCCCTACGTAACGCAGAGGAACGCCGCCTAAACCCCCTCTCCCTCATTAGCGGTTCGTAATTTATTTAGTGACGTACGTAAAATGGTAAGAGGACGACCCCTAACCACTTTTACACACGTTACTTGGTTACTTGCTTCTCATATGACCTAAATATCATAAGAAAACATGTCTGAGCTTCATTCAGTAACGGAAGTTTATATTCCCATATTTTATATTCAATATTTCTGTACGTAAATCGAAACAAAATAGTATACAGTTAATTCACCAAGCGTATTCGTACATAAAAACAAGCATATAAAAAAAACCACCCCCTCGAACTTTCTTGGTGGGCATGGAATATTAACATAATATTTAATTCATTGATGAACCTTTGTGTAAATTGGCAAAAATGAAAAGAACGTGAATCACAAAATTGTTCAATATAGAAGATGAGACTAGAAAGAAAAATTCAAGAATAAAATAAAATGAGCTGGAGGAATGAGGTCACCGACAAAGGGAAATATAGTTTAAAGTTATAAAAATAATTTATGCATTTTGTAAACATTACGTATATTATCATTGAGAAATTGTGAAGTTAGAGACGGCGAGCGATTCCACTTGATTGAAATCGAATGAGACCCGCGTGGAACTCGGGCCCTTCCTTATTTTGACCGGAAGCCCAAACCTCATCCCGACCGGAAGCCCGTCTCCTGCCTCATCCCGATGGAAGGGATTGCGATGGGATTGGAAGAGGGTTGAGACCCCACGACAAATATCACATAACGCGTTCGCGCCGCACCCAGCGAACCACATTATTTACATTTCTAATTTCCATCGCGCTCAGAAAGTAAAAGGAGGCTATGCAGCCTCCGGCCATGTGAAAGGGGTCTATGGTTTCGTTAGAAATCCATGAACTAGAGGAAAATACCAAATCATCTACATTACTTCTGATCTACTAATTTCTAATGCCCTCAATGCAAATATTAGAATGTGAAATTCCACGTGAATCTGCATGTATCTACTGAATTCACATTCTCAGTGCGTAACTGCTTTCGACACAATTGACGTCGTGTGACAGCAAGACTCCAAGGAAGATATTGCCCGCCATTAAATAATTACTATTCACGTGCTGGGTTACGGAACAGCAACGTTTTTAATATGGTAGGTAAAGATATGGTATATGTTCTATGTTATTGCAATTTTCAAGAAAATGTTTTGCTTAAAATAGTTAACTTGTTGCAGTGTTATACGAGAGTATGTTAATTGTTCTTAAGCAGAGATCGCGCTACATTTTTGGAAAACAGTTTTGTGCAATTTTTGCTCAGCTGCATTTTTGCTGCTGCAGACCAGGTTCTGTTACAATCCCTCTAAATCCCTTATTGACATTCCTTCTCTTTTACAACAAAATATATTAATTGAAAGTATTATTTCTGAATTATTGGATAAAGAAATACCCAAGATAAACATTCCATTTTTTAAAGAAATTATGGGTACTGTTTAGACTTCTTTCTTCATAATTTCAACAAGTATTTATTAACTCTTTCAACAATAAATTTAGAAGTTAATTGCTTAAGTCACTTAAAGTTAAACTTATTAAACATTAGTAATATATTACTGAGGAGATTATACATAATATTGGCTCCCTAATAATTCTAGCTTTTTTAATGATTAAAAGTTTCATGAGAAGGGAGTTGAAAAAATCCTTAATTAAATTAGGATAACAACTTGCTTTATCTAATAAATACATTCGTTTCACCTTGTACTGCAATCTACTTAAGGGTCTTAATTTTCCTCTTCGTACGAATGTGTAGAATGTGTAGATTCCCATCAGTCAGAAGCATGAACTTCCGTCATTGATTCTTCGAAATTAAACGTGGTTGGTCGTCTACAAAACAAACTCTACTGCCTCGAAATATTTTTTTCTGTGAGCATACCTTTTCACTAAATCACTGTCGAAATATCGGCTGTCGATTCTAAAGTCATTTCTAAAGCAAGATTAAAATTTAACAAACAAAATAAATGAGAAGAAATTATTGACAACCAACAAATTCATCTGAAGTAATGAAATAGTATTCAACAAAGATAAATTAACTAATCATTTATCATTTAATCAGTGGAATGTTGAGTATTGCTATTTTATTACAAATAATATTTACGCTATTTTACACAGATTTATTACATACATTTTTCGGGAAATAAATAATTTCACTGGTGATCGCATATCAATATTGTAGTAAAGTTGAAACATTTAACTTACTAATAGTATTTTGTTCTTTTCACGAATAGCCAAGGTGGCTCTTATTAGTTATTAAGCAAATAACTTCCATCATCAACATAATCATGAAATAAGGTAAGCTAGACCATCATCTGTCCGTGTTTGGTGATAAGATCTGATGGTTATTTCTCCAGGTGTTCCCGTGTTATCCATTTCTTCTTTAGTCTTCGTAAGTCTCTTTGTCTTATGTCCTTAGACACTAAGGTAGATTTTGGCAACCAAACAGGTGTACAAAAAGTTATCATCTTTCTCACTTATTACAAATTGCACAATTCGTTCGTATTATTTTTCTATTCTCTGTTAAAAGTAAAAAGATATGTTATTTTTTTGAAACCGGCCCCTTTCTTTAATTTCTTTAAATTGATCTCTTTGATAATTAAATTATAACTTAAGATTTTCAGAAGTTTAGAATCCTTTCGTATTCATCGGACTAAATTGCGAGCCAACCGAGCCGATTCGTTTGTTTGGTTCCCTAACAGTGAAAGCTCTTGACATTCTCCGGGGACACTCCTGCTTTAGAATGCCCTGAGCAGCGTTGTGCGGCTATATAATTTCTCGAAAACATTCCACTAAATTTGCTGTCAAAAGCACGCTTACATCGATCGAAATTCATCTCTGGGTCCCTACGTAAGGGCTGTCCCCTGCAATATGATAAAGCGTCCCTCTTAAAAATAATTATTCCGGGCTTTCATTTCGGAAAGAGCTGTCGGTATATTTTACCGAAAGGTAGTGCTACTTATCAAATCTTCTGACATTTTGCATAAAAACAAGGAAATTAAAACTGACGTAAAAACAGGTGTGGAAATTAGTAAGGACGTTAACACAAAAGAAAAGTATGTACATTTTGCTTCCCTTTTCCGAATTTGCTCCGAATTTTGCTTTGAATTTCCCTTTCTGAATTTATGGGAAAATGAGAGCAGTCAAGGGAAGTTGCTCGTGCCCGCAGGATCATCGGGCTTCCCAGGCTGGCAACCAGCTTTTTGACATGCCGTTTTGCCGTTTGACATGCCTCTGGTAGGATTAGGGCCAGGGGTGTGGTGTGGGATGCTATTTTATTAGCGGAACTAAAAAATTGAATCTGAAGTTCGTTTTGTAACGACTTGTCCGACGACACTCTGCGTTAAGAGTTCGTGATCGTTTGTAATTTCACTGGTAAGCCCCTATCAGCTGCCGCTGAGATTTTCTCTCACCTAAGAGGATGAAGCTGATTAACCTCCATATCTTCAGAATACTTTTTAAATAACTAACACAATTTTAAAATTTCAGAATTTGTATTGCTTGAAAAGTTTAACATACACAATGTCCAACTATCGGCAAAGGAACAATTTCATTTTTTTTTTTCTTTCTTTTTTTCAGTTCTATTCACTTGAACTACAGGTAATAAACTAGGGAGAGGATTTGTATGCCCTACAAAATCTTGAAATATGCTTTTAAAAATATGCATTTATGACCTAAAAATTCTGAAATATTCACTTTAATTTGCAAGTAAAATAAACAATATTCCATTTCCTTTATAAATCTTTCTTGATTAAATTTCAGAAGTATGCTCGAAAATAAATGATATATTATTGGACAAACATCTACTTTATTTACTTAAATCTACCTTAGTTTTCTGAAGAAATAATTGAACTAAATATTTACCTTAGTGAATCATATTGTATGCATTTCTTGTTGCATTTCTTGTTGCATTTCTTCTGTCTGGTTTAAAAAAATATATCAAGAAATATCATTCATTTGCACATATATTGTATGATCTATAGAATAATCGCAATAGCATAACATCAATGTATTTTCATCTTACAATTGCACTTTATTTTTACCATTTCAGTACTGCATTTCAAATATTTTACAAATACCACATGCGTTTTGTAACGGCAAACGTATAATCTCGGCGATTTTCTATCAACAGGGTCTTGAAGACCGAAAAGTTCAAGTTTTCTTTGCTCTTTCTGCGATATTCCTGTGTTGTGACAAGCTCTTTCTAATCAATAAAGGCCCACAAATAATTAGATTCTACAAAAAGATGAGATTTGGATGAGAAATGGATCATTTTTTCTGATCCATTGAGCAAATGAGATAGCCCCTTGTTTTGCTTCTGGACATAAATGTAACTTCATTATCTGTGCATGTCTTCTAGAATTCAGGGGGAAATTTAGTTATTCAAATTATCGTTCTCCATGTTGTCGCGGCAGGAAGTAATATTCCTTGACGAAGGGCATGATGAGGGATAAGAGCCCAAATTTATTGATTCACCCTTGAAAATAGATTTTATTACATTGGAGCGAATATTTTGTTAACAATCCTTGCAAAAAAAGGCGCATTTTCTTTCTATATTCAAAGTTCAAGTAGTATATGGTTTAGGGTAGGGATCACAGAATTTTGAAAACGTGCACAGAATTCACTTCTCCCCATAGCACGTCACACACAGTTTTTAACTGTTATTGACGTAAAATAATAAAAAAATTAAACAAACGTTTTAGAGTTAAGTGTATTTTAACGAAATATGCAAAATATGCGCTCATGATTACAGGAATATTCACTAACAGGAAAATTCAGCCAAAAATGCACTAACATATTAATCTACATAGCATCCAATTCTAACCAAATGTCAAGAAATTTCACTCAGCTTTGCTCTGAAGCAACAGACAGAAATATGCAAAATCATAGAAACCTGCTCCCTCGTAATAACATACCCAAACCTTTCCTCGAACAGTCAACCTATCTTCTAAAGCAGACTGCTTCAGTACAAGTTTTCGTGAGCAATTTTTCGTTATTATTCACTGTTTGTACATCTGGTCTCAGCATCATACCATACCATCATTCTCACCTTAACAAGTTTCCATAGAAACTATTTCTGTTAACAAGAACATCTTAACGCCCTTGATGCCAAAAATGACTATTCTATACCTAAGGCGCAAAAATATCTAGTTTTCAAATATTTCTAACCTTGCTTTGTTGGTACTGTTATTCATCATACAACTACGTACAGTATCTAGTGGTGCTCAAACGGCACCTACTTTCTCGCATTATTTCTAAATTAGCAATTTTCAACGAGAGTGAGTTCAACGAGAATGAGATGCACGTCTTTCTTTGAAGTGTTCATTGTTTCATTGGGGGTGGGGGAATTGAAGAAAAAAATGGACCGATTTTTGAGATTTGTCTTTATAATTTGTATTAACTTGAAGCAGAAATTAGGTAAAAGCTTCTCGTTTTATCAGAAAATTGTACGTGTTCGTTTTTAAAGATCTGATTTTTATAACAGATTTTTAAGAGAAAAATCTCTATCTTCAATATTGTAATTTTGCAATGTTAACTTTTTGCAAATTTCAAAAATAGAGAATATTCGTGAGATACGAAAGTAGCACCACTTTTTTTTACCGTCTTTTGATACATACGAGAAGAATTTCTTTAAAAAATTGGAGTCTTTTTCAGAAAAAAAAGTTTTAATATTGTCTAAATTTCATACAAGTTATGCGAAAACTATTCATATTTTCGAAAACTTGTATGTGTCATTACTTCGAGATGTGTCTTTAAAGAACAGACTTTTTTCAGGAAAAAGCTCTACCTTCAATATTGCAGTTATAGGAAACATCGAAAAAAATTGCATATTTGTTATTTTCGAAAAATCGGTGAAGTCATCGAAAACGAAACCTGTGCATTTCTTCTAAGCGTCCTTTGTGCTATCCGACTTCAAAGTTTAACCCGAAAATTTGGAACCGTTTTGAGAAAATTTTCACAATGTTTTGTGGCTTTCTGTAAAGTACCCTCAAAATACAAATATCAATTTCAAACTCAGAAGGTCTCGAGTTCCTTTAAATTGATCGGGGAATATCAGTTTTGGTGAATATCGACTCAAATCGGATTTGGCGCTAGCGTTGACACATGTTTTGCCGTCAACTAATTTTCCGGTATCAAGGACCCACAAAACATGGATTCTGACTACACAACGTAAGGAAGTACTCTATATAGGAACAAGATTAATCCATTTTTTGTTACTAGGTCCCGGTAATAAGAGTTATTCTGTCGAAAATTTGCTGTTTACAGGCGCACGATAGCATTTGTTTTCTTCTTAGAACGTACGGGCGAGAAGTGAAAAGGGTGGGGAAGAGAGCTGAAGAAAACGTGGAGATTATACCTCTCACCCATGTGTCGTGTACTTTACTATCCTTTGACAAAAAAGTAAATCAAAATGAAATAATGATTGTAATAAAAACAACTTGAAAACACTGACTGTTCATTAATTAGCATGAGGTGAATGGAACATATAATGCATGTTCAAAATATATATTTAAATTTAATAAGGAAATGAAAATGGGAGATGTTTACTTTAGCGTAAATATGAAGTAGAAAACAGGCTGGATGTTAGAGCTAGCGAACTAAATACTTATTGCAATATCAGCAAACTCTACAAATAACACCGTTATAATAGTAAATATTGAAACAGAGTACGTTTTATCATTGAACTGAAAAATTGGCATTTGACGGGAAATTTACTTCTAAATATTGAACGAATGTCCTGATGCATTAATAAAAATCACCGTTAAGTGAATTACAAATTGAAAAATAGCACGTCATACGCCAAATTGGGCCATAGCACGTCATACGCAGTTTTAACTTTTTTGACGTAAAATAAAAAAAGAAGAAAAGCGGATGTACACAAATTCAGTATAATTCAATACTGCAACCAATATTAAAGGGATAAGACATAACAATTTTCCACCACGTGAACTTGAACTAATACTTCTTTGTTCCAATGCTTTCATAATTTGCCGCGCTCTGAAATTTAGCTGTGCGGGTCCATTTACGCACTTTGAAAATGTACAGAATTTAAACGTATTAATAAACAAGGTTAATTATGAGGCATAATGATCTACTATTCGTGAGTTTATTTCATAATATAAGTATAAATATTATTTATTTCATAATATAAGTATTCATAATAAATGTTTGTTTAAAATTAAAGGTTGATTCCAACCCCAATTTCAAACATTTTTCTTGAGGAAAAGTGGTAGTAGTGGGATATTGTTTAAAATATCGCTTACAGAGATTTTCAGTGTTCTTAAACTGAAATTGAGCAATTGTAGTTAATATATTTCACACTAAGTATCTTTTGCCGAAAAATAAATTAATTTTAAAAAATCGTCCGTAATATTTTAACGTTTCACCTCTTTAAATATATTCTGAAGCCGCCCAAGCGGGGTTCCAAAGGGATTGGATCTCTTTCATTGCTCGGTAGGTTGATTATTTTGTCATGTCGGGCGCGTCTGTTGTAATTGTAGTGCATGTTATATCTCGAGAGATGGTAATGTTGGAATGTAAGAACCAGGGACGACCTACACTTGGACTGGGGTGTTTCCCTCCTCTGGCATCTCCTCCCGGAAGGGGACCGTTCGTGCCGGGGACAGGGCATGAGCTTCCGATTGTATGCCAACATATGTGGTAGTGTAGAGCATGTTCGTAAAAGTACGTGTGAAAGGGGAGGGGATAAGTCAGGGATGAAAAAGAAACGATCACACGCGGTCTGTGGACCGTTTCTTAGGGAACTGCTTCGCCATTCGCTTAGTATTGATGATAGAACTCACGAAACACTACCGATGAGAGCAGCCAGCCGCTACAATCCTGAAGTCAGCGCGCGGCTGAATTCGTTTTACATTCTGGTACACGTTTATTTATTTATTATTTTCCCTTGTCGCCGTTTTTACGTATTATTTGTCTCTTATCTCTCATATGAGTGTTGTCGCCGAGGGCCTCGCGTTTGACTGAACAGATCAGAGGATCATCAAGTATGTTACACTTACACTAACATGCACTACACTACCACATATTCCGGGAGACCGGTCGGGAGCGTAGAGCTTGTCCCGGCTGGGGCGGTGCCCCGCTGGTGGGAGAGTCCTGGTTTGGGGAAACCCCACTGGCCGACGGTAGGTCGGCGCCGGATCTCGCCATCCAGCGGGGGAAGATCACCGCCATCTCCCGAGGAAAACATGCACTACACTAACGGGACTAATGACCAAAGCAGTTGACGTGCCCGGAAACACGAAACAATCAATCAATCAATCAATCGTGTTAGTGTCTATAAGTGTGTGGTCGAAGATTCGTCCCAACGGGACGTAAAGGATAACCGGCTGTCCGTTGGATAAATGGCCCGGGGGGAGGGAATACGTACAGATACTCGGCCGCGGTCGGAACGCGAAGAATAGGACCTCTCGGTGCGTTGCCCTGAGCTATCTCGGCCAGCGTCCAGCGGAGCGGCGCCGCGGGCGTCCGGGTCGCTTATCTGCTGGCGGCGCGGGCGGGCGCGGGCGGGTGCGGGCGCGGGGCGAGCGTTACGCAACGCGGACGCTGCTGTGGACCGCAGCGCGACGAGCGCGACCTTCGCGCGCGTCGCGTCGCATCGCGTCGCGCCGCTCCGTCAGGGCATCAATCTTGCGGGGGCCCATGCCGGAAAAGGGGGCCGGCCGATAATCGGGCGGAGCTTAGCAAGCCGGTTTCAAATATCGATTTATTGGTATTGCAATGTAGAGGCTGAAACCGATACGCGGAATATATTGCTTAAAAATACTGGGATTTTGCAAAACCTATTTGTCTAGGAAGATGCGTGACAATGAGAATGAGTGGTGCTACAATAGCATGTTCGTTTTTGTATTGTTTGTAACAGTGTCATAATTCCCTTTGAACCCTTAAGAAACGTTCACACCTATGAACTCGATTGCTTATGCTTTCGGAACGAGGGAGAATGTACTTCAGTTGGCACATGAGCGTCACCATGAAGGGCGCGGGGTGGTCGCGTCCTTCTCTTTGTTTGGAATGGGGGATACATTGGAGGGGACAACCCGGCAACTCATACCTTGCTTATTAACGCAACCCCTCCCTCTCACCACAGCAATTCGGTGCTGGTAATGCACGTGTTTGGGGGTCGCCTCATTGGCCTCAACATATGCCTCTCCAGGTTTTTCCAACCCGCACAGATTTTCGAGGAACTGTGGTTTTAAGTCGAGCGCCTGAGACATAAAGAGGTCAACACTTTTGCGATCTGACAAGAAAATTTTTGGCAAGATATTTTCGTGCAAATTGTGAAATTATGTTAGGAACTTCATGTAACATACCCCCAAAAATTAAAAAATTCTTTTCAAAATCCGAAGGCCTTGAGTTCGATCAGATCGATCGGGGAATATTTTGAGGCAAATCCTATTGACCGTATAGGCGCTTCTATTGTGTTAAGATATATGTATGGAAAACAACTTATTTCGTATGAAAGACTCCCCAAACGCGTATTTACATCGAAATCTGAAGATCGATTTTATGCAGCATCACATAACTTTCTGTATACTACATGTTCAAGAAAGAACAAAAAAATCACAGGGCGATTAACCCCACAGTTTCTGTTTTAATACACAACGTAGTGAAAGACTTTTCTGTACCCGAAAACTCAGATTGGACTGTGCATCAAGAAATACCACGCTGAAATTAATTAATGTTCTATGTATTAATTAAACTGGTATTCTGTTTTCGGAATGCATTTCATTTCATCCTTATTTAGCTGGTAATTTTTTCGATGTATTAGAATGTAAAGAAATAAATTTTCGATATTCAAAGAAAACGATTAGTGTGTTGAATAATCCGTTGCTAAATACCATCATGGCGTTCGACACGGTCCTGTATCCTCGTTCACTTCCAAAGAATGTCCAAGGTTAGGTCAGAATTGCAAATATTTCGATTGAAACTAATAGGAGCAGTTATAAGCGCAGTCTCGTAAACGCGAAAAATGAATTCACAAAATGACTACGTCAAAACTACGTAAATGCAAACATCGTTTATGGTTTATTTACAAGATGCTACTTTTAGCATGTTATTGCATGAATGATTTCTCCCTTCTAACTACTAACCAAAACAGTACTTTACTATTTATACCAACACTTTTCAAGAGACAGTAACCGTGGTGGAAACGTACTGCTGACGTCAATAATTTCCGACTCCCAATTGCCATTTATTATAGTCATTCAGCTCCCGAGGTCCTTTCAACATGGACACTCCACTACAGACAACTGTCTCGTCTTTTCTGGTGAAGGAACACACCACTCGCAGAGTCTCTTCTTTCATTTTACCATTATGTCAGCTTATGTTACCAGCTTAGATTTCCGCTCATTCGTTTCTAGTTTCAATTTTCCTGCTACGTGACATCAAATGTCTCCTTGAAAATATATAGCCCAGCTCACTCAATGTGGCAGAAATGTTTCATGAAAAGATCATCTTTTTCACGAATTAATTTTAGTTACAATATTTTCAAATTTCGAATTTTAGAACAATATTTTCACACTTTTTAAAAACTCGTGTCATGTAAAATATATATTAGGGATTCATAATTTAATGAACGTATGAGCTTCAAAATTTTTAAATAGCCTATTATGAAGTGAATCGAACTTTTAAGAGTTGTTAAATAAATTCATTAAAGTGATAGTGCTTTAACAACACATACTTTCTCGTACTATTTCTTACATTTTCAATTTTAGAAAATTCAGAAAGTTTGACGAAAAGAGACTTAGGCCATTTTTAAGCGACCTTTGCTCTGTCCAAGGAACAAATTAGACCCTTTTTTTAATTTTTTTATAAATTGCATTAACTTCAAGCAGAAAATACACGAAAACCACTTATTTTTTCAAAAATTATATTGGCTTAGGTGGCTCAGGGCGTCAACTGATGTCACTGCACTGCCTCTAACCGGGAGGTTTTAGGGTTCGAATCCCGACGCGTCGCAGCGGTGGCAGGATTTCCGACACTAGCTACACGGGTAGGTCGAATTCAGTCGCTGTCTGGAGAAGAATTCTAGCGGCCGGCTGGTCTGGTCGGTAGTTTTCCGTGGTTTCTCCGTTCAACACCAGGTGAATGTTGGAGGAGTACCCTCAGAAACCGTGCGCAATATTTCTTTCCCCTTCGTTGCCTTATCCTGATCCCTTACTCACACACACACTTACCTACACTACCACACGTGTCGGGAGATCGGTCGGAAGCTTAAATATTCTTGTCCGGGCTAAGGGGAGGTGTCCGGCTAATGAGAGATACCTGATTGGGAAAACACGGCCAGACGACGTGTAGGTCGGCGCCGGAACTCACCAGCGGGGGAATATCTCTCCGCCTAGCAAGAAAACAAGCATGCACTACACTTACGGGAATAATGACGTTAGTGGTTGTCGCACCCGGAAAAGGGAAATAATGACTTAGTGGTTGTCTCACGAAATAAATAAATAAATAAATAAATAAATAAATAAATAAATAAATAAATAAATAAATAAATAAATAAATAAATAAATAAATAAATAAATAAATAAATAAATAAAAAATAAATAAATAAATAAATAAATAAATAAATAAATAAATAAATAAATAAATAAATAAATAAATAAATAAATAAATAAATAAATAAATAAATAAATAAATAAATAAATAAATAAATAAATAAATAAATAAATAAATAAATAAATAAATAAATAAATAAATAAATAAATAAATAATCAAACAATTTAGCCTCTTAATGAAGATGCCATTCATTAAAAAATAATAAATCAAACTCTAGAACTTCCCCGAAGAGTCGCTGCGACGATAATGGTTGTTGCCCTGAGCTAACTCGGTGACAACCTTGATTGAGAGATCGCTCATCGCACGTGGCGTGTGGAAGGTGGGTGGCAGGGACGCGAGTGGAAGGGAGCGATCGATTGCAAGCGGCCTCCGCCGCCCCCGCCCTCGGCTCTCTGCCGCCGGAGGCTGCCTGCGGACGGCGCGGCGCGCTCGGCGCCTTCCCGACTCGAAACAAACGACCGCTTCACTTGCGCCAGTCAACGAAGCAATGGCAGTTTTGCTGCTGACGCTGCAGCGACTATAATCGCGAGGTTCCAGGGTTTCGGCCCCGAAGAAGTAGATTTTACACGCTAGTTACTTAGCCAGGTCGAATTCCGCTGTCTGGAGGAGAATCGTGTCCGATCGGCGGTTTTCAGTAGTTTTCCGACCAACACCCGGCGAATACCGGAGTAGGTCCCTAACAAACAAGACACGGATCGCGCGCCTTTTCCTTTCCTACCCTCTCCCTTCATTTACACACTTGCTCTTACACGCAATACACTACCACTCATGTCGGGAGACTAGTCGGAATGTGGAGCTTGCAACGGCTGGCGCGGTGCCCCACTGGAGGAGATATGTAGAGGGGGAATTCCCCTCCGAGCCGACGTGTGGATCAGTGGCGGATCCCACGTTCCAGCTGGGGAGGAACACCGCCACCTTCCGCATTCACTATACTGATGGAATTAATGGTCGTAGCAGTTGACATTCTCGGAAACATCAGTGAATCAATTCATTAATCAATCCGTGGTGAAAGTGGTTGACCCGCTCGGACTGAAGGGCCGGACGGTTCACCTTCCGAGGTGACGGATTTTCACATCCAAAATAGCTGGGATCTGTTTCAACGGAACCGACGTGACATTTCTCATTGACCTTTTCCTTATTTGCCGCAAATGCTACGCGGGAGCTCATAATGCAAATACAGACGATTTTACAAGAGTTACAATTGTCCCGTTGGGCATGAAGAGTCGGTTAGAAATGTATTTCGTGAGCATTCAGCAAAAGGAACGGATATTTGTTCATGGC
Organism: Teleogryllus oceanicus; assembly: GCA_964035755.1. Taxonomy (NCBI): domain Eukaryota; kingdom Metazoa; phylum Arthropoda; class Insecta; order Orthoptera; family Gryllidae; genus Teleogryllus; species Teleogryllus oceanicus. The sequence goes on along the minus strand of CAXIVR010000007.1, from coordinate 49,267,642 downwards.
AAAGCCTTCGGCCAGCAAAGCCGACGTAAATAAATGTAAACTTGCCGAAAACTAGTGACCCGAGCGAACTCTGTTGTTCAAATTGCATCTCCGGCGAGAATCGCTTCAGTTGAAAGGCTGAGAGACAGACAGAGAGAACAGAGAGAGAGGCTGATAATAGAAAAATAGACCCAGAGAGAGGCAAAGAGAGGTCCAGAGAGGCAGAGAGGTGGAAGCAAACATAGAGGCAGAAGAGAAAGGCAGAGAGACAAAGTCATGTCATTCAGTACATATAGGACTACCCACACAAAAAGGTTAAAGAAAAAATTTGGAGTCGTTTTCTAAAAAAAAGTTTATTACATTGCCTTTCTTTCCGCAATATTACGCTAAACTACTCATATTTTGAAATAATTGAACAAGATTTTATTTAAAGATCTAATTTTCAACAACAGAGTTCATTCAGAAGAAAAATCTCCACCTTCTATAATGTAGTTGTAGGAAGACGCCGTAGAAGTTTTAAACTTTCAGTATTTTCAAAAGTTCAGAGAATTCAATAAAAATTGGACCTAATCCATTTTTATAACCATACTTTCCTCTATCAGAGAAAAAATTTAATCCAAAAAGTTATAGCGTTTTTTTTATCTCAGGACGCTTTATTCTAGCTGGTTTCCTAAAAATTCACTGACCGAAGATGTGATTCATAGTTTCTACCGCTGTATTGCACTTCTTGCAGTATACATACTCTCTGGGCCTTCCTCTACCAAGAGTAGTTTTATTGGCAGTGGTATTTGATCTTAATTGTAGTGCAGTGATAAAAAGACCAGGTTTCAGAAGATTATAGTTTTTCAAAAAGGCATTTCCAATCGGAACGTATATATGCGCCTTAATCGCTCTCCCTTGGGATCGTAGCTTCTCCCAGGCGCTACCTCGTCATCGACGCATTTCTTCTTAAAAGCTCTTGAATTTTGTGAAAGAAAGAAGCGGAGAGAGGGAGAGACGGAGAGAGAGACGATCAGAGAAAAGGAGAGGGAAGGAGAAAGAAGGAAATGAAGAGCAGAACAATATCTGCCGGGTTCCGCCAGTTACTTATAAAATACGACTCTATGAAAAGAATCAAACGACGCTAACATTAAAATAGGTTCTACTGATATTCATATTTATTATTTCATATAGAACAGGTGATTTTATTAAACACTAATTAAACACAACACTTTTTTACCGCTTTAAGTGGATATTGTATTATTTGATCACTAAATACTTTTACTTAAAATTATTATTTAAAATATATTTCTCCAAACTTTTTCTAGCTTAAAAGTTGAAATGTTTGTTATTTCTTGAAATAAAATAACTCATATACAGTTTCTTGAGATAACTTTCACATTTTTAATTTTTCGGGGGGGGGGGAGGCTGCGTTTCAGCGTTGCCACGGGCCCAAAATTGTCTCGCTCCAACACTGGGTGTAGCTCTTCCAACTACCATGTATCACCTTTGAGCTCTGTTCTTTACATTCGTGTCTGGCCCTGGGTGACGCAGGGAGTTGGGCTTTTACGTGCGCTTTATATCCGGGCAATGGGTTCAATTTCCTCCAAAGGCATGAATGTTGTGGGTTCTGGTATGGTATTTCTAGGTTACCGTTTATCACCCTTGAATGTCATACCGTATGCTTAATTCCTTCCCCTTTCCTGCTAAGTTGTGTGAGCGGGAATAAGATCAGGTGCGCAACATATTTACGAACAACTTTAACGCTATCTAGGGGTAGCCTGGCCATGTAATACTCTCTGAGCCTGCTCCCTCTCTCTAGTACAAAATTACGTGCAACGAGCTCAAAAAATACTACGTTGGTCGATCTATACTGTGGCCTATAACGGTTCTTAGGCCACAACAGCGCTTGGATGTGGAAAGCAATAGGTGCCCTACTGTCTTCACCTGCAGTAATAGACGTTAGCCAGCTAGACGTCGGTAGGAACCGGAAGACACACAGCCTACTCCAGGAATACGTTCACGCACAAAAGTACTTCTAGAGCACAAGAAAGGCTACGCTACGGGATGAAAATTGCGCCTCCTCTACGCACGAGCACGTGCAAGCATGACACCATTGAAGAAATCAGTCAAATAAGAAATTACACCTTTTTACTTTCTCACATAAGTACGTATATACGGACGTTTATACTCTTAGTGTAAAGTTATGTCATGTTGCGGATATAGTATTAGTATAAAGTTATGTAAAGTTATGTCCATGTGTCTGAAAAACACTAGGCCCTAAAATAGTAGTAGGATTTTTTTCCAAAATAAATATTCCCCGGTTGATCAGGCACATCTCAAAGCTCTGCAATTTTGAAAAAATCTTCAGATTTTGGGGGTACTTTTCATGAAGCCCCAAGGACATTTTCAAAAATGTCTTACAAATTGCTACAAATTTTGACTATAAATTAATAGAAAAAATGGAGTCAAATACACTTAAAAAGATGGCATCGGTCCCATTTTCATTTGTTAATTCTGAATTTTGAAGCGTTCACCGTCAATTAAATGAAGTAAATCATTGAATTGGGCCTTCAGATTTCGTACAAATGATCCCTCCATCTACCTCGAATTATTATACTTCTTCTATCATGTGGCATACTCAACCATGCCGTTGTAAATGCAGATATTTTATAGCAGTCTGCTTTTTTCTGCTTCTGATTTAAACAGAATATTGCATTACTAGCAATAATTCGGCTGTAACTGAAGGCTATGCGAGTGAGACTAGAACGGACTGACAGTTATTACTACAAACAGTTATTAGAATGGCTATTTTTAACACATGGGAAAATTAGTAGACTTCATGACATCCGAGCTGGTACTCCAATTAGAAATAGCGAAAAGAAAACATCTCTTCTTACGAAACATAGTTCTGAAAAATGGAATTTTTAAATCACAGTTACGTTTTTATATTCCGAAACATCTTCGGCAATTTTTCTGAACTTTTTAAATCTTTCATGAAGCTTTAAGAGTTTTCTTCCTGCTCCATCATTTAATATAAATTTTAATATGATCGAATTTTCCAATGGAAATACTCTCCAAAGTTTTGAAGCTTTATGTTCTTGGAAGTAACAAGAAGAGCAAGCACGGGTCTTGAAATGAATTAAGTTTTTCACTAATGCCTTTCTTGACGGATTTATTGCACATAATGTTTAACGGTGGATTTATTGAAACTACATTTTGTCAGGTATTTCTTATGCACGTCTCATACAGTTGATACTACTTCTGTCGCAAATAAATGAATAAACAATCATCTCGCAGGGCTTTGCGAATTTGTAGTGGATTTACTCTTGGAAGGTGACAGTGTGAAAAAATATTTTTTCGCGCCTAATATTTTTTGTTTTTTGTTTTTCTTTCATTATCATTTTGCTGCCTCATGCATCGCTGAACAGTTCACTCCGATGAAAACTCTACATGATCCTCCGTAAATCGAATCCAAGATCAGTAGGAGTGGCTTTAGCCTCATTACTAAATAGCCTTTTTAAATAGTGCCCATTTAACCGTTCTGTGTGCTCACCTGAAACATCCTAGTTTCCTGAGAAAAGTCTACTGTCACGGGAATGGCTTATCGGAGTTGTGGGATGTCTCAGCGCATTGCGCAAAGAACCATAAATGTTTCAGATACCCAGTGGCAATTTCTTCTAAATGGTTACCTTTACCAGATATGCCAACATTAAGGTGTGATTCAACGTTTACGAGCACCCAAATAGGAATCATGTAGAGTTTTGTTCTTTTTAAGATATCGAAATGCGGGATTTTGGTGTACTATAGGTACTTTAAGTGACAGAGGTGCACGCTATTAAGGACTTTATTGATTCCCAAACTACGCACTGCATGCGTGTTTCAGGGAACTTTGTTTTCTTCAAATGTGATATGCTTTTTACTTACTCGCATAATATTTACGTAGTAATGAGAAAGTATTGAAATAATGCAGTGAAAAGTAGCAATTTTTCGACTTTCTCATATTACATAGAAGGCGAGAAAGTAAAAATGTTGGAATTTGAAGTTGGTGCTATTTGAAAAGAAACAATTTTGCCAGATGTAACGTAAAATTTGGTCCATGTCGCAAATGCATTTTTAGGAAAAATACATTTCGTGCCTAGAACTTAAAACACCTTCCAGGCCTATTGTCTATTCTAGGATGTGACTGCGTGCAAAAACAGTCGCAGATGTAAAGCCGTTGAAAGAACTACATCAACGTTTCTATGTCAAATAATTTGCGTTAAATATTTCGAAATGCAAAAAAGGAAAACCTGTCGTTTTGAAGAGAAAGGCAAATACTACTTTATGTAAATAATTTTACAATATTTTGTGGAAAAAGAATTACAACAACAAGTAATTGAACATCATTATGTTCTAAAGTAAATTAGGCGAATGATGTTCCAGTAAATCCATATGAAGTATTATCCCAAATATTTTCCATGACGCCACCCGCTGAATCGCGCAACTTGGGGGAGGGTTACAACTTTTATCTCAAGTCCGCAAATTTTATTACTCAAGCTCTTCGTGCACTAATACCATGACGCACATTTATCTAGTCTTGTGTAGCAGCAGAGAGCTGTTGAAAAAGAAAACATCGGATCAGTCGGAGTAATTTTTGTGAACTCTTGTTCTGAAAATTCGAGCTCACGATCAGGCTGCAACAGAAACTAGGAAGGTTCCACTCGCGACTTTATTTGTTATGGGGGATACACCTGTAACATTCTTACTGTGCTGCATTGCAATTTTAATGATGTTTAATTACGCCCTTCTGATTTTCTTGCGATTTTACCATTCAGATTTAAAATATTACGTACTGTAATGACTCGTAAATCGTATTATCTACTGAGCTACGATATCATTATTTACATTCCGCAAGGCTTGAATGTGCTGTGACGTATGCCGAACTTTGCTCCTCCTAAGGATATCAAGAAAAAATTGCAGAGAATATTGTGATAAACAGATGAAGTAATATTCAAACAATTTGTAAATATCAAAGAATTACCGCCTGAAATCTTTAAGTTCAAAGTCATAAGACTAAAATGTAATGTTCCTGCTAAGAGCAAAAGAACACGAACAATAGTAATGGTAAAACAGAAGAACATCCTCTTTGAGACTGAGATTAATCTAGTGTCTCAAACACAAACCATGGTTTCTTTGGGGTCATAAGCCCGTTTGTAGTGACCTTCAAACTTTCGAAGAAACATCCAGAAAGTAAATATGAGGAATATTTTTGTTTTGTGAAACTGATATCAACAGAGATGCTTCAAGATTCATTATTTTCTTTCACAATTTTCTTCGTTCTAAATTCATTTCTCGATATAGGTAGGTAGTATTTCTCCTGACTCTGACCAAAAAAAAAGTTGTAAGAGGGATTCGCGATTTACGCTAGTGCCACTACTTCTTATGGCCTTCACCCGCAATTTTTTTCATCGCGAGTACCAGTCTATTATAGTACACACTTAAGAGAGATTGGTGATACTGTGATCTGAAGAGCTCAGAACTAAATAAACGTGGGGGATTGCAAACACAATTTCATTTCGACGAGAATACAGACGAACCCCCGCAGATAACTCTTATCGAGTCCAAACATAATATGTCGCATAAACTTTTGATTCAATAAAAAGAACCGCAATGAATTTGATAAAATGCCATATACCATATGTACTGTCATGCCTAATAAAATGAAAACACTGAAGAGAGGGGGAATACTCCGATACGAACAATTAATTTCACAGGCAGGCAAGCAAATTCCTTCTCTAAATTTATTTTTTCCTTATTCGACGTTTGCTTTTCAAGGTTCTCAACGGTACATTTTAATACAAATTATGCATGAATTGATTTTCACTTTCACTATTTTAACATAAAGAATAGAAAATTGCTACATTAATAATTAATTTAAAAATTTTTATGAAGATTATTAAGAAGAGTGTAGTAATTTCTTAAGATGTCGTGAGCGGATTCATGGAGAACCATTAGCTGAAGTTACAATATTGAAACAGCTTGTGCTGGACAAATTTGAGGAACGGCGTGAAAAAGTGTGGATAATCTTTTTATTAATTTACAAGGAAGTTCCATGGTTAGTTCTTTTTGAAAATGATCATGTGTGTCATGAGATATTTATTGCATGGTGAAGAAATTTATTTTGAATATTTTCAAGTTCACAGAGGTTTGTTTTATGTGTATTTCTCCAAATATGGAAGTATAAATTAAAGATGGGCTGATTATACATCTGAAGATTGTCCTTGCTCTTCAATCTTCAATCGATATTTCTGGGTTTTATTATTAAACGATCATAATTTTAATTAGTGGCGCAACGTTCGACCCCGCAAGGCCCGAAATGCGGGCGTGCTGAAGGTTCTGCGATTATAAGAATTTTTAATTACTTTATACTTTCTGTGATACTTTGCGATAGTTCATACAATAAAAGATTACAAACAGCATTTTCCAGAAGAAGTTTTTTTTCGCTTCGGTAGCTTATATAACCCTGTTTGACTGTTTCTAAATCAATAAAGGTAAGCAATTCATTTAGGTTTTATAGAGATTTAATTTAATGATGTAGATAATAATAAATATTATTTAATTAATAAAATTAAATAATAAAGGCAGATTTTTCCAACATTGGTATAAGCACTTTTCCATTGAAAACAATAAACACGACACACAAACTATCTTTTGATTGTTATTATTTAGGTCACCTTGCCAGTGATTTAACGCTCACACAAGAGTGTCTCCGACAACGATTTTCAGTAAATAGCAGTTAGAATTAGAGGGTTGATAACATCGTCTTAACTTGAACAGACTTGTTTATTAAACTGTTGATCTTTCAGTTAATGAGATTTGCATCGCTGAAATGTATTTGTTTAAAGAAAATTAATATTATTGGATATTTTTGAAGAAATCATAGCGTTAAAAATGAAACATTTTAAAACTAGTTATCAACATCTGAGTGGTGCTCAGAATAGGAAAAAGATGAGAGTGTTAATTAAAGAAACGAACAAATAGGTGAAAATTGATATTGCTTTTCGTTCGGCTGGCAGATTGATGAATGGAAGTGAAAGTGGTATTCCGTCTATACAAAATGTTTCATAAATAGGGGGCACAATGTCAGGTATGTATTCCCCATTAGCAGACAATTAAAATAGTTCATTACATCACGTGCCCGGAAATGCTTTATTTCCGAGTTATGTCATTCACAACACTGAAATTCACCGGAACGCTTTTCCTTCCGCAGGTCGTTGCCAGTGCCACATTACTGAATAGGCTAGTAGGCTGCAGCCTGGGGCGCACAGTTTTTGGGAGCAAACGAATTTCAGCAGATTCAAAATTTCATAAGGCGAACTTTTCAATGTTTTTATAGAAATATTTATTTCCATATTTGTAACAAAAGAACGTGTTAATTAATAAAATATATTGATATAAACATATAAAATGATTGCAAAAAAACGTACATTTTATTGGTTGGTGATTCCGATCGCGTCAACAGCTTAGGTTATTAGTCCCGTAAGTGTAGTGCATGTTTTACTCGTGAGATGGCAGTGATCTTCCCCCGTTGGATGGCGAGATCCGGCACCGACCTTCCGGTTTCCCCTTAACCAGGACTCTCCCACCAGCGGGACACAGCCCCAGCCAGGACAAGCTCTAGACTCCCGACCGGTCTCCCGGAATATGTGATAGTGTATTGCATGTTAGTGTAAGTGTGTGTCTGTGTAAGGGGAGAGGATAGGACAAGGAAGAGGAAGGAAAGATCGCGCGCGGTCCGTGGCCCGTTTGTTAGGGTACTGTTAGTTTGCCGTCAGTGCCATCAGTTTGCCATCAGTTGATGCACTGAGCTACCGCTCCCGGTACTTGTGTTTGTTCTCCACGTAGGCACGGATAAAAGTCTTGCGGGCTGTTTTGCGGGCTCTCGTTTCGTTACGCTACTGCTTTTAATGTATTTTAACGTATTTTTATGCAAATCCCTTACAGAAAAGAAAGAGGACTGAATGACTAACTTTGAGCTAGGAAAAAACAGTGATGCTACATCATAGTTTCTTGCATTATATCTAAGGTTTGCAATTTTCGAAAATTAAGAGTTCAATGAAAATTAGTCCTGTGCTATTTTTTAAGCGTCCTTTGCTCTATCGGTGGAAGAAATTTATTTAAAGAAAAATATTTGGAGCCAATTTTGAGACTTTTATGAATTACTTCAACTTCTGGACATGACTTTTTTTAAATATCTAATATTGTAGAACAAATTTTACTTTTAAAAAATTTATTAATCAATATTGTACTTTTGGGATTTTTTTTATTTTTTTACAATTTTTGAAAATACATTGAGTTCGCCGAAAAGGAGACAATATTTTTACCGTCCTTTGTTACATAAGAAATAAAAGTTTAAGGAAAAAACTTGAAGTCGTTTTTAAGAAAATAATTGTTTAGAAACTACCTATATTTCACGCAAAATTACGCCAAGTGAACTCATATTTTCGAAAAGTTGAACATGACCTTACTTAAAGAGCGGTCTCTGAAGAACAGATTTCATTAAGGAAAAATATCTATCTTCAATATTATAGGTGTAGGATGACGCCAAAAAAATTGAACTTTAAACCATCGTCTGGTCTGGTCCCTAGAGTCAAGGAGCTTGCTAATTCCCATCCAATGTGGATTCGAAGAATTCCGATCAACCCTGCTTCACTTAGTCACTTTAGAAACTCAAATCTCCTTATCTTTTGCGTTGAGTCAAAATACAGTAGCTATCTTCTTCGACATAGAAAAAAGCTTATGACCACCTGGAGGCGTAGCAAATTGCCTACATTACATTCATGGAGTTTTAGGGGCAACTCCCTCTGCTCCTAATTGTCAGAAGAAGTAAATCGTTTCAAGTACTCCTGGGTATGGGGAAAGCTGTATTTCTCAAGGATCAATCTTCTGTCACTTGTATTTCCCATCGCCATTAACACATAGCTTCCGTTGTACACGAACCACTTAAAGCATCAGTATTTATCAACGGTTTTGCTATTTTCTGTTCGTTAAAGTTCATCATTGAAGGGCGGCTTCAACTTGTTTTTAAAAGATCGCATCAATTCGGGTTTTAATTTATCAAAGTCAAAAACGTGATGCATGCACTTCTGTAGAATCTACCATCTCCATAAAAAAACAAAGCTATCCCTAGGTGCTCACCAGCTTCCTTTTTCTGACAACGCTACGTTCCTGGGATTCCCCTTCGACAAATCCCTGACGTGGCGCATCCGTATCCGTCGGGTGCAGACAGGATGCTCTTCTCTCAATCTCCTTCGCGGCCTAGTGCGATTTCATGGGGAACAGACCGCATTTGCCTCGTGCGGCTTTACAAAAGACTCTTTCGCTCCGTATTGGACTGTACCGGTTTAGTTCATGGATCAGCTTCCATATCAACCCTTCGCCCTCCCCTGAGCGAGAGAGAGATAGAAAGAAAGGAAGGAAGGAAAGAAGTAAAGTAATGAAAGAAGGCATGTAGAAAAAAAAAATCGGCAGGGAGGAAGGCATGAAGGGTGGCAGGAAGGGAGAAGAAGGAGAAAGAAGGAAAAAAAAAAAAAAGAAAAAGAGAAGGGGAAAGCAGAAGCCATGAAGGAAGGAAGGGGAGCATGAAAGGAAAATAAGAAGGGCGGAGGGAAGGTAGAAAGGAAGGCAGGCAGGGAGGAAGGAAAAGGGAAATGAGGAAAGAAGAATGGATGGAAAGGAAGGAGCAACTTGCCGAGAAAGGCAGACATCCTGAAACGTTGGTCAATCAAAATATAAATATGGAAGAGTTTTTAATAAAATATTTGAATGTAAATTCAGTGCACCAATTGGAAGGAAGAAGGAAATATAATTTCGACGCAAGTGTTTTCGGGAAACTGTGTCTTCATTAATTAAGAAAAAGTTAAATAAACAACCCATTGTTCAGTATGGTTCCATCAAACACCTGTAAACTACTTGTAAACGAATGTGCATTTTTGCGGAAAAAGATTTAACTCGTTCAATTTGCTTCCAAAAATATATTGCTTAATGTTTCTATTTACGGTGTACAAATATAAAACAATTTTAAAAATAGGGTAAAAAATACAAAAACACTTACAAATTCCTTGTTTATTTCACTTTAAAATCGCAGAGATGTAGGCTAGCCTGCTTATCCGATGATTTTTAGGTTGATCACTTATTTGAAAAGTTCGACAGTGTTTCACTGTAGTCGCTTTCTACTGATAGGTTAAAAAAAGAGCTTGTCGCTTTGAGGCGGCGATGACGAATTTGCATGTCATTTTCACGTGGTTGCAATTGATCAACATTGTGATCGGGCCAGTGAGAAAAAGTGCAAAAACTCATTTATAAGAAATATTTTTCAAGTGCGAAATGTGCAAGTAGCATTGTCGAAACTTCAGTAATTTTACTTTGATTACAAAAAAAGGTGTTTACCGGTAATTACAACACAGTTTGTTTTGCATTGATGTGAAATGCGAAGTCACAATAAATGTTACGGTTTAATGTAGTTCTACTATCCAAAAGCACAAAACGAAAGGTTGGGTTTTAGATAATTTTTATGAGTGCTTTGTATGAATAATTGTGATGTGCTAACGGCATGGTAAAATAGTGTACTACTACATTGTATAATTTGATTGGATGGACATTAAATGACGAAATTTTCGTCGTGTCGTTTGTTTTATTGCTGCACTATGCTTTTAAGAGGCTCAGAAGTACTGACGCTGAGCGACATGATGCCGTCGGAGATGATAAGACTTGAGATAATGTTTTGTATTGAGAAAATATTAACCAATAGAACGTACAGACGGAACTCTTCACGAAAGGATTTCGATACTCTTAAGGAATCCGATTCTCACCGAAATCAGCCGAACACCAGATCGCAAACAGCTGATGAGTGGTTCAGAGATGTGACCTAGGAGAAGCTCCCAAATCTTGGCTTGCTTGAGCCCCCGCTTTGAAGAAAAGTACAGACGTATATTGGATTGGCAGCATCCATGCTGCTTTATCTGCGATAAATTAAAAATTTTGAGTTGCACGTGGGAATCCTGCTAATCACAAAACGTGTGTTGTCGGCATCAAAACGTGAAGTACCTAGGCACTGCATTTTCTTAGTGTCAAGGACGTTGAGGGCAAATGCCACATTATTTTTGCCTATGATTATATGTTATATTCTGGACTATGCAGAATGATGAATGCCGAGATATGAAATAATTTCAAGTACTGGACGCGAATCAATATTAATTGTAAGTAAATAGTGCGCGGCACACAAACTTGAAGTTATCACTGTTTTACTTCCTGCCTGTGTTATGTCATCACGATATCTGGCGCCCACTGCTAACCGCGTTATCACCTACTCCGTTAAGAGAGCTAAAGAGAAAGCCTGCCCGAATCATTTGCCGGGATGGATTCTCAATCACTCCCAGTTTCCTCGTGCAATGGCGAGTATCAGTGGACGGGAGGGCTGTCTCCTGACGTTAGATAATTTAAATCCAAATGTAAAAGTAATGGAATATGCCGTTCGCGGCCCACTTGTAATACGAGCATCAGCAATCGAGAAGGAACTGGAGCAGGTAAGGGAATTCTCCGGAGATGTTTACATTTTAACGCGGTTAAATCAACGCATATGCTTGTGTAATTTGACAGTACCTCGCAAGTCGTGGGTTATGTGTTTTGTAATGTTGACAGATTGTACATCTTAGAAAATCACTAATACATACTTAATTAAAAAGCATGTTTCTAACCTATGTTACTAAGCGAGGTCAATCAGAGGTTAAAGTAATTTATTGACTTTATTTAGGTTCATTGAAGTTACCAGTTGATTGCAATCTTTTGGTGTGTTTGCATGTTTCTGTTAAGCAATTATTATTTATCTGATTTTGTGTAATTCCAAATTGTACTTTGTATGAGGAATGTTTTATGTGTACAGCTAGGTGTGGTGTAAATGCTTTTTTCTCATGTTGCATGAAGCTGTGACAGTTACATCTTCTAGATGTTATTGTATGTTACTTGCTCTCTTTACATGTGTTGCTTGCTTTTTTAACTACCAGAAGGTATTTTAATGTCTAGCCAAAATATAAATTGTAATTGTGACATTTGTCTCTGATTAAATTAAAATTTCATTAGCTTCAAATGTGGAAATCAAATCGTTTTTTTCAAGTCAAAATAATTTTTTTATGAGTACTAAAGATGGTAACACTTGTGATGTGGATTTTATATTCTACATTCTATCTTTGATGAGGTTTATTCTGTAAGAATTCATAGGTAAATGTGTACCTTATATGTAAAATAAAATAAGGATTGTTTCAGGGAGCAAAGAAACCATTTAATGAAGTCATCAAAGCCAACATTGGGGATTGCCATGCAATGGGACAGACCCCTATTACTTTTATTCGACAGGTAAGATATGGCCTCTTTTTGTCTCAAATAATCATAATGTAGAAATGTTCAATTGCATCTGGAAGTGTCATTTTAGGTTTTGGCTCTGGTATCTTACCCTGAGCTAATGGATGATCCAAAATTCCCTGAAGATGTTAAGGAAAGAGCAAAATTACTTCTTGCCGGATGCAGAGGAGGAAGTGCAGGTAAATAAAGCCAACAATTTGACATTTTGATCATAAGTATTTTGTAAAAGTAACACTTTGATTTGCATTTTGAGATATTTGTTGGGATGAAATTTTTCAGGATCATACACTGATTCTCCTGGCATTGAAATCATTCGCCGTCATGTGGCAGAATACATTGAGAAGAGAGATGGATACCCATCTGATTGGCAAGATATCATATTGTGTGCAGGTGCATCAGATGGCATAAAAGTGCGTGATGAAAATCAACCCATTTCTTTCTCTTTTTATAAGTTTCAGATACACTAATATTTTTTTGGTTTTTAGAATTGCACAGTATTAAGCACTTTTTGGCTAGTTTCCCTAAAGCATTGAGCAAATGTTGAGATGGCCCTTGGTTTGATCCTGGACATAAATGTAGCTTCACTATGACACATGACTTGTTGAGCTCTCCTTTTACTAGGTGTTGGAAGAGTACAGCCACAGACACGGATTACTATTGTGTTGGCATCAAATATATAGGTCATGTACAAATGCAAATAAGTTTTATGTAACTGTAGAGTAAAAGTGTATAGTTTTCAAGTGTTCTTTTCTCACTTTGGTATTTTTATTCCTCATTCAACTATGTGTAGTGAAAGGATGGGGAAGACATTCATGTGCTCACAAAATTTGCGCAGATTATACTTCTCTCCCATAAATCACATAAAGTTTCCACTGTTTTCTTGAAGAAAATTAATTGATATCTTGAAAATTGCCATTTGCGGGGCTCATAAGCATTGGTGAGAAGCAATTGCTTATTTAAGCTGTCTTTATTTCATCAGATTATATTAAAGAGTATTGTTTGTATTGAAATGCAGAATAACTATTTTATAATTCTCTTTATATTCTTTTAATATTAAATTTGAACTTGCCAATGCCTAAACAAGTATACAAAGTTTACCTTACAGAGAAAGGTTAGGTAAAAATCTCTCCCAATGTGGAATGTCAATGGATTTCCTCATTTGAGAAAATTCGGTCAAGTGTTAACGTGAGTTAATAATAATTTCTGAAATTGAGAAAGTACTGATTTAACTTGGCTGTAATAACAGACACTAAAAAGTTGTGACAAAAAGATAATTGGAAGAGGAAAAAACGTGTTATGCTCCACAAATGTATTAAACTTCCGATTTCAGAATGGTGTTTTTATTTTTATAGGCTGTGTTGAAACTCCTTATTTGTGAAATATGTGGGCTAAAACCTGCCATTATGGTACCTATTCCACAGTACCCGCTGTATTCTGCAACCATTGCAGAATTTGACATGCAGCAAGTATGTGTACTTCTTGTTAGTATGTTTAGAAAAATACTGAAGTATCCCCAAGATCATTTATAATGTTCCTTTTGTTGTGTAATTGTTGTAGGTTGGTTACTATTTGGATGAATCAAAAGGATGGGGCTTGACTATAGAAGAACTGAAGCGAGCCATAAATGATACTCAAGGGAAGTGTAAGCCTAGGGCTCTTGTGGTCATCAACCCAGGGAACCCCACAGGTACTATGCATTGCAGTTTAATATTTTCATCACGAAATGAAATTAATTTTTGTTGCATATTTTTGAATTTGGGGAACTTTTCAGGAAAAATATCTTGTTTACCAGAGATGTGACAAGTGTTAGAATTCATTAGAGATGGGAAGTCTGAAAAGTTTTAATCCTCCTCTTCAATGTTTTAATAAACATTAAAATTGTTCTCTATTTCACCCAGATATTCTACTGAGGATTTTCTGGAAAGAGGCTCCCCTCGGATAGAGAACCGTTACCTGATCCATACTTTTAAACTAATTATAATGTAATAATACCAATACTTATTTTTTCAATGAGAATTTCAATTTTTTTAAACAATGGTGTATGTTCATTTGTTGATCAGAGAAGATCAGAGTTATTCAGTATTGTTGTGGGGTAGGTGTAGTCACTTTAACATTGTATATTCAAAATAAGGGCAAGATGGGAGTTTGCATTTTGTCCCATATTCCCAAGATTACTCACAATGCATATAATTAAGCACTTCCAATTCCACTCCAGATGGTTGGTGATAATGCAGAGAGACCACTATTTTGCAACAACATGCGACAACTGGTGATTTTCTTTACATACATTTTTTAAAATTATTATTTATTTATTCTTCCTCTTTTCATCGAATGTTTACCTCGTTAAAGTGATCACAGATAGTCAGCACCATTATTTCCTTGCTATTTCTTTTTCTCTCCCAAGAAAGTTGCAGACACACTTGCAGAATATAGAAAAAGAAAATAATGAAGAAGACATTACAAAAAGAAAAATTATTACAAAATTTATCATATTCGCAATTAACAAGTGGTACACAATAAATCACAGGGTGTGTCAGTGATGATAAGAATGGAATCTTTATCTGCAGTATGTGAATGGCACATGGAAGAAAATGAACCAGCCCCTCTAGCTCTCAAAAACTAACAGCATTAGGATAGAAAAAGACAAGGGTCTATGAAAGGGTTAATTGAAAAGGTCGAAGAAGAGAGCAAAAATAAGGGGATAGAGCAAGTTTACTTGGTAGTTATTGCATCTTTTACTTTCTTTCAATATCTTCAACTTTAAATAGGGACCTAACAGTTTTATTTACTTCTTTAAAGGAAAATGTAAATGTCGAAGATATAAATTTATTCTCACTCCCCCTCTCCTCACTTTCTCTTTCCTCTTTGCCTCCACTCTACGCAAAAAAGATACTCAGTCTCTAGCCTTTTTTAGGGGGAGTTTACACTGTATTCAATTATTTTGAGTCCTTGAAATCTTGCCTTGCTAATATTACCTGATGAGAAGTAATTCAAATGTAGACTCTCATGTTAATTTGATTTCAAAATTTTTTGAAGTGAGGCACCATGTTGTTAAACAATTTTTTAAAAGAGTTTTGTTTGTGTGTGATAGTGCACATGTTTTTTTGTGTAATTTTTTATGACGATGATGCAATGAAAACTTGCTTCCATTCTAGTCCGTATATGAAGTAAATTTTTTAATTTTTTTGAAATTGTCAGGGAATAAAAATTTTAAAATGTTTTCAATACATGAACAACTTTAGTTTCTAATTTTTGTTATGCAGGACAAGTTCTCACCAAACAGAATATTCAAGAGATAATAAAGTTTGCAAATGAAGAGGGTTTAATTCTATTGGCAGATGAAGTAAGTATGCAATTTTAATTTACTGTAATTGAAATATAGTAAAAACAATGAGTTGCCAGATAGGACTGTGCTTTAAGACATCATTATTACAAAGAATATAGGGGAAAAAAATAAAATAATGAAGACATTACAAAAAGAAAAATTATTACAAAATTTATCATATTCACTGTTAACTAGTGGTACACAATAAATCACAGGGTTTGTCAGTGATGATAAGAATGGAATCTTCATCTGCAGTATGTGAGTGGCACATGGAAGAAAATGAACAAGCCCCTCTAGCTCTCAAAAACTAGCAGCATTAGTATAGAAAAAGACAAGGGTCTGTGAAAGGGTTAATAGAAAAGGTCGAAGAAGTGAGCACAAATAAGTGGAAACAGCACCTCACTAGACATATGTCTAATTAAGTAAATCAAATGAAAAAATTAGAAACCTAACTAAAATTAAAATGTTGGAATAGTTAATTTCTTCTTGTTGATCCTATTTTAATGTTGCAAATAGATGGCTCATTTCAAATATTATTGGACCATATAGGATCATTCATATGAGGATATCAGGAATTAAAAAGTGTATTTTATGTGTCTCTTTATTTTTGGCTTTAGTTTTAACTTTATTTTTAGCAAATAAAAGAAAATAATTAAAAGTTACAATCAGGAATGGGAATGAATATAGAGAGTTGAAAATAGAAATATGAAAGCAGAATATTCAGATACATTCTGCAGACATCCACCCCACATTTAATGCCTCATAGGGATTTAATAGTCCTATTCTATTGAAACCTGTTGAGAACCACAGAACAATCCTTAACTCATAATTAATTTGCATGTACAGTGTTTTCCGTTATGCATTTGTTTGAAACATTTTTAGAAATGGAAAATGTCACAAAATGGTCATATATGTAACTTTTTGTTTTAAAATTGTTATCTTGTGCTTTCATTCCACAAAAATGAAAAAAATATTCCCAGTGCTTAAATGTTCTTTTAAAATAGATTCTATTGAATAGGCTGCCTGATATGGTATGATAATTATGTTAACATTTTGCTATAAAAATTGCTCTGGCAGTTCTTTTATTGTGGTCATCTTTTTTAACTTTCTTGCCCTTGCAAAGGTACTCCATAAGAAGAGAAATTTAGGTAAATGTGTGACGAATAAACTCTTATTGCCGGGCCCTGGTAAAGAGAAAGAGGATAAATTCAGTTCCTAAGTACAGAAAAAAATTCCTCGTAACACTTAGTGTTGCCAGAATCCAGGTTTTGTGGGTTCTTGATAACGAAAAATCAATTGGCTGCAAAATGTCTGTCTGTCTCTGGTCAATGCTAGTGCCTGAACCGTTTTGCCGATTTTCTCTCAAATTTGATATTCTTTGTTCGATCTGAACAAACTCTAGACTTTGGGAGTTTCAAATGGATATTTTGTTTTTTGAGGGTACTTTAACACAAAGCCTCAAAAACATTTTCAAATTTTCTCAAAAATGACTCCAATTTTTTTTTTTTTTTTTTTAATTTTTGGGAAAGGAAAAAAAAAAACCCTTTGTTTTGGTGTCTTTCTACCAACTCTAATATTGAAGATTGAGAATTTTTTTTCTTAATGAAATCTGTTCCTTCTTCAAAAAAGTTTATGTTCAATTTTTCAAAAACATTAGTAGTTATCATATCATATAATTTTGCATGACGTAGGGAAGTTAAAAATGGTTTATATGATATTTTTTTGTCAAAAAATCTTAAAATTTTTTCTTTAAATTTTCTCCTTGTGTACATCAAAGGGAGGTAAAAAGTATGGTACTAGCCCTATTTTCTAAAATAGGAGTTTTTATTTTCGAAAAGTGTGAAGTGAAGTGTTTGCAGCGAATAGTGATTGTGCTTTTCCAGAATTTGTAAACCTCTTTCATTTCATTTGTCTTTGAGATGTATTACTAAAAGACATGAAACAATGTTTTGAAGTTTTCTGTTTTCCACATAATGAATATGTAGAATATTTCTGTAGCAATATCGACACCTCTCATTTTCTGTTTGAAATTTGAAAGACGTGTCCCTACTTACAAAACCATTTTCCAATCATATTGATGCTTGTGGCTGGTATTCTCCATAACTTCATTCAGTAGATATTTAAATGACATGATGCATTTTCTTTTTTTACTTGCGCGATCATTGGGTAATAACACTATGAGGAGGAAAACTTTTGGTATGCCTATTCCTACTAGTTTGAATGGCCCCTTTATATAAATAAAATTAATAATGAACAAAATTGTACATTTTGCAATGTGTAATAATAATGTTTTGTTTTTAGGTTTATCAGCATAACATATATGACAAGAACAGTGAATTTCACTCTTTTAAGAAAGTATTGATGGAAATGGGTCCACCATATTCCCAAACTGAATTGGCTAGTTTTATGTCTTGCTCAAAAGGTAACATTAAAGCTCATTTTTAATTAATAAAGTTTCTTGATTTTTTTAAACCATTTTCATATTTTTTATTGTCATTTTTCAATTTATAATATTCCTCATATAGCAGTGTCCCATCAGGCAAAGCAAATGAAGTGCCACTTCAACCACAAAAGGCCATGTGAATGTCACGTATTATATTTAATTAAGAAGCTTACGAATAACTACTCTATTTGAAACTTCTGTGTCCATTATCCCTACTTTTTTCCTTTGACAAGTCCTTTTTACTCGCATATTCACAGCCTGACAAGAAACATACTGTACTTCTTCTTGTGTTATGCAAAATGGAAATGCTTTAAAATCTGTGCCATATGTCTTTATTTGCATTGTAGCCTGGCTTTCAGAATGGATATCTTATGATGTTTGGTAAGGAAAACCTGGGCAAGTGAAATGTCCCAAGTCGAACACTTCATGTTTGTTCAAGGCCAGAATGCTTCAACTTGAAGCTACACACAATGCACCATAGATTGTAGTATAACCCATAATGCCATGCTGCCCTGCTAATATTTTTGTCACTGCTACGATAACTCTGTGGAGACTTTTGAGCTTGCGCAGTATTGTTGACATGTCGTTGGAGTATCCTAAGGTTCAAGTCTCGATGATGGTGAATTTTCAACACCAGCTACACAGCAGGGTCAAATTCAACCTCTGTTTGGAGGAGAATTCTAGTGGTTAGCTGCTCTGTTTGGTAGATTTTTGTGGTTTCTTTGATTAATATCCAGTTGCTGAAGTAGTACCATCACAAATGGGCCACAGACCTTGCACAATCTTCTCTATCCCATTCTTGCCCCCCTTTCTTTTCTTACACACATACACACTTACTCTTACATGCACAGAATTTCCACATATGATGGGAGTAAAGTTCGGACGATTGGTGGAGATACCTGGATGTTGGCACGGGATCTCGCATTTCAGCAAGGGAGGAACACCACCACCTCCCTTTGTATAATATGCACTGTAGGATAGGGAAATGCTCACTCACTCACTAATACAAAGGGTACTAGAAAAGTTTTGCAATACATCTTAATTTGTTTTTTGAAGTAATTTCCGCCACATTCAATGCACCTTCCCATCCTCTGAAACCAATCCTTTAACCAGTTCTGCCAAGTTTCACTAGGGAGTGAGGCACACTCATTATCCCAAGCCCTCTGAAGGTCCTAATCTCTGAAAAATCGTATTCCTTTCCGTTTTGTTTTCACATGCGGGAATGGTGCAAAGTCACAAGGAGCGAAGTCTGGACTGTAAGGAGGGTTTCAGTCCTGTAGTGGTTAAATATTGTGTGTAGGCTTGGGTCCGGTGCTCTGGAGCATCGTCTTGATGGAAGAACCAAGTGTCCATTCTTGACTTTGACCGCAGGTTCTTCAACGATTGGATGACTTTTGGCAGGCATTGTTTAGTATACCACTTATCTGTGTCTCCAAAACTACATGCTCCACAATTCAACTCGATTTGAAAACTACAGCAATCATTTTCTTCTCTAGAGATTGAGATTCTTCTGACAGAGATGGGTGTCTCCTCATCTTCAAAAATTCAAACTTAGTTTTGAGACTTGATCAGCACATCATACTAGTACTGCCAAGTCTTGTTACTTGTCACTATGTTGTTTACATACCGAGATTGCCCCTTAGAAAATGTTTTTAGCATCTCCTGGCACCATGTCACATGTCACGTCATCTGCTCTTCAGTTAGTGTGTGCAGCAAAGAGACAACAAAGTTTCTTCTTTTGCAAATGATCATGCAGAATCGAAAGAATTGCAGGTGCATTTAGACCTAGAACTGCAGGTGCCTGTCGGTCAGTTGCCTGTCTTGAAGCATTTTCCTCACAGCAGCAATGTTTTCCTCCGTAACTGATGTTCATGACATGCCTGCTCTCTCAGCCTTCTCCAAAGTGAAATTTACCCTTTGGAATTCTCTGTACCACCTGAATATTGTTAAACAATATGGACAAACATCATGGAGTGCAAAAGTAATTTCTAAGTTATACCGCAAAACTGTCCAAATTTCTGTTTGAGACCATGATACCATCACAAGCACTTCAAGCTGTTACTGTCGCCGAACAACTGAACCCACAAACGTGGTCTAACAGCTACTGTGTGAACATGTCTCAGCACCCTGCGTTAAGCAGCCTTCTGTGACTTATGTTTGCATCGAATTGCAAAATTTTCCTAGTGCCCTGGAGATTTCTCATAAGAACGTCTCTAATAACCTTTTGTGATTCCCACTAAAAAGTCCAATGTACTAAAATTATTTTGTGAATGCATTTGATGAAAATCAAAATTTGGCCTCATAAGTTGTGGCAAAAACATATTTTTTAAGTAATTATCATATTAAAAGTGGATAATAATTTTGTGAAAGTTCATGGTTAAAAAAAATGTGTAATTGTAGACAATATCAGTTCAGCACAATATCAGTTCATGAGCGACCACTGTCCCCAAGTTGCCTATGTGTTCATTATCTCATTGCCTTATATTGGTTGTGTTCAAAATTTCAAGTAAACAAAATGCAAAGGGCTCCCTTTCATTAACAAAAAAAAAACAAAAACAAAAACAAAAAAAAAAACTAGTTTTTAAAATGTCATCCACATGTGTGTGAATTACTATCAATAATATTTTCATTTCTTTACAAAAATAAAATACTGTAGCCTTATATTTCTGAGTAATATTTAATACATCTGATTTTGATGTCTGCAATCAGGATACATGGGAGAATGTGGACTGCGGGGTGGCTATGCCGAAGTCATTAATCTTCAGCCTGATGTAAAAGCAATGTATTTGAAGAGTATTTCAGCCATGCTATGTCCAACTGTTCTTGGTCAGGTAAGTTTTACATTCCCCACTTGAGGTATGTCTTAACTAGCAGTACCCGGCAGACGTTGTTCTGCTCTCTCTTCCTTCACTCTCTTTTTCCCTCATTCTCTCTCCCTCTGTTTCCATCTCTCTTTGCTCCTTGCTTTTTCCCTCTCTCTTTTCTTCTCTTTCCTTTCTTTTCCCTCTTTCTCTTTTTCCCCTTCCCCCTTTCCCCCTCTTTTTCTTCCCCTTCTTTCTCTTCCCCTTCTTTTTTTTCCCCCTTTCACCTTTCCCCCTCTTATTTTCTCCCCTCTTTCTTTTCTTTTTTTTTTTTCCCCTCTCTTTTTCCACTTTCTCCCTTCTCCTTTTTTCTTTTTCTCTGCCATCTCCCTTTTGCCTCTATCTTTCCCTTCTCTTTCCTCTTTTTTCCCTCTCGTTTTTGCTTCCCTTTTCCCTTTCCCCTTTTTTTTTTCCTTTTTTTTTCCCCTCTCTCTTTCCCTCCCTTCTCTCCCCATCTTGCATTGATGGTTCCTCCTGGCCTCCTTGGCCTCGCCCCACATCACGCGGCAACGCCTAGCAATAATGAAGCTGGGTTCCCATGATTGGGAATTGCATTTAACTGAAGCACCATCTTAAGCCACAGCGCCTTCTAGTGGAGTTACAAAAAATGAACAGCATAAAAATCTCCATGAAAACACATAGATGTGCCAACTTTCACGGAGATCGGTCACACGGCCATCCCCCCATGCTTACTCTGCAATTCTACTACACCGCTGCTGGCCTCTGGTGGAATATATCAGGAACCCATCCCTTGGCGACAGGCGAAAAATAACAACCGTGGTGCATCTACCAGCATATTATTTAAATTATTTATTTTCTGCATTTGTGTTGTAATAATCTTTATCAAACTTTGCAAAGACACTGCGTCAAATCCTGAAGAAGAGCCTGTAAATATTTCGTATTGAGATATGCAAAATTTTCCTCTCTCTACATTTATATCTGCTAAAGATCTTAGCGTCTGGCTTGCTGGGTCAATGGGTCACAATATATTATAATCCTTAC
>CAXIVR010000007.1:49036582-49245554 GCA_964035755.1 Teleogryllus oceanicus | reverse complement strand
AAAATCATTTCATAATGTTGTAGTACGACGGTCACAGTGGTCGGAGTTACGGGTTGCAAAATTACGGACCTGAAATGATTACCTAGGCTACTCCACTCGTGAAAATGAAAATAATAGTGTATAACTATACATGTAAAATGCCCCAATCAGAGTAGTGTGTCTAAAACAAAAAAAACAAATAAAAAAATATCGCTTCTTCTACCCGATTTTTGTTACCGCTTGTCCTTAGTGGCCCAATATTAAGCTGCGACTCATCTTAGGGGGCGGTATGCATTAATCACTGTTGATGTGCAATAAACCGCGTATGTACTCTAACCTAACCTCTTTGGTTTTAACATGCTTTCAGTTATTTTCAATATTTGGCGCATTTTGGAACTCCGTTGGGCGTAATTTCATTCGCGGAATAGTGCTATTAAATACCACTCGCGCTTTGGAAATTCTCAGAAAAATCAATTCCCTTCTCGCTTCGCGAGTCTGAGATTTATCGACCATTTCCCAAGCACTCGTGGCAACGCCAGAGAAAAGGAGACCTGTTCCTCCACGTTAGGCTTTTTGTTCCTGTGGCAGTCGGCCTCCGTCTGCCCTTCCGGGATGGCGCAGCGCGCGGGCGAGGGCGGAGGGCGAGGGCGCAGGGCGAGTGGGGCGCCGATCGATGCGGGCGTGGGCGGGGCTACAGGGGGCGGGGCGGGCGATCGAGGGGCTCCTCGGCCGCTGTTTTGTTGTGCTTTGTGTTCTGCTGCCGGCTGCACCGGGCGTTGCAGCAGGGCGAGGCGTGTGTTGCTGGGGCAAGTGCGCAGAGGGGGGGGGGATGCAGGTGAGCGAGGAAGCGGCAAGAGATTTCAGGAAGTGAGTAGGCAGGTGGCGAGGGGAGAGGAGATGAGGAGGGGGGGAGATGGATCGGAAAGGATTTCTCGGACACTT
Source organism: Teleogryllus oceanicus (assembly GCA_964035755.1). NCBI lineage: Eukaryota > Metazoa > Arthropoda > Insecta > Orthoptera > Gryllidae > Teleogryllus > Teleogryllus oceanicus. Next base: position 49,244,633 of record CAXIVR010000007.1, on the reverse strand, counting down.
TCCTTTACCTTGGGGTTTATGATTGCTGTACATTATTCACTAGAGAGTAGTAAGCCAAATAAGTCAATATTCTAAGAAAAATAGAATGTCGGATATTCAAAATGAAAGTGTAATTCACCATTGATTTCCTTAACCTACACTATCTCATAACTAGAGGTCGTTATATCTAAACGGGAAGCACTAAGACGCCTAAGGTTAGTTTCATCTTATTAAAGAATGTGAATATAATACATTTATATCGGCATCAATAGTGTTCAAGAGATAAAGGTTTGATTTTCGCATTTAGACCGTATTTACAGGCTTCCTTTTCACGAACGTTTTCTGGAGTTTTGGGAAACGCACGTGTGCGCACAGCAGCTACCGAGTCGGCAGATGCGATATCGCTAAAACTCCCAAAGTGGTACGTCAAAATTAAGGGCATAAATTGGGTCGCAGTATTCATCAAAAACATTTATGAATATTGAGCAGACTTATGAAAATGAATTAAAGAGCAGAATCACAAACTCTGAGATGATACTTTAAAAGCAATGAAGAAGGTAGAAGTGAAGAAATATTCGAAATTCATTTAAATGCTTTGAAAACCCATTAACAATTTCTAAAAGGGCATGATAAGTCAACTACGAAATATTTAAACCGTTGCAAGAGAGAATTGAAAAATGTATGTCTAATGGAAGCAAATAACACGTTACTTTCCTATTCCACAAATCATGAGCAAAACTTTCCTCAATTATAACAGCGAGCACCTTTCACCATTTACATGGAAGGAAACATAGTATTTTAAACCAGTGACACATATGATAAGAGTATTGGCATGACGTTACACCTGTGACACATATGATAAGAGTATAAGAGGATTGGCATGACGTTAAGGTTTCAAAAACATTTAAATTGCAGTTTAAAAACTATATAAAAGTAAAAAAAAAAGATTCAAACGATTAACTTTTTTCATAAAGCATGTTCGATTAACAATCTGCATAGGAGTTACACAAATTTAACAAATGCAGCAATACACCATGTAGTCCATTAAACAAAGGAAGACATGACTGTTTACTTCTCAGCCACTGAAACACGGTGTGTAGCGCAGTACCTCGTAATGGCTGGTTTAAATGCGCGTCCCGGAAGACGGGAGTTCCTGAATGGCCGCAGAGGCGCGCGGCGCCGCCCGCCCTTTTTTATTTTCCCCTCACCAGTAGCCCTGATGAGGCGGGAGTTTATTCATAATTCGGGGTATACATTTTGCTCCAGCATTACTGCTTTTGGAGCTTGGGGAGGGATTTAATTTAAAAAGACTACTTAATATTAACACTAAAAACTAAAACAAATGCCTCTTTGGACGATTGACGTTTTTATATACAAGTTATAATCTGGAGTAATAAAGTTCTTTAAAATGTTCAATCTTCTTCTTTTTTCTTCTTATTGCATTTACTCACTCATTCATTCTTAATCTATATGTACAAACACATTCACTCACACATTCATACCACACGGCACTACACTTCACTATACACTATTTACACTTTATGATTTACGCCACGGCGCCGACTTTACTCAGGCGTCCGTGGCGCCGTGACGTTTTCAGGGCCTGGCGGTTCAGACCCGGCTGAGCGCGATTCCGCACCTCCCATGCGGTGTGCCGCGGCTGCCGGGAGGTCGCCTTTAAAGCGGCCGCAGCGGCCCAGCGGGGAGGGGGAAGCGCGGGGGTGGCGCGGGGGAGGGGGAGCAGGGGAAGCGACAGCGCCGGGGAGGCGAGGCGGCGCCGGCAGAGCTCGGGGACGTATTTCACCGGGTTACAGATTACTTCTCGCGAGATTATACCCGCGCAGCCTCCCGCGGGACGCGCGCACAACGCGCGTGAGGGGGAGGGGGAAGGGAGGGGAGGGAGTGGGCGGGGCGGAAGAGGACACACAGAGGCCATGAAAATTTCGCCATCGCGCCTCCACCTCCTCCCCGGCCTTTGGCTCCGCAGAGGAGAAGTAGGGCGGGAGCAAACGCCGCTGGCGCCGACCCTCCCCTCCCCTCCCCTCTCCGCCCCGCCCCATCCCCGCGGTGAAAAACGCCGCCTGAGAGAGCCACAAGAAGAAATGTGGTACGGCGCCACTGGGACGAAAGATAACGCAGCGATCGGCTCGCGTGGAATTACATTACAAAGACATTCGAAATAGCTCCACACTGGAACAACGCTACGAGTATTAGGAATGAGAATTATTGCTGCCATTACATTATTTTGTTTCCTTCTTTGGGTCAAACTCAGTTAACAGTTTTTTATTGAAAAGAGATAACGGAAAATCCAACCACATCCCCGAATTTCATTTATTTACAACAATGATTCCCGTTACAGTTATTTTGAAATTTGTCATTACATATAGGTAATATTTTCATTTAAACATGTCACCTGCTGCTAATGTTGGTATGTTTATTTTGAACTAAAAGGAAAACGATAGTTGCCGGTATGGTTTTATTTATTTCAAGTAGGAATATCATTCTAAACATATCATGCTCTCTAAATACTGAAAACCTACAGGTTTTTACAAGGGACCAGAACGCAGTATGAAGAAACATTTGCGTGATTAAAAGGAAGGTCATCGTTTAAAACAGATGTTTACAACATATCAGAGGCATGAGAAATCTTTATCTACTTGCATTTTTTGTATGTTTACATTTCACAATTTTTTATGTCTTCAACAATTGTCATTTCTGTTCGATTGGAAAAACCTAATAGAAAAAGTGTAGTTACAAAAAGCCGACACGTGTGTCATGATTACATATTATTAAACCGCAAAGGTCAAAGCAGTGCATCTCTTCCGTGCACCGAACCGACGTCCATTCGCCACAACCCCCTCCGTAGCTCGTGCAGTCTCCTTCCCAAGCCACACCCGCGCGCGGCCATCAATCTCCCCTTAGGCAGCGGGAAGCGCGCGGGCGCGGGGTGGGAGGGGGGCGTGCAGTGGCCGGAGCCGCTGTTTGATGCGCGGCGCGGGCGGCGAGCGCCCAGCGTCAACAGGCCCGCAAGGCCGAGTGGCGAGTGCTCGAGCACCATGGGACGCGAAGCAGCGCGCGGGGGGCGGGGCCGGGCGGGAGGACGAGCGGCTCTTTCCCGGCAGTCGCTCGCGCACCGGGCAGTGGGGCAGTGGGGGGGGGGTTGTGGACGGGCCGGGGTAGGGGGGGAGGTAATGGCCGGGGGGGGGGGGGCACAAAGGGGGGGGGGCCGGGCCTGCAATATTGTGTGTACACAGCGCCAGGCGCCGCCCCGTTATTGCAGGTGGAAGCGGCGCGGGGCAGCGCGGCGCAGCGCGGCGGTGGGGGCGATGGCGGAGGAGGGGCGTGGCAGCGGGGGCGGTGGTGGGGAGCGGAAGGGCTGGATATTAGCATGGCTTCCCCGCTCCCGCGCCCCCGCGCCGCCGCTGCCGCTGTCACGAGTGGCCCCGGCCCCCCCCGTGCGCGCGCCGCCTGGTCCCCGGTCGCGAGCGGTCGATCGCCGCGTGCGTTGGCGAGGGTCGCGGCCTGGCCGCTCCGCCGCGCTCCTCCGCGCCGCGCACGAAATTCCACCACGCTCGCTGGAATCTCGCTTGCTTTTCTCAGATGCGAGGGAACAGCATTGCTCAGTGGTGGGCCTAAGGAAGACACATCTCCAGGCGGTGCTGTATGGATTACAATCGAGCAGTGTCCACTGATAGCATCCGCTCGAAGTATGACACTAATTTCATATCAATATGCTGCACATGCAGTGGCGAGCACATTTGCTATCCCCCTGGGGTAGTCAACAACACCTTTCCATCCAGAGAACGAAAACTACTGCGTGTACTGCAAGGCGATCGACGGTGAAAAAGCTTAATGATCGCCTCCCTAAAATTTATTCCACATTCTTCGAAGGTTTGACACAGACACTCGCGACTTCACTGCACGGTCACTTGGACACGGAACAAAATAAAGTCATCATTTAAAAGCAAATAGAGAAGCTGTCGAAGCCGTGCCAGGGCGATCGGCAGTATAATTAAAAGAAGGGTCCCCTCCAGATCAGAGGACGCGTCGTTCTGCCTTCCCGTTACCTTACGCCCCGTTGACGAGGGGAGGGGGGTTGGGGAGAGGATGGGGACGGGGCGGGGCGGAGAGGCGGCAGCAAGGACGGCTAACTTCGAGGCGCGCCCAGATACCGGGAGGTTTTAATTAAATGTACAGCGCTTCACGCTGGGGCAGATAATTTAATTACCTGCCGCCAGCGAAAGATCCCGCGCAGCCTCCACCGCCGCGGTGGGCGCTCGCCGCCCGCCCGGGGCGATGTGCGATGAAGAGGGGGCGGCGGAACCGGGAGGAAATGGGGAGATGTTGGAAGTGACGGAGAAAATAGGGAAGGATGTACTGCGACCCACCTCCGCCAGCTAGCTCAGAATGGGTTTTCAAGGTGGGCGCAAAATAAAAATACAATTAGAATAGGCAGGGATCAGGGTCATGGGCCGTTGTGGATTGAATGCATTTACACAGAAACTCAAGTCGAATCACTTTCCACTTAAGTATATTCTAATTAAATTGCTGTTACAGTCAATGAACATAAAACACTTTACATATACAAGAATTTTGTCTTGCTGAAAAAAGAAAAACAACTTACACCCCAATAATTAACTACACTGTTTCCTTTCTCTCATTTAAATCAATTTAAAAGAATACTTAAAACTTTGCCTAATCATTCCAGTCGTAAATTCCCTAGTTGCAACTTTACAATTAGCTAAGTTTTTCTTGAAGAAAGATTGATTCTATTTTTTTACAGAATATCGGTATAAAGAACCTGTACTAATACTTTCTTTCCGAAACAAATTATTCCTTCTAATATCTACAAATTGTTCAAGTTGGCACGACCTACTGTGTCTTTCACGGCGTAGAGAAATCTACGGCGTCGACTCTTCCAGTCGCTCGGTGTCCTTGTCCTTGCAGCTCGGTCGGAGCAAAGCCGCCCTCTGCAGAACCGCACGGTCGCCCTTTCCAGTACCGTTGTTCAACTCACGATGTGGCCTCCCGTCCGTTTTCCGTTGATACTCTTTCGTATTCTTTTATAGAATGTAACTAGCTTTAATTCCATATTTAAAAGAATCTACAATACGACAACTGAGTCTATCGTATAAGAAGAATAAATATAAAAATAAAAAAACTGCAAAAGAAAAGAAATGAATGGCCTCTTAGTTTCATGCTATTCACCTCCTCTCTCTTACAAAGATTTTAAATGCGTCACTTATACTTTCACCCTTTTTCCTGATGAATTGTTTTAATGCCTTGTAATATGATAATTACCCCCTCGAATGTCTTGAAGAGTTTTATCGTAGATGCAGTCCTGAAGTCCGTAGCAGTACGAGGTGCCGCCTTCTCGTGATCGGTAGGTCCTCACTCTCCAGCTGTTACTTCAGAAAAGAAAGCTTTCTTTCTCCCGACTCTCGGTGTCGCATACTCTACCGAGACGCTCCCTTACGGATATAGTTCGTAGTTTTCATTTTCGGATTGTATTCATGCGCGTTGGCGCGCGTTCAAACAACTCATCTTATTCTTGAATATTGATGTGCTCCGTTTCCGAGACCTCGGCAAACGGATGGTCACTAACCCCTTCTTTCGGAAAAAAGATTTTGTGGAATATGATTTCATATGCCGAAAAAATCTTTTAACCAAACTTGATGCTCTTCCTTTCTTCTGTCTTGATTCTTGAATGTCAGGCTATCTTGTTTCTTCCTTCTCCTTCTTCTTCTTTCTTCTTCTCCTTCTTCTTTCGTCTTTATTCTTTTATTCTTTCTCTTGACATTTATTCTATTCTTTAAAAGGTCGTAAACTATGGAAATTGTACTTTCCAATTGTATTCCCGATTTCATCTATTAACACTGCTACATTGGGATTTTGTTTGTGAGCAATTGAGTACGGTCCCTCAAACAATCTAAAAAATTTATGATACTGCTTATGTATCAAATCAGAACTTTTCGGAACCCTTATAATACCTTCTGCCCTTCTTGGAATTCGTAAGTTTTCCGGAAGCTTGTGATTTTCTTTTATCTGCCGCCTTTCCTAGCTTTCTAAGTATTTCTTCATTGGTTAGATTTTGGTGCTCTATTTCTGGTTTCATAAGGGTTTGTAATGGATGCTCTGGTTTTCGTTTGAAATGGGCCTCATATGGGTCATTCCAATTGACTCATGGTGGATTTGGTTTAACCATTTATTTATATGTGGAATTAAGCGACCACTCGCTATGTTGCCTCGACACGTAGACTCGAAATAGCCTCGACAGTTCCTTCATTACTCTTTCTAAAGGGGTTTGACTGTAGGTGTCTAATGCTGGAACATATGTGTTTGACATCCATATTTGCATGGCCTGTAACCAGGATTCACTAGTGAATTGGGCACCATGATCTGTCAGCACCTTGGCATATGGACCAGCAAATTGAAAACTTATTAAGTTGGTGCAGGCAATTTTAGTGTTCGCTCTATTCACAGGGTATACTTGGGTCAACTTAGAAAACACATCGATGCATACAAAAATATGTTTATATCCATATTTGGCCTTCGGTAAAGGACCATATAAGTCTATGGCAACTAAGCTCATTTTCTTTTGAAGGTATTATAGCATGCATTGCGCCCGAATAATGTCGATTCGGTACTTGGTTTTCTGACACAGTACACATTTGGCAACCTCGTTATCCACTTGTTTTTCTCCTTTCCAATGACAAACTTCCTAATTGCTTGGTCTACTTTTCGGCCCCAAAATGTGCTAAAGAGGTATGCACGAACCAGATGATCCCGGTTGTTAAGACTTGCGGTACCCAGATTCGATAAAGCGAAGGCTGTTTTTGCACCCTTATGAGCAAAACTTGATCTACCAGTTTCCATTTCAATGGGTCACCCGTCCACCGTCGTACATCTGGATCCGTAGGTTCGAGTTCCCCTCTGCAAAACCTTTTCATCTTATCCATTATGGCATCGGCATCTGAAATCTTGCGATGTTTTCCCAAGTTAAACCTGGCATGCTCATTATATTTAACTGAATTGGAGAAGCCAGAACAAAGTATTAGGCATTGAATTGTGTTCAGCCTTGACATTCCTACTAAGCAAATCAGGCAACAAGTTACATCTGCCTGGGCAGTATTCTACCTTGAAGAAAATTGTTGTAACCATATTATCCACCTCAGTAGTCGATCGTTATTTGGGTGACATCTTTTAGAAAAACTAAGGCTTTATGATCCGTTCTAATAATGAATGATCTTCCTACAAGATACTCTCTCAATCGGTGTATTGACCATACAATAGCATTCCTTCCTTCTCTGTGGCCGTGTAACGAGTCTCATTCTTTCAAAACACGACTCACTATTGCTATTATCTTCTCTTGGTTATTAATTTCTTGGAATAGTAGCTATCATTCCAAGTTGCTAATCGGTCTGCAATATGAATGGCTTAGTGAAATCGGGATATGCTATCATACATGATTCATGAAACATTGCTTTTAAATTGTTGAAAGCTCTTTCATGATCCCTCAGTCCACTTCCATCTAGTGTGCTTTCAACAACTGAAGAAATATTGCAGTGCGTATGGCGAAATTCGAATAAACCTTGAGTAATAGTTCACGCAACCTAATAAACTTTTGGTTGTTTCGTGTTTTTAGGCAGTGCAATCTTATCTATTTCTTGCATTTTCCCCAAGTTCATCTTGACTCCGTTGACTGTCAAAATCATACCCCGGGAATTTAACTTGTTTAGTGCAAAATTACTTCTTTTCCAAATTCAACTGTAAATTTTTTTCAATGAGACGTTTCAGCAAAATATCTAGCTTGTTCATGTGTTCTTCAAATGTCTTCGAATACAGAGCACGTCATCAATATAGATAAAAGCATCGCTAGACATTTCTCTGTCAATGATATTGTCTAAACATTGCACAAGAGCAGATGCACTGTTCTTGAGTCCAAATGGCATTCTTTTGAAACATACGAAATTCCCCGGTGAATAAATCCTGTATATTGTCTACATTCAGGTGCTATCGCTATTTGCCAATACGATGCAGTGAAGTCAGTTGAACTCAACCACTTGATGCCGGATAATTGATTAGTTAAATCCTCTACACGCAACGGTCTTGTCTCTGTACGGTAGGGTAACAGTTCAATCGTCTTGCATCTACACAACCTTATCTTCCATTACTCTTTTCTACGAGCACTATCGGACTTAGATAAGAGGTTTTGGACTTCATGATAATATCATCTTTAACCATTGTAGCAATGAGCTTATCCACCTCCTCACTTATGTTTTCTGGAATGACATATTGGTAACCCGTGAATGGCGTTTTATCTGTTAGTTCTATTTCAATTGAAAATCTTTTACTGGATTCTTGTTTTGCAAAACACTTTCTGATTCTAAGTAATACTTCAATTAATTGTTTCTTCTGATTTTCATTAAGATTAGAATTTCTTGCACATGCGAACGAATTTTCAGCTTCACTTCTTCTTCCTTAAACAATTCGCCTCCCAATAATTCCATGTGAACGAATCAAATTCGAGATCCTGTTGATTATTCGGTTTTAACGTTATGGTATTTTTTTTAAATTGATAACAACCCATATTGTTTCATGAAATCGATCCCCAGTATGAGCGGATATAAAAGTTCCGGCGCTACTAGGCACACAACGATACTTATTCTGCCTATCTCTATATCCAAATAAACTTGTCTTGTTATTGGCTTTGATTTTTCCGATTACCTATCAGAAAAGACTTTTTCGAGCGGCAATGTAGGTACCTCCACTCCCTGGTTTTTTAATTCATTCAACAAACTTTCCGCTATGACGGAGGCGCACAACTGTATCCACTAGTACTGACGTATCAACACCTGACATTTAACCTTAAACTCGGACACTGTCGCCTGGATCCGATCTGCTTTTGTTCTTCTTCGTTCCACGGTTCGTCATCAAATGAGATTAATTTGATCGATAATATCGCCACCTCTTCTTCCCTAGATTCTTCTATTAGGTTTGCGGCGGGATGGCGTGTCGAAACAAACCTTTCTAATTTTCCGTCTCATGTCCGCGAGATGTACTGGGTTTAGTATTTCTGTTTGGAAAACTCCTCTATCAATAGAATTTTTCTATTCCTATCCTTAGACAGCGTCCTATCTTGACTAGCATAGGTCTGTTCTTCTACGTGCTGTTCCGATTTGTAAGTTCCTCTTTCTCTGGGTTTGCTTACATAATGTTGCTGCTGCCTGCTGTCTTGGCTTTCTACCCGGGCCACTAACATTTGCCCTTGCTCTCTGTAACCTCATTGTACACGAAAGTCGCATCATACAATCCCAGCTGCGTTATTAACTTTTCCGTGGACATTGGCAAGAGATTCTTAAGCAAATTTTGTGTAGCTGACGGAAAATGACGTGTTAACAAACAGACAATTTCGTCATCCGGATCGTCGGAGTACATAATTTGAAACTAGCTACTTCTCCTCTGCATATTCTTGCATGGACATCGTACCTTTCTGCCACATCCATACATTACATTAACTTTGAAATTAATTTGAGTTTCATTGTTCCAGTATCTTGAGTAAAATTTTTCTTTAAATTCTGTCATAGTTTTTGGTAATTCTCCTAAACTATCTGCCCATATTCGTGCATTACCTGCATCATCTGATAGACTATGTGAGTTTTCTTTTTGTCCGGAACATAATTTAAAGAAAAAAAATTATCCACCTGCCTCATAAATACGCATGGATTTTCATCTCCGCTGCACTAAATTTAGAGTACACGGTAATGAAAATACGTGTGCGGAACGCTTCCTCCACTCGATGGTAAATTTTCAATTTGATTTTCAATTCTACAACGTCATTGTACATGCTGTAATTTGGTTGTAGAACCCCATCTTGTTCCGAAAGAGCTTTTATTCCACTATCTAATTTACTAGTAACCTAACTTGTTCAGTAACTATTTTTGAAACTTCTCTACACCTTGTTCTATCTCAGTCTGCCTGTCGGACACGGTGGTTATAAGATCTGATTGCATTTTTGATCCTATTTTCAAATCCTTTCGTAATGCAGTCAATCTTCTCTTCTAATTCAGGCCCAGTTCCGTGAATTTTCTTCTAACTTCTCGTGTTCCTGCCTAATTCTTGTTGAATCTCATTCTTAAATTCGACCTTCCACTGTTCTGCTAATTCAGTGAATTGCATTTTATATTCTCTTCTAACTTCCTATTATTTTCTTCTAATTTTGTTTCTAAGTTAGTCCTAATTTCTTTATGTTTTCCTCTGTCTTTCATTCTGCATTTCCTAACCTCGTATCTAATTGCGCAGAATTGTCCTATTAATCGTTGCATCATTAAATTTGCCCTGTCGAGGTTTCGTTGTTCCTCATCCGGATCTTGTGTTGGCGTTTGTTGTGATTCCGTCGGCGAGGCCATGCTAGTTTCTCCTGACGTTCCTTGTTCTACTTCTACCGTTTCTTTCGCGATCATGGTACTTGGAGCTTGTCCTCCACTTCCTATCGCTATCTGAATCCCCCGACGATCCTTCAGCGGTAGTTAAATTCCTAGCCACGTTATATTTATCTGCCATTTTGACTGTATTAACTGCCTAGAATCAATCAATCCTCTTTCCCAGACACAATACACTTTTTTCAAATTATTACACACCAATACCAAACACTATCTCGAACAGATAACACTTTCATATAATACCCTTTGAAAAACACTCCAGAAAAACACACTTTTACACAACACTTTTTTTTTGTTCTCTGTAACCTGTTCAGCAATCTTAGTGAATTGTGATTCAATTGTACTAGAAATTTTGGTTCCACCAAATTTTGGTCTCAGTTTTTTCAAATCGAGTTTTGGGAAATGCATCCAATAATCGAGCCCCGCTTATGGCGCCAGTTGCGACCCACCTCCGCCAGCTAGCTCAGAATGGGTTTTCAAGGTGGGCGCAAAATAAAAAATACAATTAGAATAGCGGGGATCAGGGTCATGTGGCCGTTGTGGATTGAATGCATTTACACAGAAACTCAAGTCGAATCACTTTCCACTTACTTAAGTATATTCTAATTAAATTGCTGTTACAGTCAATGAACATAAAACACTTTACATATCAGAATTTTTTCTTGCTGAAAAAGAAAACAACTTACACTCTCAATAATTAACTACACTGTTCCTTCTCTCATTTAAATCAATTTCAAAGAATACTTAAAACTTTGCCTAATCATTCCAGTCGTAAATTCCCTAGTTGCAACTTTACAATTAGCTAAGTTTTCTTAAGAAAAGATTGATTCTATTTTTTTAAAAATATCGGTATAAAGAACCTGTACTAATACTTTCTTTCCGAAACAAATTATTCCTTCTAATATCTACAAATTGTTCAAGTTGGCACGACCTTACTGTGTCTTTCACGGCGTAGAAATCTACGGCGTCGACTCTTCCAGTCGCTCGGTGTCCTTGTCCTTGCAGCTCGGTCGGGAGCCGCCGCCTCTGCAGAACCGCACGGGCGCCCTTTCCAGTACCGTTGTTCAACTCACGATGTGGCCTCCGTCTCGTTTTCCGTTGATACTCTTTTCGTATTCTTTTATAGAATGTAACTAGCTTTTAATTCCATATTTAAAAGAATCTACAATACGACAACTGAGTCTATCGTATAAGAAGAATAAATATAAAAATAAAAAAAAAACTGCAAAGAAAAGAAATGAATGGCCTCGTTAGTTTCATACTATTCACACTCCTCTCTCTTACAAAGATTTTAAAATGCGTCACTTATACTTTCATCCTTTTCCTGATGAATTGTTTTAATGCCTTGTAATATGATAATTACCTCCTCGAATGTCTTGAAGAGTTTTTATCGTAGATGCAGTCCTGAAGTCCGTAGCAGTACGAGGTGCCGCCTTCTCGTGATCGGTAGGTCCTCACTCCAGCTGTTACTTCAGAAAGAAAGCTTTCTTCTCCCGACTCTCGGTGTCGCATACTCTACCGAGACGCTCCTTACGGATATAGTTCGTAGTTTTCATTTTCGGATTGTATTCATGCGCGTTGGCGCGTTCAAACAACTCATCTTATTCTTGAATATTGATGTGCTCCGTTTCCGAGACCTCGGCAAACGGATGGTCACGTACACCAAGTGTGGCCAACCCGTGGCGCATTGCATTCTCGCCAACTTATTCTTTTAAATTTACTTCGTATTTTGAACATCACAGCGCTCACGGTTCAATTCATACAGACTTCTTACCAGGGGGTTTCCGCGCAAGGAAGGGAGGAATATTCTCCCTACACATTTTGTTTCCTTCAATGCCATTAGCAAATAACACATTTGCGTTGAGGTTTGGAATTGATTGATTTTCATTGATTTTTTCGTATTTCCGGATGTTCCCGTTAGTGTAGTGTATGTTTTTCTCGGGAGATGGCGGTGATCTTCCCCCGCTGGATGGCGAGATCCGGCGCCGACCTACCGTCGGCTAGTGGGGTTTGCCCCTAACTAGGACTCTTCCACCAGCGGGGCACCGCCCCAGCCGGGGCAACCTCTAAGCTCCCGACCGGACTCCCGGAATATGTGGTAGTGTAGTGCATGTTAGTGTATGTGTGTGTGTGTACGGGGGGGGGATAGGACAAGGAAGGGAAGGACAGATCGCGCGCGGTCCGTGACCCGTTTGGTAGGGTACTGCCCCGGCATTCGCCTGGTGTTGGTCGGAGAAACCACATAAAACTACCGATCAGAGCAGCCGGCCGCTAGAATTCTCCTCCAGACAGCAGCTGGATTCGACCTAGCTGAAAAGCAAATCCTGTCGCCGTCAGCACTCGAACCTATGACCTCCCTGTCAGAGGCGCTGCAGTGGCATCACTTGGTGCACTGAGCTACCGCTCCCGGTTTTCTCGAATGGAGAAATTGAATGTTGGTGAGACGCTGTTAGAATATTTCGGACCGGGTGCCTTAGCACACCCTGACGATGCATCCGTAGATCAAACCAAACGTAGAGAACCACAGTATTGGAAAAGTGGCGGCAGCCGCGGGTGGAAAAGAACTGCCATTGGTTCCGGCCGGGCAGGGCAGGGCAGGGCAGGCGCAGGGCGTGGGGGGTGGGGGCGGAGAGGAGGAGGGGCGACCAAATGGATGAGAGGGCGTAGGTAGGGTTATTGAACGCGGCGCTCCGAATCCAAAGGACGGGCGTTTTCATTGACTGCTGAAGAGGAAAAACCACATTCCCATTGTTCTCGGCTGGGAGGCAAACACCCTTAGTCAACACAGTTTTTCATTTTCCTTCCTTTGTGCCTCTACTGGGATCGCAGACGCGTCATGAAATTAGAACATGTCAACAAATTCGAAAATGTAATCCAGGTCTGCCCCAGTTCCTTTGTTGGGTTACAGAGCGAGCGTACAAATCAGTGATGTTACGGTCGTAATACTTACAGAGAGAATGGCAATTAGTTCTATAAACGATAGCATGAAAGAGAGACGAACGATTTTTTCGATCGTTACATCCTTTGACAAACAAAAACTACCAGGAAAGCGTATGTATACAGTCAATACATTCGCGATGAATACATGCATCAACGTAGAACTGATGTTGATGAAAATACTTAAATGTTTGTAAATCACTGCCACAAATTGTTTTCGATTTTTGGAGCTTTGTGACTGATGCTTTGTAACCCGCGACCCACCAGATTATTTTGAGAGGCTCGCGACTGACAAAAGCGGAATAATATTTATACAGACTTCGCAAATTCGAGCTGACCTTTTGACTTCCACATTTCTTCAGAGAACTCTCGAGAACGTCTGACACTACGTTCTGATAGAAACATTCACTAAAGGGCGGGTTCAGTAAGATGAAAATATCAATAAGGATTGAAATGACAGCGATACTTCGTTTGTTATTGAACAGTGGAAAACAAGCAGCAATCTCATTCGCCATTTTCAAGCCATGCGAGATGGCACTGAAGAAGGTTTGAGTAAAGAGCGAGTTTAGCATCGTTTGCGGTGCTGTAATAAGAGTGGAACATATTTCACGCTCGTGACGAGGGAGTGTTTGGACATTATATCTACCAAAAGCGGAAGGTTACAGTGGAGCGTCGCTCCTTTCAGGAGAAATGAACGGAACTTTCTTTTTCTTGCGAAAATGGCGGGAAAATTTTCACAAAGCTATTCACCATTCGCATCGCAAGAAAGGAAACGAAAGGTATGTGTAAAGATTGTTAAACACTTCATTTTTAATTCTGGAAATGTTAGAAATCATTTACGGTCTCTGCGGCCCTTCATTAGATGCTTCATACATTTTTGGACCACGATGTTGATAAGGTTATGCTCCTTAAGACTATCTTTCCCGGGATAGTTTTCGTGGAGATTCTCATACAGTTACTATACGGAAATTGCAAAATCGCAAACAGAAGTACCCAAAGCCGCAAAGCGTGTGTACCATTGACTGTCCGTTTTCTGCAGGTTTTCTCTACAAGCTCCCAAAAAAACTCTGATGCAGACTCTGCCGGTAAAGAAATGAATAGCACCATCCGAGCCGTCATTGGCGGAACAAAATCGAAATGAATGGGCGAACTCCAAGCGTAACGAGTCTAATCGGCTAGTGAATGATGCTACCGTTAGTGGCGCTTCATAAAAATCAACGCTTTCAGTATTGAAAGATTGGACACGATCAAAAGCGTTCAAACAGAAATCGTGCAATCTGAACTGTACGCATTCTACAAGTGCAATCTGCATGAAAACTATAACTGTTAAAAACGACTTAAAAACCTCGTCTTCAGTGGAACTGACGGAGGCTGCGCCACTACTGCAACCCTGGCGCACGGACCCGGCGCGGGTAAGAGATGGGGAGGGGGTGAGGCAGAGGGGGGACAGTGCATGCGTTCAATAGCTTGCTCCCCGGATGTTGGGGACTTCCCAGCGGGGGGTTCAAGGTCACTGGCGAGGCACAATGCACGCTGCGCGGTACTACAAAGGCGGTCAGGACACACGAACGCCGTGATATCATCACACCCCCTCCTGCGCTGCCCCCCTCCCGTCACCTGCGCCCCGCTCCACGCGCCCCGCTCCACGCGCCCGCTCCACGCGCCCCGCTCCACGCGCCCCGCTCCGCGCCCCGCTCCGCGCCCGCTCCACGCGCCCCGCTCCACGCGCCCCGCCCGCGCCCCGCTCCACGCGCCGCTCACGCGCCCGCTCCACGCGCCCCGCTCCACGCGCCCCGCTCCCGCGCCCCGCTCCACGCGCCCCGCTCCACGCGCCCCGCTCCACGCGCCCCGCTCCACGCGCCCCGCTCCACGCGCCCCGCTCCACGCGCCCCGCTCCACGCGCCCCGCTCCACGCGCCCCGCCGTTATCGTAAGTCATCATCATTACCGGCATTAGCATTGTCATCGATGCCCTTCATGTTTTGCGAGGGGCTTTACAGGGATATTCAGAATTAGTTCGACTCCCCGACATGACCGGCGATTTTTCTACCACTGATAAAACTGGCATGACAGTGATGTTGTCAAGAAACCACACACCGGGAATAATTGAGCTAAAGACAGTTTATTGAGATATAATTACAATCTCAGGTTAATATCGTTGACTATCTGATTCGTTGACTATAGTTTCAGAAGTACATGGTCCACAATTTATTTATAGACTTTTTTTTTATTTTCACATTTAATTATATAACTTAAAAAAGTCGCTATAATATTGGTGTATTGATACAGAACAAATACTAAATATATAGTATAGACATGCCACAGCATGTGTTGTTACATTCTAGTTTTAGTGCACGCACAAAGACCATCTTAGATTTGGCAGAAGAAAAGCTAATTTAATGTAATTCTGTATTATAAAAATGTGCTTGGTCCAATATTCTATAACAAAGAAATCCATGAGGACTAGAAACATCAAAACCCAGAGGGTGTGAAGTATGTAAGAAAAGACCTTATTTATCATACATTTTCTTCATATGTTTCATTATCACATAACAGACACCAAGAAAGTAATTGTACACATTCTTTCAGATTAAAAAGTGATTATCACCAACACATTTGGAAAGCGATCGCTTGCCACAAGAAACTGCCCAAACAGACGGAGAATGTAATTCTTGGTGTTTGGCTTGTAAATCTATCTCATTTTCTGTTGTTTGAGAGCACGTACAAGTCTCTGAATGGTAGGTTTACAAAATTAAATCAATGAATGTGAAAAAACGGACTGTCCATAAATAAATCCCGCACCATACTCCTGAAACTATAAGTGCAATCTATTTGTTAATTCAATTCCACATTCATTTGTTAGTTATCAATGTGATTTTAAAATAGCATAACACTGCCGCCGTGAATCCTATTCAGGGAGCACAAAATGAAAGCGTAACGGACGTAATTACGCCGATGTCGATGAGATAGCACAGCGAACACGCGGCCGGAGGAGAGGGATGATTCAACGTATGCGTTTCCAACCGGTTTTGTAGGACGTTAGCATGCGACAAACGTGTAACTTGTTTCTCAATAAGTGAGGACACGCTACGGGACAGGGGAACGTTCCAAAGCCACACGCGACGGAACTCTATGTCTCGCCGTGCCTCCCACGAGTGCTCGGGCGCCTGTCCGGTTTCCAGAAAACAAGTCCTCGCGACTCCTCTTTCAGGGACCATTCGTTGGGAAGGGACAACTTCGATGTCGTAGGGGCGATGTAAAGAAATAGGCTAAATAAATTTGACGTAGTTAATACGTTATATTGTGATATACCAAAATGACGAACCATTTTATTGTGGAAATGTCATTTTATTCGACATAGAATATAGGGATGTCAATAGACGATCGCGAGGGGTCGCTATGTAATAAATAAACAACCGGCGTTAAGAATCATTTTTCGTTAGGTTTAAATGACAGAGCCGAGGCGGAATAAGCATTGTTTTGAAAGTCAAAAGAAAAAGATATAGGATTCGGATGCTTCCGAGTTTTTAGAAGAACATTCATTCGCTAGAGCAACGCGATGAGGAGCGGGTCGGTTCTTGACATATTTTACTAGATCGAGGAAAGACAGTAACTGACAGTTGTATAAAATTATCTATCGTTTTTTATATTAGGATAGACGGTTCTTGTAGGAAGTAAAATTCGTGTCTAGGCGTCCACCCGAGACGCAAGTGAGGGATAGAAAGACGGGGCTTGTTTCAAATTGGCACCAGTCAACGTCGGGCATGTTTCAATATAATAATGAGAACCCTGCGAAGTGACCCAGGGCGTAACGCCCTGATTTCTCATTCGTGAGGTCCGAGTTCAATACCTGTGCCGGCCATCCTGACCGGGATTTTCGTGGTTTCCCTCGGTCATCCAGGCGAATGCTGGGATGGTTGTACTGAAAGGCCACTACCGCAAAACCAGCGTCGTTAGCCGAAGTCGTTAACTAAGTGAAGTCACGAAGGTTAAGCGTATTCGAGTCATCGCAGGTTTCTGGTTGGGTGACTAGAAATCACCAGGATCTAACAACGTCGACATCGATTGCCCTTTACTGAACATCTAATGTGTACACATTTACATGAAAATATCACTATTTTACATAACGGTGTTTTGTTTGAAACAATATTTACCTTCCGAAATATTTGAAGTTTTAAAGTTTCAATAATACTGAAAGTGCGATACACAGATTAAAAATATTTTACATGTTCTAGTTTCAGATTTCTGATGTGTGTTAGTGTGACACTGTCAGAATCTCCGGACGAAATTTTAAAATATACAAATATAGTTCGTGTTGATGTTTTTAGTTTTAAAATTGCATCGCCTGTTTCTTAGGAGGAGGAAGAGTGTTAGAGGCATTCTGGCTCTAAGGTAGAGAGGGACTAACGCTTGCTCGGGCCTGCCCCCTTTCCTCCCGTACACTCGTTCAGCCAGTACGCCGAACAGAATTCTCGGGCGTTTCCCGATCGCTAGGGATATAGAGCCGCGGAGCGCGCTTCATTCCACTACTGCAGAATCTATTTATTTATTTCTATTTATTTTATTTTACGTCAAAAAAAGTTAAAACTGCGTATGACGTGCTATGGGGAAAAGTGAATTGTGTGCACATTTTCAAAATTCTGTCATTCCTACGCTAAGTCATATATTACTTAAATTAAAAAAAACAAACTCCCATGTAATAAATTCTATTTCCAAGGATAAAAAGGCAATAAATTTTGGCTCTTATCCATGTTGTCCTTCGGAATAATACTTCCTACCGCGACAACATGGAAACGATAATTTGAATAATTTGAAAAAGGAAGGAAATGAAGTCACATCCCTGCCAGCTCTCGCCCGCGGTGTATCCAGCCGCTTAGCGCCATCGGAGGGGGGGAGGGGGGATTGACAGAGCTGACTCCTAAGACTTCTATTCCCAGGCCTGATTCACTCTTCTCGCAATTGAAACGTTTATTTTTGAAGTGGGGTGTCTCTCTTTTCCTTTGTTTTCTAGTTTTACAAAACAATATATTAAGACGCTTCTCTAGCATGTTAGCAATAATGGATTGAGAAATCGCGTTTCTCCTATGTTAAAAGTTATTTGAATACAAATAGAAATGTGACATTTCCTTTCAGAAACAAATTCTAAGCCTTTATCCCTTCCATTTTTAATTTTAGAAGGAAAATCTCCACTTTCAAAAAGAACTGAAGTTTCTGTAATACGCTACGGTTTATTATATCTAATTGATGTGGCTAAACAGGAATGAAATGCCACTTTTAATGACCAGCGTTCATAAGTATTGTAACAACCGAGTTGTAGCTAAATGTGATGCATTAGTACTCCGAGTCAAAGAAAAGGTATTTCATTTTTATATACATTTTTTCTCACAAGAACGTGGAATTAAACGATATTGAATGACATCCGATTTCATAAATAACGGACTTGGTTTTGTTATTTGCTCTGCGTCCGCCTAGTACCGTTAATAGCTATAACAGTAGAGTATGCTACACACAATTTTTAGTTTTTCGAATGCAAATACATTAAGGTTGAACATTTTCACCTACAGGACTCTAGAGAAACCCACTTGCGAAAGGGAAGGCTCTTGAAGGGCAAAGTCGCGCAACGATTGCGTGAGCGTGGGGAGCGGGGAGTGGAACGGGGAGCCGCGCGGCGCGGGCGGGTTCGGAAGCGGGGGGGGGGGGGCGTCGCGTCACGCGCGAGCGGCGCGCGGTCAGACCACCAGAGACGTCAGGCACGCGCCGCGCCGTCCCCACCGCACTGACTGTCATCTCCACCTCCACCGGGAGCGGTAGCTCAGTGCATCAACTCATGTCACTGCAGCGCATCTGACCGGGAGGTCCTAGGTTCCCTCTCCCCACGGCGGCAGGGTTTTCGACACTAGCGTTTCAGCTAGGTCGAATTCAGTCGCTGTCTGGAGGAGAATTCTAGAGGCCGGCTGCTCTGATCGGAAGTTCTCCGTGGTTTCTCCGATCAACACCAGGCGAATGCCGAAGCAGTACCCTAACAAACGGGCCACGGACCACGTGCGATCTGTCCTTTCTCTTCCTTGTCCTATCCTCTCCCCTTACACACACACACACACACACACACAAACATGCTACACTACCACATATCCCGGGAGGCCGGTCGGGAGCTTAGAGCTTGTCCCAGCTGGGACGGTGCCCCGCTGGTGGGAGAGTCCTAGTTAGGGGGAAACCCCACTAGCCGACGGTAGGTCGGTGGCGGATCTCACCATCCAGCGGGGGAGGATCACCGCCATCTCCCGATGAAAAAACATGCACTACACTAACGGGACTAATGACCGGAGCAGTTGACGCTCCGAGAAACACGAAAAAATCAATTCGCACCGCTTGCAGCGCCGTGTCCCCGTACCGTGCCGCCCGCGGCGCGCCGTCGCCTGGGCCCCCGGCGTTCGCGTGTCGCCGGCCTATTAAAGCGAGCCGCCTTTTCCCCTCTCCCTTCCACCACCTTCATCGCCCTCTCCCTCCCCCACCCCCGTCGGGGCCTGACTCCTGCGTCGGCGCGGGCTTCCGGGAGCCGCCCCATTCTTATGCAAATGCGCCGCGCGGCTGATTCACGAGGCGGTCGCTCTCAACGGAGCGCTCCCCCTCCCCCGCTGCCCCGCGGCCGCCACCACCTGTGCGCGCTGCCCGTCAGCCCCGCTTAGAGCGCCTGCGTACGAAGAGTCGCGCATTCCTGTGCGCCCCAATTCCTCCGTTTGATTTCCACTTGTGAGGCGAGTTCCAACTGCGTGGTATTGTGCGCGCGGGCGCAGGGAACCATCAATCTTTATACAAACAAAACGAAAATTAATAAACCCGAAACACTCCAAAATGCCTTCAATTGCTAACATTTTACTGCAATGCTGCCCGAAAGGAGTCTTGGATGACATGATATTAATTGAAGGCTGCACCCCCATATTTAGAGACTCGGGCGTATACCAATTGCCTTCCGCAGTCAAGTTTTTCGAAGCTGTCTATCTACCTCCCCAAAGAGGCATTGCCCGACTGCATCCCGTTCCATTTTCCTCCGTGGTCTAAGGATTGATTTTTATGATTAACATGGTCTGGTTGGAATTTATTTTATTGATCGATTATAAGAGATCAACTTCTGTCTGTTTTCAAACATTTGCGTGTCCTTTTAGGCCCACGTTGAAAACTTGAATGATCGTGGAAGCAAAACATGAAACCACCGATCACGAGCATCACCAGGGAAACACCAGACACACTCCTAAGAGCAGTCTTCTTCCAGAATTTTCAATGTGCTTCGTGATTTCAGAGAGAGAAGAGAAGAAAAACTCATATAGTAGAACAGTTTAAAAATAGCTTATCGGATAATAAATGTGTACCCATTTTCATTACTCAATTCAATGTTTCAATTACAATACAACTCCAGCATGTATAGTGACGAACATCTCAAAATGTGTCGAAGAATGAATATGCAGCTTCACTAAAACAAAAAGTAATATATGACAGTCAGAACATCAATACTATCTAGCTCTACTAGTGATATATGCAATACTAGTGATATAGACAAAAAGCAATATATAACAATCAGAACATCAATACTATCTCTAGCTGTACTAGTTAGCAATTCGAATAATTAGCTAAGAGCACCGGAGAAGGTAGCCCAACATAAGGGAGAGAGCAACTTCAATTCTGGGCTCCTTCTCCTCTGAATTTACCTCTGAGGCAGGGCATCAACTGATGTCACTGGAGTGCCTGACCGGGATGTCCTAAGTTCGAGTCACAACGATGGCACGATTTTCGACACTTACCAGATGGCTACGTCAGAATTCAGTTGCTGTCTGGAGGAGAATTGTAGCGGCTGGCTGCTCTGATCGGTAGTTTTCCGTGGTTTCTCCGATCAACACCAGGGGAATGTCGGAGCAGTACCCTGCCAAACGGGCCACGGACCGCGCGCGATCTTTCCTTACTCTTCATTGTCCTATCCTAACCCC
Organism: Teleogryllus oceanicus; assembly: GCA_964035755.1. NCBI lineage: Eukaryota > Metazoa > Arthropoda > Insecta > Orthoptera > Gryllidae > Teleogryllus > Teleogryllus oceanicus. The sequence goes on along the minus strand of CAXIVR010000007.1, from coordinate 49,223,297 downwards.
CTTACCCACACACACTTACAGTTACATGAATGACACTACAACATGTGTGGCATAGTGCCGGGAGACCGGTTGGGAACTTAGAGGTAGTGAGCTGTTTAGAACACCGCGATGGATAACAAACTGTGGATGTAACAAGTAATTATTTTGATTAATAAAAATAAACGAAATGCAAAATAGCACGTGCATTATTATTAGACGGAACACACGTGTGTGTACACGGACAAATAAATATGCACAAAATGCACTCGTAATGTTTCACTTCAAAACTTCAACTTAAGAAATCTTTATGCAAAAAAATATTTTCAAAAAGTATCCAAGAATATGACGTTAGAGCATAGAGCTCGAGTCGATACAATCATTGTAATTGTTTTGAGAATAAGAACATCGAAATGAAACTAGTTCGCAAAGTGAACTTCTCGGTCCCAAACTCGGCACGCTCCTCAGTTCGAACATAAATGGATTCCAACTAAGCTCACACAAGTTAAAGGAACTTTTCCAACACGACTTCGAAACAACATCGAACGACCTCGATAAATTCCTAGAACTTAAACTCCAGAGTACGAAACTTCACAGCCCATCAACTGCGACGAAGTGCAGAAGTGAAGCGGCAGTGACGCAAACGCCATCGTTCTCGGGCAGGGCTCACCAAACTTACAAAGTTTCTGAGCAAACGTATCGTTTTAAAATCTTACTGCGAGCTACCAAAAGAAACCAAGACACAGTTAAGAACTTACTACAAACTATACACATTAGCAAATAACTGATATACACACGCAAAATATAACTGACATTTTCTCACGTTCACTCATTTAACCATGGGATGAACAGTAACAATCGCTCGGGAATTATCGTCGTGTCTACTGTAAAGTATCGAATATGAAGAACCATTACTTTTCAGAAGTCTCAATTAATTGATTCAAAGATATAAATAAGATCAAAATTTTCAGTGATATTCAATAGTTTACAGCTGTGATTTAAGACTTTCTAAAATGGTATCATATTTGATATGACATTGTCTCTACCGTCGGTTGCTTCAACAACCACCAACTGACGAAAACGAGAAACCGGCTTTTTCACTTTCGATACTTTACAGTTGACACGACGATATGCAAGCATTTGTCTTCATGGTTCATTTGTCTGAACGCTGCGGAGCATCTCTGATTAGACAACCTGAGCGTGACACTGATCTATCGAAAATTTCCCCCTGAATTACTAGTAGCTCGCAATCGGCGGTTTTGGGATCTGTGTTCTACAGTCTCGGTGAGCAAGAAAGCAGATTTTAATCAAACATAGTTATTGATTGCTTAGAGAACCGTGCTAGTATTAGCATAGTACTCACAACCGTGTATTGCAGCAAGTACCTCATAAAAATGAATAGCCTAATCTATGAATTACATACCGCTTAGAAGAGAGGAACCGGAAAATTTAATCTTTTGTAAACGTGGTTCGACCACATTCAGAGTTAAATTACATGCAGAATGTATGTGTAGACAAAATACGGTATTTGGTATTTACAAAAACGGGGGGAGCAAGTGAGAAAATAAAACTACTTTGCATTTCTTTCGAAGACTAGCCGAGAGGCCTACAAGGAAAACTTCAATATTTCAAGGAAATCAAAAACTCGTACGAAGTTTGATCCCCTGTAAATTAGTTCTGAATGATACCTGCATTTATTGGACAATGGACAAGTGGGCAGAAAGAATGCAATAGAAGGTTTTGAATTGGTTCAAGACGCTCTTGAAAAATATCACATCTCAGGTGACATGATGAGACAAAGATATTATTTAATAAAAAGAACTAATGATAAATTCACCAGAAATGTCGTTTGATAGCCTGCCCAACGTACAAACATGTATATTGTGTATAGAGAAACTTTATCGGCCTTGCGTCACTTCGTATCACAACGACCGTCTTTCTCACTGATACATTGATTTTCCAGTTAAATTACTTCAACACCGTCTAGAGCTCATCACCAAAGATCGCTTCGTCTGAAATTGCGAACTTTCACTCCGATCCATTCACGTGTGTGTATGTATGTGTGTCGAGTGCGTGCGTGTGTTCTCTCATTCGACTTCGACTTAATCCGAGTGATATTCAAATCACACCAAATTTATTATCTTTTTAGTCGTATTTGCCTTTTCTATTTAAATTTTTTAAGTACATTTTATTTATTTGAATATTCCTTAATTGTATAATTATCAGAAGAAAACGTAATCTTATCAGAAGAAAGATTTGAATTTTATATGGACACGTTTGCTTCTGATTTCTTAACACCTACAAGAAGAAAATAAAAGAATTGAGAGGGAGGCAGTGAGTTACAAAGGATCAACAAGTCAAGGAAAAATGGACAAAAGAATTGGGCTACCGCCGTCTAATCTAGCGAAGACAAGAAGAAAGAAAGAAAGGCACAGAGATGAAATGAAAGAAGTCGTGAGAGCGAAGCGATAAGGAGGACTAAATTTAAATTGAAACTACGTCAGCAGCTCCAACACTCAGAAAAATTAGGAAATAGATGTGATTTCTTACATCTGAGGGGAAAGTCAGAGATAAACAAAACTTAATTTTTTTAATGTGTTTCGAGCTTTGTTGCGGTAAAACCGAAGAAACGCCACAAAAATATCTCTAGCGGTGCAACCATATCAATCTACTAATATCAAAATGAGTTCTTTCTAGCACGTTTCTGGTGTTGCTATAATTGCGATTAATTCAAGCATTGATATTAATTTAGAGCGGCAATACAAAACACAAAAAATATTTTGTCATCTTCCAGATAGAAAATCCCTAAAAAAATGTATCCTGGCGGAAATCATATTTCTAATGAAATGAATCAACTTGCATTCCTTTAGAAAGAAGAAGAATACAGTCACAAATGACCACTTCCCTATTTCCAGGAACCTCTGGATACAACACGCCGTCAAGGAATCCCCACAAAAGGCGACGCAAAAGTGAAACTTGGCGTGGAAAGAAAGCTCAAACTGGCGCTGTACGCGATGCGACGAAGATTGCTTCCAGGGCGCGTTCCCCAGATTGCAATCAGGCCCTAATCTAACGCTCTCGAAAGGCATTACTCCGCCCGGGGCGCCGTGGAGGGGAGGGTGATGGCGTAATTCCGGCCCGCGGGTGCACACCTGTGCATAGCGTTCGCCTCTCCCTGCACCTCTCCGCGCCTGTCGCCACCCATCCACTGACGCCTTCCGCGCTGGCGGAGGAGGAGGCGAAATGCGTGGAGGAGGTGGAGCAAGGGGAGGAGGTGGAGAGGAGGAGAAGGAGTAGGAGAAGAAGAAGAAATAAGAGAAAGGGGTGGTGTAGGTGGAGGAGGGAGTGAAAAAGGAGGAAGAGTATGAGAAGGGGGAGGAACAGTAGGGGGAGCAGAGAAAGGAGGAAGTGCACGATGCGGAGGAGCAGAAAGAGATGACGGTAGTTGCAATTGAGATGCTGACGATGATGTCTTGGTAGTGCTGCGGTGTTACTAGTGATGACAGATATGCAGAGACGATGGTGGTGGTGGTGGTGGTGGCAGAGGCAGGCAGTGTCAGTCATTGTTTGCGGCGGCGGCTGAAAGAGTGGAGGATGTGAGGGTGGAGTAGTTTCACCTTATTTGCTTTGCTTCAAATAAAACCCAAGATTTTTTCAAACAGTATATTGTTTAAATGGTTCTGAGTGTAACACTGACTATTTATACCAAATCTACTACGAAGTGTATTTCCAGACTCAGAAGAGTCAGTCTTTCCATCCACAAATCGGTCAATCCGACAAACCATTTTATCTCTAAAGAAGTTTCAATTAGCTGTGTTAACATTATGTTATATTTTATGTTAGTTTAAATATTTATGACAATCTGAAACTTATTATCTTAAAACCTGCAACCTTAGTAACTATTAATCCAAAACTGTGTTATAATGTCTAGTCTGTCAATGAGCACGTGGAAGGGAATAAGCGTTCGAAGCGGATGAGATGAGGTAAACGAGGAACGCGGGAAGCAGCAGTGGTGAACCAGCGTTGATCAAGATGGTCACGACAGGCGTGCCCGCCGTTACAACTGCACGCAGCCCAGCGCGGCGCGGGCCGTAAGGCGTCAGGGCGGCGCCGAGCGCCGGCGCGAGCAGCGATTCTGTCTTCTTGCGGGTGCCCGCGCCCATCCATCACGCATAATGCGCCCAACAATCCCTGCGCCGAACACAATCTCCAGCCCGATGGTATTGTGGCGCGCGCTTTATTTTCTTTCGGGGCGGCGCAGTCAATAGACAAAAGCCGCCCCGGTAGTCAGGAAGGCGAAGGAGGAGGGGGTAGGGCGAGGGGGGAGAAGGAAAGGCGAGAGTGCGAGTGAGTGGAAGTTGAGAAGAAGACGGCCATCTCGAGAGCGGGGCTGGTGGAAGAAGACGTGGTATTGGTGGGCTGTGCTTTAGTGGATATGGATGTGGGCGTTGCTTTTGGAAGTAATGCTTGAAGGTTGATGTTCAGAAAAATCTGGGAAGAATTCTGGGAAATAGTGGATGTGGTGTAGTGGTGAAGGAGCAGCAAGAGGAGGGGGAGATACAGGGGGGGCCTATTACTAAAGAAAGACGACACTGAACCAATGAAATAAATGGTTGAAAAGTAGTAGATTGGAATGTGAATGGAATGGGTATGAAAACAACAATAACAACAAATAACAACATTTAATGAAGAAGTGATTATTTCTGAAGTGGCAAATAAAGAGAAATAGTTATGGTTAGGGAAATGATAATATGCTAGTCAACTAATTATGATTTTACGAATTTATAAACCGGGTCACTTTTTAAATTATAGAAGGAAGAGGCCTTCACGGCCTTGATAGATAAATACAATCAGTGAAAACAGAAAACTCTTACAAGTGAAAAATTCATCCAGAACCAATTTTAAAAATATATTTAAACAAAAGTGTAAATTAAGAAAACTTCTATCTGAAAGCAATGAACTGGAAAGATTGAGGATAAAGAGGAAAGTGGCAATGTGAATCTTTGATAATCTTCGAGAAAAATTGAAATAGACTTTGTATTGGCTATTTCAATGCCTGGTGACTGAGAACGGTTTAGATTACAGGCAAGGGAGCGAAGGATACAGTATCAGCACTCCCCTTAAAAGCCCGACATCACGACCATGACAGCGCCAACGCCAGCCGCGGTGACCGATACCACGAACTCCCGGGAATCGCGTGCGCCGTACGAAAGGAAGCGGCGCCGCGGCGACAGACACAATGACCACTCCGCGCAACGGAAGCGACTTCCCCGGCGTCCGAAAAGACGAACGAGAAACTCTTTTCTCCTGCCGCGCCTTTCACTTACATTTTTCCCAATTACTGAAGGCAGCCCGCTGACAGTCATTCGTCTAAGAATTATTCCGGTTCTTATTCCTGGTCAAGCCTGCAGTGAGGCTATAGCGCCTGGGGAAACAAGACGCCATTCCGGGAGCACCAAGACAAAACGCAGCCTTGGCGAGACCTGCACGTCCCGGGAGAGCGCACCTGAGCATTAGGTGATTGCGTGGCGGCGACGGTGGGGGCGGCGGCGGGGGCGTTAGAGTCGGCGTGGGCATGGGGGCGGCAGAGGTGGCGGGGGTGGCAGGCGTTGCCAGGGGGTGGAGGGGGGCAGGGGCGACAGGGGCGGCTGGGGCGGCGGCGACGGTTGGTGCGGTGGTGGCGGCTGGGGTGTCGACGCAACGGTTGCACCCGCTACGTGGGGTGGGGTAGGGTGGGATGAGATGAGGTGGGGTGGGGTGAGGTGAGGGTTGAGCACCACCCCGTGTGTCTGGGACGAATGCAGACGCGGCATTGTCTTAAGCGGCCTTCTCGGACGTCGAGAGCGGATAATAAGCATTTCTCTTCTTGCTGCTCTGTTTCCACGAATATGCATGAATCTTCCTTGTTTGTGAGTATCCTGCGAACCATGCAACTTCGCGACTGTCATAATTAGCAAGAAAGAACTGGGAAGAATGTGCTACTATGAGAGGGGTGGGGAGAAAGCAAAAAGGGAAGCATGAAATCAAAAGCATACTGTGGTGAAACGTAGCCGAGTAGAGCATATGAAACAGTTTTGAAGTGAGAAGACTAAGATGGATTAATAGAAACGAGTAGTGCGTAATACGAATGACAATTAGGATGAACGAATAAAGGAGGTGCGTCTACATTTTTCCTACTTCTCTGAAGATTCCGCAGAAATATACTCAACCAGTGATGAATAAACAACATATATAAAGAAGGAAATTAATCTCGTGATATGGACCGAGTTCTTCTTTTACACTTCCATATGCTTTCCTTCGATAGCCATTTTAGGTAAAATTCACTAAGCGCTATTATTATAATAATAATTAGAAAATCCATAATAACAATAATAATAATAATAATAACAATAATAATAGAAATGAAAATTTACAATATATTTTCTTACAATGATTAGAATACAAATTCTAAAATTCGAATTGGAAAAGGAGAATATTATACAACCGGTTAATTACGAGAATAGAAATATTTAATAATTTCAGGTATATGGAGGTTCCCCTTTAATAATTACTCTCAATTCCAGGAATCGTTTAGCATCTGTCTTTTCAGCTGATATTGAGCGACTGCAGAACAAGAACTTTCTAGAACTAGGTTTGCTAGAACTTTCCAAACTTCATTATTTTACCTCCTTTGACCGTACATGCTCCTCGAGAGTTTCACTAATTATCCTGCACACACGTGACAGCTAGGGAATTAGAAACTCGGTTGAAAGTATCTCAAATTCCGAAAAAGTATTCCAAATTCCGAAAATTTCCGAGAAAATGTTTTGGAAGCACGGGATCTTCCCTGCTAGACGGGCGAAGCGTGACAGATGCGGTGTATGGGTGCAGTGCGAAGAGGGTGTGGGCAGCTGGGCGGTCTGGTTCGAAGCGCGGCTGGAGTGAATAAGAAGAGGCGGGGTGGGGTGCGACGGACCATGGAGAGAGGGCAGGGGAACGGATGGCAAAGTGATGTTGGGGCTGTGAAGGCTGAAGCGGGTCAGGGCTGGAGATGCCAGGGCGGCACGGGACCTAGCGAAACGAGACAGGGTGGGACGGGTCATGGCACGGAACAGGATGGGTCAAAACAGGATGGGATAGAACAGGGAGGGAAGAGACAGGGCCGATGCGACAGGGTGCTCAAGACCTGACGATGGCCGACGGGACGACGGCTGACAGAACAGGGTGCGAAGGAAAAGGATGAGGGTGGATTGGACACGGAGGACACGACATAGGGAAACGGAACAAGGCGGAACGGGTAAAGGCGGAACGGGTGAAGGCGGAACGGGTAGAGGAAGAACGGATGAAGGCAGGACAAAACGACGGCCGGGACAGACCGGGTCGACACAGAGCGGAACGGGGCAGGACAGGATGGAGCAGGGCGGGACAGGGCGGAAGATGGCGGGGCGCGGCGCGGCGGCGGGCAGCGGGCGGCAGCGCGGATGGGCAGACGCCGTGACGGACGGACAGCTGACGAGCGATCTGCGCGTGACGCTTGTCTTGCGCTGCTCTTCGAGCGTGCCCCTCTCTGCGCAGTTTTCTGGGCGGTCTAAAGGGGGCGGGCGCCCAAATCGGAAAATGGCAGCGGAGGGTCAGCGTTGTGGCCGAGAGGAGGGGCGAATGTGGGGAGGCAACCGCGTCAGCTGCTGCGGAAGCGCATCACGATGAGGTTGGATGCAAATGTGCAGCGCGGCCATCGGGCCAGCTGTCGAATTTCCGACAGTCGCGGGCGAAGGGAGCGCCTGTTTCGCGGAGGGACGTCTAAGGAGGGCTGAAACTCGCGGCGAGGGGTTCGTGGCGCTGGGCTGTTTGATTTGCGCCCGCGAAGCTGCGTTGACGAGAAAACGCATGAACTATGCTGATTCGTGAAATATTGTAGATGTAATATTTAACTACTTGGAAATGTGGACCGTTACGTAGGTAAATTCACTGAGTTATTATATGGCTTCGCTCTTTAACACTACATTTAAATTAAAAGAGTACAGTATTTTTTTATATTTTTTCTCTCGTTTATGTATTGAAGATACCATGTATGCTCAATAAAGCCGCATTGAATATATCCCAATTTGACATCGATGGCTTTTAACATACCAACCGTAAATACTGTCGTACATTAAAAGTGTTATTAGATGAAATAGGGAAAAATGAGTCTAGATAAACCGTTAATAACTTGTCGGGGATCAAGAAAAAATTGGAATGATACGGGTTTTAGATAGGCCTATGTTCTTTCAGTCACTAATGGAATTTTCTTTAATGAATAAAAATAATTGTCGATTATTTTTATAGTTCAGTAAAATCACAAAAAATGAGGATAAAATAGAAGTTAAAAGTCACTTTCAATCTTCCATTTGCATTACGTTCTTTGAAGCATAATTCGCGAAGGGCAGATGATAAATTATGCACGTGGACATTAATTAAATAAAAAATGTTTAAAAAACTTACACGTCAGATTGGAATTTTCCGAGTTTTCTCATAAACGAGAAGATTGAAGTCAACATTTCGTATGACATTACCTGAAACAAAGGAGAAAAATCTTGTTAGAATATGAAAGAACAAACATTGAAATGACATTCTATACGTGAATAATTGCAAAGAACTTCAACCCTTAATTCTCATCAATATTTCGTGTCACCTCTCAAAGCCTATCATAACACTGACGCGATAATACGGAAGACTGCGAAATAAAGGCGCGTGGCAGACCCTATCCTGGTTGGAGGTAAAACAAATACTCTGACCCGCCAGAACCACCCTTCCCGGGTCTCCAATTCTGAGCCGATCACTTTTGTTAGGTTTAATTAAATCTGCGGTGAGGCCGAGCACACAGTTTTTATTCTCCGAGCTACCCAGTTCACTCGGCCCGTACATAGAGATCAATTCAATTAAATTGCATTGCAGGGCTTTTTTTATCTGCTATGCATGTGCCCCATCTCCTGATCAAAGGCCCGCACAGGCACGTATTCACCTAACCCTTGATTGATTAAAGAGCAAAGGGCGAAGGGCGGGGGAAGGGGCGCGGCGGGAGCGAGCCGAAGGACGATGGGTGACTGCACAGGATGTCGGTTGCCCGACTCTGCCCTTTGCACAAGACCCATCAGCCGAGGGAGACTTTGCGGGCAGAGGTCTGCCGGGTGACGCGGGTGCCCAACTCAAATGTAATTTGCCGCGCTTACTAGTTACGGTGCTGAGGAGCACAGAAGGATAATGAGGGTATCTTTTTCCGAAGGCCTCTGTGTTTTTAACGAACTTCGCTAAAGAAGAAAAGCAGTTCGGAAACGAGTATGTTCTGTTAGAGAACACCATTATTTCGAAGAGAACATTTTCAGGAAAAATATATAATTAAATTTCTGCTTTGATGTTTCTGTTGATCATTCTAAGGAGTCTCTTCTCAGCTTAACTAATATCATTATTTTGCCTAGAATTTATTCCATATTTGCTACAAGTATACTGTCAAAAACTAATGTGATAACACTAGAACGAAATATTATAAAAGCAACATAATTATTAACCCAAAGTGAGAGGGGAATGAAATGGAAACTTTAATGAAGGAGTTGGAAGTTCACAAGTGAAAAATGTCTTTGATTTCAAAAGTGACATACTAAATGTCACTTTTGAAATCGAAGAAATTAATATTTTATCGACATTATGATAGTGGCTTTTCAAAAGTGACGTTCAAATTGGACAACTGTTTTTAAGAAAATAATGCAGAACCTATGTAACATTTCGAATTGTGTGTCTTCATATAAATTATAAGTGTGATAATAACGTAAATTGTTATTATTGCATTAGAACATTAAATCATAACAGGGAACCCTAAAGTAAATTAAATCATCCTTAGACTGATTTTAAGGGGAAGCATTGGCAGTGTTCATATTCAGTCAATGATTACCTTTTAATACTGCGATGAATACTTGCAGTACACTGATTTTTCATTGTTTTTCTTTACATTACGTCACAAAAAATGAAACACACTACACTAGCATGACGCTAACTCGCTTGTTATGCTGGATCAGGTTCAACGAGCAATAGTTAATATTTATACTTTGTAGTGGGAAAAAATACAGGAAAGTGAATAATTTATAACTTTTAATATTTTCATTTGACGCTATATAAGGTTACACGAAAAACATCAACAATAAATCTTAAAAAACTGTGATGTTTGACGTTGGAGTTTAGTTTTCTCATTCAAATCGGGCACATTCATTTGGAATATGCCCCGGAATGTGCTAAATGCTTCTCCAAGTCCCTCCACAAATGCTCACCCGTTTCCATGAATTGTGATTAGCGGAAAAAATTATACATTCACAGGTTCAACGAAATTGATTTTGGTACAGGTTTAAACACATTTTCAGAACAAACCCCAATCCTGAAAATATTTAGCCGCCCGCGGATTTAGTTTGTTTAGACAGCAGTGGTGGCTGGTGCCTCAAGACACTGTAGGTTGCATCTCCATTGAATGACGCAAATGTAATTTCCAAAATTCAAAAGACGAATACATAATAAAAATCTAAGCAATCCAAATCAATTTAAACTAAGTTAAATAAAAGTCTATATTGAAACACTACTTACATAGTTTTATGCGACGTGTCCGCGTAAGGAATATATACCTTTTGCGCAGGTGGTTGTCTTTGATTGCACTGGGCACTTCAGTTCGACTTCAGTACATTGCAACAAGCACGTTTGCTTCGACACGTTTCGCACAAACAAAAATTATTTTCTTTCGAACACTTCACTACTCTGGTATATTTGGCAATAATGAAAGATCTTCGACACACATTCGTATTAACAAGAACGTTAACTGCAGCCAACTGCAGCCACAACTGCAGCAACTGGTCAACTGCAGCCACACTGACTTCTCCGAATCACTAAGAAACGTAATATGTATTTAAATAGAAATATAAGTTCAATTTAATAAGCAATTTGTAACTTTTCATTTATATTAGTACAAAAATATTATAGGAAAATTAGTGTTTATTTAAGAAATCGGAAGGTGGGCTCCCCACAATACCTAAATCCGACGCTAGGCGTGGGGCTCCAAGGGCAGTAGCTCAGCCAGAAAGGGAAGTTGCCTCGCCCTCCTCCGGTCGGTCAATGTTCGCGGGCGGCCCTGAGCGCCGCGCTCAGCAGGCGGCTTTGAGGCGCCGCCCGAAATCTCGACACGGCGCCTGCCTACGGCATGGCGGGCGGCCCCCACAGCCAGGGGGTCGCCCCCCACAGCCCTACAGCTGAACCCAGACACTTACTTCTCCACAATAGGGGTTATCCAGTCCATGATCGATTGATTATTTCGATTGATTGATTGATTTTTTCGTGTTTCCGGGCGCGTCAACTGCTTCGGTCATTAGTCCTGTTAGTGTAGTGCATGTTTATTTCTCGGGAGATGGCGGTGATCTTCCCCCGCCGGATGGCGAGATCCGGCGCCGATCTACCGTCGGCTAGTGGGCTTTCCCCCTAACAAGGACTCTCCCACCAGCGGGTACCTCCCCAGTCGGGAAAAGCTCTAAGCTCCCGACCGGTCTCCCGGAATATGTGGTAGCGTAGCGCATGTTAGAGTAAGTGTGTGTGTGTAAGAGGAGAGGATAGGACAAGGATAGATCGCTCGCGGTCCGTGGCCCGTTTGGTAGGGTACTGCTCCGGCATTCGCCTGGTGTTGATCGGAGAAACCACGGAAAATACCGATCAGAGCAGCCAGCCGCTAGAATTCTCCTCCAGACAGAGACTGAATTTGACCTAACTGAAAAGCTAGTGTCGAAAATCCTGCCACCGTCAGGACTCGAACCAAGGATCTCCCGGTCAGAGGCGGTGAAGTGACATCAGTTGATGGACTGAGCTATCGCTCCCGGTGATTATTTCGAGTTTTCGGAAGCGTCAACAGATAAGGTCCTTAATTTCGTAAGTGTATGACGTGTTTTTATCACGGGTGGCGATAGTGTTCTGAACCCGCTGGATTGTGAGATCTGGCGCCGATCTACACTTCGGCGGCAGGGTCTTCCCTATACAGATATCTCCCACCAGCGAAGCACCGGCCCAGCCGGGACAAGCTCTAAGCTCCCGACTCTCCCGATATCTGGTAATCTAGCGCATGTAAGCGTGAACACGTGTCTGCAAATAGAGAGGAGACAAGGGTTAAAAACCACGCGAGCCTACCGTAATTCGTTTTGTTCGTACTGCTTGGGTATTCACCAGAAAATTGATTGGAGAAACCACGGGCAACTACCAATCAGGACATCCAAACGCCAGACTACTTCTCCAGACAGGTGCTGATTTCGACCCAGGTATATCCTTCTTGTGGAATATCCACAACCATTGTTCCAACTTTGGAACCAACCAACTTTGGAACCTTCCGGTCAACGATGCGGAAGAAACAACGATATTGCCAATGAACTATCGCAGCCAGCACATCCTCCGTGCCTTTTGATGTTGTCTCCGTATTTTGATGTTCTTATGACGAATGATTTGATTGATATGGTGATGATAATATGATTTTATTTGATTTTTGATGGAGAAAAGATGCAATAACCATAAAAAATGAGAAAACTCTCAGAAAACCTGTCGTAAACCGGCTTTGTCTTCCACAAACTTCACATGGGTCGAAAGGAATTTGAACCTGGATATTCAGTGTTCAAAGATTAGCCGTCTGTCCACATCTTGGGTAGGCCTATTTCTTGGACACAAGGGTAAGGGAAATTCTTTGCCTCGAGAACCACGTTCGTCGGCTGGCTTGGGCATCGCGATGCTCATGTAAGGACGATGTGCTCAAAGACTGCTTGGTGATCGAGATCCATGTCAGTCGTGGATGCGTTCATAGATAGGATTATTTCTTCTTGTAACGCAAATCCCGTTTTAAGATCATCACATATCACAGATCATCACACATATATCACAAAAATGGTTGCTCTATCATTTTTCTCACAGTGAAAGGTAGAGGCAAACCAGCAAATTGATAAACGGGCAAGAAAAAGGAAGAACATAAAAGGCGCGATTTTTACGGATAAATAAGTAGGAGAAAGTCGGAAAAATTGGGTACTGAGAATAAAGAGGGAAAATATTTTTATGATGTGACTTGCCATAAAAAGCTAGAGATTACCTATTGATTATGTATGAATTTGGATTATAATAAACACTTTTCTGTAGGGTTTATAATGCGAAAACAAAAAGGCTTTTCAATTTTCCACACTTTCCACTATTATGTTATTTATCAAGAAAAGGGGAGACGAAGGAGCACGAGCAGGGCACGAGCGGGAAAATGAGCGGGAAGAGCAGGAGAACGAGCAGGGCAGAGCAGGAGCACGAGCGGGAGCAGAGCAGGGCGAGCAGGAGCACGAGCAGGAGCACGGAAGGAGCAGGCAGGGCACGAGCAGGAGCACGAGCAGGCACGAGCAGGGCACGAGCAGGAGACGAGCGGGAGCACGGAGCAGGAGCACGAGCAGGAGAACGAGCAGGAGACGAGCAGGAGCACGAGCAGGAGCACGAGCAGGAGCAGAGCAGGGCACGAGCAGGGCACGAGCAGGGCACGAGCAGGGCACGAGCAGGGCACGAGAAGGAGCACGAGCAAGAACACGAGCAGGGCAGACGGGGCACGAGAAGGAGCACGAGAAGGAGCACGAGCAAGAACACGAGCAGGAGCACGAGCACAAGCGGGTGCAGGGAGTTATTTGCCATCAGGGCCCGGTACTTTTAAAGGTACGAGTAACTTAACCCGTTCTCGTTTCTCCAAATTCAGAAATATTGCAGAAGAGGTGCGAGGGTTGGAATAGTTGTGGCATACGAAATGTTTGCCAAATTAGTTCTACTGAACAAGTCAGATTTGTATTGTGTTTACATTTTTTACTACTTATTTTTTTTTATAATTTATTCTGATTCTTTTATTTTATGCTTATTTTCTTTTTAAATTTCTGACCTTGTTTAAACATTTATAAAAGGCAGGAATATGTTTGAAATGCGCTTTACTTACATTTGTTTTGGATATTTTTTATTAAATCATTCATTTTTTGTACTTATTAATAATGTGAAAAATAAACAAATTTCTATGAATTAATAATTGCCGCTTACGGGCAGAGAGCCCTGTTAACGGCCAATAACCTTTGTCGCTAGGTGGGTCTTGTTCGAAGGATCGCGGGTTTCGAATCCCGCGCCGGGCATGGATGTTTGTATGTGTCTGTATGTTTGTAATTGTCTATTGATCCTTCATCTCATACTTCATCCCCAAGGGCTAACAAGCGGGTGTAAAAGTGGATACAGCATGCAAATGTTGATCCCCCAAAAGTCACGTAAAACATAGACGTACACTTTTGCCCGTATTTTCACAAAATTACGCCAAAATTCTCAAATTTACGAACAACTGAACATGACGTGCTTAAAATCTAGCAATAAGGAACAGAATTCATTAAGAAAAATCTCTATCTACGTAATTGTAGTTATAGCAAGACGCCGAAAACAATTTGAACTTTTGCAATTTTCGAAAAATCAGGGTTTTCAACGATCATAAGACCACACCATTCTCATAAATGTTCTTAACACTATCCAACAAAAATTTAATTAAAAAACCATGGGCCACATTTTTAAAAAATTGAAAATGCCCCGGGCCTTCATGTAAAGTACCCAGAAAAATCGTTTCAGAATTCCCCGCGGATCCACGAGATCGATTAGGTACCCCAAATTTTTGGGGAAAAATCGGTTGAGCGGTTTAGTCGCTAGAATTGTTCAGAGGCGGACGGACAGAGACGAGTTTCCGTCAATAGATTTTCCGGTATCAAGGATCCAGAAATCATGGATTCTGCACACCACATGTTAGAGGATTTTTTTAATTTAGCAACTGGATTTATTCACTTTTTTCGTTCCCAGACCCTTTTTCTGTCGAAAATTCCCTTTTTGCGCGACATTAATAACTTTCTCTCTCCCGTAGTTTCCGTCAATAGATTTTTCGGTATTAAGGATCCAGAAATCATGGATTCTGGCTAACCACATGTTAGAGGATTTTTTTAAATTAGCAACTGGATTTATCCATTTTTCGTTACGACCGTTTTTCTGTCGAAAATTC
This sequence comes from Teleogryllus oceanicus, assembly GCA_964035755.1. Classification (NCBI taxonomy): domain Eukaryota; kingdom Metazoa; phylum Arthropoda; class Insecta; order Orthoptera; family Gryllidae; genus Teleogryllus; species Teleogryllus oceanicus. The sequence continues at coordinate 49,208,266 of CAXIVR010000007.1, read as the reverse complement.
GCTTTTTTGCACGACATTACATAACTTTCCTCTCCGTAGTTTGCCATTAGATTTTCCGGTATCAAGGATCCAGAAATCATGGATTCTGGCTACACCACATGTTAGAGGTTTTTTTAAAATTTAGCAACGGGATTTATCCACTTCTTCGTTACCAGACCCTTTTTCTGACGAAAATTCGCTTTTTTTGCGCGACATTACATAACTTTCTCTCTACTCCGTAGTTTCCGTCAATAGTTTTTTCGGTATTAAGGATCCAGAAAACTGGATTCTGGCTACAAAATGAGAGTTTTTTTAAATTTAGCAACGGATTTATCCACTTCTTCGTTACTGGGACCTTTTTTCTGTCGAAAATTCACTTTTTGCGCGACATTACATAACTTTTTTCTACTCCGTAGTTTCCGTCATTAGATTTTTCGGTATCAAGATCCAGAATCATGGATTCTGGCTACCCCACATGTTAGAGGATTTTTTTTAAATTTAGCAACTGGATTTATCCACTTCTTCGTTACCAGACCGTTTTCTGTCGAAATTCGCTTTTTTGCGCGACATTACATAACTTTCTCTCTACCCCGTAGTTTCCGTCATTAGATTTTCGGTATCAAGGATCCAGAAATCAGGGATTCTGCTACACCACATGTTAGAGGATTTTTTTAAATTTAGCAACGGGATTTACCCATTTCTTCGTTCCCAGCCCCTTTTTCTGTCGAAAATTCGCTTTTTGGCGACTATACATAACTTTCTCCTGAGTTTCCGTCAAGTTTTTTTATCGGGATCCAAAATCGTGGATTCGGGTTCCCCCATGTTAGAGGTTTTTTTCTAAATTTAGAAACCCGGTTTATCCCTTTTCGTTACCAGCCCTTTTTCTGTCAAAAATGTTTTTTTGGGGACAAATAACTTTTTTACTCCGTAGTTTCCTCTTTAAATTTTTGGGATCAGGATCCAAAATCGGGGATTCTGGCTATCCCCCAAGAGGATTTTTCAAATTTAGCAAGGATTTATCCACTTTTTCGTTCCCAGACCCCTTTTCTGTCAAAAATTCGTTTTTTTTGCGCGACATTAAAATTTTTCTACTTCGTAGTTCCCGCATTAGATTTTTCGGTATAAAGGGATCCAGAAATCATGGATTCTGGCTACACCCATGTTAGAGGTTTTTTTAAAATTTAGCAACTGGATTTATCCATTTTTTCGTTACTAGACCCTTTTTCTGTCGAAAATTCGTTTTTTTGCGACATTACATAACTTTCTATCTCGCAGAAGTAAAATTAAAATGCATGCGCACCGGAGCTCGAAGGGGCCACGTGTTGCACGTAGTCCCTGATGGTCGATGACCAGCGATCGCACACGGTCCAGTTGCGAGATGCGATCGAGCTTTCGTCGCCGGCAGCGGATGCCCCCACGCGATTCATGGCCCGACGCCGTTCACGGCGACGTCGCCCCTGCCCCGAGTCCACGCCGCCGACACCAGGGGCGCCCTGTGCACACACGGCAACGAACAAACTATATAGTCAGTAATGATATCCCTCGATAACAAAAAATCGATATTCCAAATTATACATCGATCGACCAGAGCTCGTTTGGTAGCCCCAACATTAAATTCGTGCGCAACAAAATTAATTAGAGAAATGGCCGGATTTAAATTTATAATTAAAATTTTCACGTAGCGCTTGACTGGGGGTGTCCTAGGTTTGAGTTCAGATGGGGGCAGGATTTTGACACTAGCTTTAGCTGGTCGAATTCGTCGTGGAGGGGAATTTAAGCCGTTGGGTTGATCGGTAGTTTCAGGGAGTTTCTCCGATCACGGCGACGCCGAGCAGTACCTTAACAATCGGAAAAACGCGCGCGATCTTCCCTTTCCCTTCCTGATCTATCCTTTGTTGACACACACCAAACATACAACTCTTGATCAGGGTTTCCGTATGTAGTGCAGTTTTTCTCGAGAGATGGCGGTGATCTTCTTCCGCTGGATGGCGAGATCGGGGCCGACCTACCGTCGGCTAGTGGGTTTCCCCAACCAGGACTCTCCCACCAGGGGCACCGACCCAGCCGGGACAAGCTCTAAGCTCCCGACCGGTCTCCCGGAATAGTGGTAGGGAGTGCAGAAGGTAAGGGGTGTGTAAGGGGGAGGATAGGACAAGGAACAGGAAGGACAGATCGGGGCGCGGTCCGTGGCCCAGGGTACTGCTCCGGCATTCGCCTGTGTGATCGGAGAAACTACGGAAAACTACCGATCAGAGCAGCCGGTTTAGAATTCTCCTCCAGACAGCGACCAATTCGACCCGGCTGAAGCTAGTGTCGAAAAACCTGCCGCCCCAGGACTCGAATCCTAGGGCCTCCCGGTCAGAGGCTACAGTGAATCCAGTTATGCACTGAGCTACCGCTCCCGGTTGAATGACGAATTTATGAGATACATATTGTCATATGTTGATAAGCGTTTGTTGGGGTAATTTTGATTTTTTGCGACTCGTGTTTAACGAACGCCAGCACGCGTTAGCAGGAGAGCGCTGTGTGACCTTGGATGGGGACTGTTAATTAAAATATCCGAAAAATACGAGTCGAAAAAATCAAATTACTCAAAATGTTTATTTAACTTACGAAAATATGCATATCGTTGATTTGTTTTTTTACGCTCGTCGTTAGATAAAAAATAGCTGTACTTCCATTTAAAAAATCCAAAGTTACCTCGTAAAATAAAAGGGTGATGAAAACACGAATAAATACATCAGATAGCCCCATTCCTCATACTAGGTTGGGAGTGCCAATTGCGGTAGGATTTTGAACGCCGTCACCCAGGTCGAATTGAGTCGCTGTCGGGAGGAGAATTCTAGAGGCCGTAGTTCTGATCGGTAGTCTTCCGTTCATCACAAGGCGAATCCGAGCTTTTGAACAAACGGGCCAGGGAGCGCGCGCGATCTTTCCTTCCCTTGTCCTCTCTCACCTTTCAGACGCACTTACACTAACATGCACTACACTACCACACACGCCGGGAGACCGGTCGGAGACTTAGAATGTGTCCTGTCTGGGGCGGTACCCAGCTGGGGGGCAGATCACCGCCACCTCCGGATGAAAACATGCACCCACTTACGGAACTAATGACCTCAGAGTTAACGCGCCAGGAACCAATCAATCAATTGAAACCAACCCTGCTATTCATTTTAATTTTAAACGCAACCAGTTTTTCTACAGAATGACGCCAAAATTATCAAATTGAACATTTTCTTTTTTACCTAACCCTCTGTAAAAACTCTTAAGAATGTACTTGATTATATTAAGATAATATAATTATGTTGTCAGAAATATCAAAACAGAACAACAAAAAAATACGTAAAATATAGGTTCTTTATGGAACCCAGCCTAATGAAGAAAAAATGAAAACGTACCTCGGCATCTTGCTCTGCAACAGCCATCAACAATCCCCGACCAGCTCACTGGCGAGACCCATGCCCATTTCCCCGGCCAGTGGAACGGAGCCCATCATGTCGGGGCTGGGTACCATGCCCATGGAAGCACTGTCCCCATTTGCAGGGGATCGCGAAGGCTGAGGCCTACGCATTAGAATGGAGTCGGAAAGCGAGACGTTTTGAGAAAAACATTTTTGGGAAAAAGTGCCGACAAGGATTGTTTCTCATTAAAATTATGAACTAAATACTGCTTTATATTACGTGTGAGACTATGCGGCATTACGTGAGAAATACGTTACGCATTAGCATTGCGTTAACATTGCGTTAACAATACGCAGTAAATATCACCTAATTATTGATCAATAATTATTTCTGCCATTTGTACTCAAAAATTTAACATTACTTTTTTAGGCCTTGACTCTATCAATAGGGAAGCTTTATGGCAAAAACTTAATGAGCTGGCGTCTCACGTAAAGTTTTAAAAGTGTTCAGAGCATGTATGAAGACAAATTGCTGTGTCAGGTGCGGTGATGGAAGTACAACGCGAAAAATAAAATCGACAGTAGGAGTAAGACAGGGCTGTCCTCTCACCGCTATTGTTTATCTTGTTTATAAACGATTTATTGACGTGGTTACAGGAAGCGGATACATCTGGCCGGAAATTGAGGGCCTGAACTTTCCCCGGACTACTATATGCTGATGATTTAGTTTTATGTTCGGAGACTATTGACGGTTTTCAGAAAAGTTTAAATTCCTAAAAACGTATAGTGAAACATGGGGATTAAAGTAAATATTCAAAAACTAAAGTAGTTGTTTTTCAAGAATGGATTTATCTGGGTAACAAGAGAAATGGTTTTAGCTTAGGAGGAGATTGGGCTAGGTCAAAACAGGTTTGTTTTCAGGTGCGGAGGAGGCCAAACACTGGGAAAGGGGAATGCCTGACGCCCATGTCAAATAAATAATAGTTTAAAACCGGGTAGATTAACATGTACTCGGCTTCTGATTTGGAGGTTTTTCCCCTTCAGGTTTTTTTCCTCAGTGTACCTTATGGTCTCTTTTCCCGGCATTGATGCGATGGAGAGACCATTTGGGGTGAATACCAGAAGGCGAAAGGTTAGAACGCGGTAGAATGTAGGTATTGTAAAGGCTTAAAGGCCTTTGGCCAGCCACATTGCATCAAGTTTTCTAATTTGTCTGTAAATTACCTATTAAATAAAAATAAATAAAATTACTCTTTTTCCCCCCACATGAAAATACTGGCTTGCCCATGGTCTCACCTGTTCATAAGTGTTTTAAGGCATTGTAGCCCAATCCTGCAGCGCAGTTGTGCATCTGTGGCAGCATTTGGGGACAAATGCGGCTGCATCTGGGAGTGCATCTCCGAGTAGCCACTACCATCGGCCCGGGACAACCCTGCAGCCAAAATACGTCATTTACGAAGCGTCAAGGCCATTTTAAAGCTTTCTCGGTATCTGTTTCAATTGTTTCAATGCATTATTCGTGCTAAAACGTACCCACATATTCATCAGAGCATTTACAACAGTCAAGAAAGCTGCAATAGTTACATTGAAACTCACACTAGCTATGTTTCAAACATAACTCTTATCATTTAATTTAAATTGCTTGAAGCGTAGAACACACTGTCCATGTTCTCAGAAATACTTCCCCAGTAAAATTGAATACCTTTACTGTCCTGATAAAAATAAAAAAAATATTAATCTTCTTGTAAAAATTATTAATCTTCAGGGATGTTTCAATAATTCCTGGTTAGAGGAACAATACCGAAACGTTTTCCAATTTTAATACTGCAGTTTTCACAATCGTAAATTATTCTGAAAAATCACACGTTCTAAAAAAATTTTTCCAAAAATTACGATTGAAAGAAAATGACACCATCACAATAAAGAACTGACCTCTATTCATACGAATAGTATCGGCAAAATATAAAGATGTTTCAAATACAATTTTTTAAGAAGCTGACATTGTTTTAGCTTCATGTAAACAACTAAAGGATTCCAATTAAATTCGTAGGACTTAAAGGTGAATATAAAAGCAGCAAATGATTCGAAAATGTCGTATAGACTTCACGTAAAACCCCTCCCAAATTAAAATATCCGTTTCAAATTCAAGGTCGCGCCTTTACCATTGATCGGGAATTTTGATGAAAATCGTATGCAGGGGTTTAGGTGCTGTTGTCACAGATAGACCGTGACGGAGAAACAGAAATACGTCTTGCGGGAAACCACTTTTCGGTATTCAAGACCCATGAAACGCGGAATCTGATAAACAACTATAAGTAATTTACTACATACAGGAGCAAGAATTAGTTTCATTTTTGGGTTTCAGGCCCTTCTAAAAATGTGTTCTCTGTCATCTCGATATCGATCTTTTGCAGCATTTTTCGTATATTACGTATACAAGAAAGGGGAAACCCCGACGTATCATTACTTCACAACACATTACCAGATGAAACAAAATAATTAAAATTTAATCCAATTTCTAATGACACGTAAATTTATTGGTGCTGAGGAACTGTGTCTCTCGACTAGGGACTATACTGAGAATCAAAATGAAAATAATATTTATTTTGATAAATGAATTTTTACAAAGCAATACTTATTTCAGTTTCCATTTGCATTGTATAGTTCTAAGATATATTATGCCTGCACACAATTTAAAAGAACTTTATATATATATATATATATATATATATATATATTTGTGTGTGTGTGTGTGTGTGTGTCCATCTCGATCTGGTTCTTCGTTCAGTTTCCAGTGATCCAATGAGGAAATGTCAGATAGCCCCAGTGTTCCTTCTAGATATTAATTCATTCTTCCCAATTCGATATGGTTTTTAACTACTTTTTAAGGTAAAAAAAATAATAAACGAAGGAATAGAGATCCATAAAATTCAATGCTTGAATCTTAGACAACGCAGTAAGAAATTTAGAACACACAGATGAGAAAAAGTACAGAAAAATAGTCAGTTGGGTTTTAAACATTAAATTCTATCACATTTTAATTGGTCCGCATTTAAATTTCTATCAAATTTTAATTGATCACATTTAATTCTATCTCATTTAAATATTTGTAAGCTAAATAATATTGGTAAAGATGGGGGGAAAAATATTTATGACACTATTTGATTAACATTTAAACATATTAATTACTACATTATGTAAGATTATTTCTTGGGGCTTCATATGGTGTTGTTGACGTTCTTATGAGAAGAAATAAAAGGGGGTCAGCTGCGTCAACATATTATTTTTATTAAAATAGACGGCTTTCAATTTTGAAGATTATTTCATATCTATTCCTTCTTGGTGGAATTATAAAAGATTTACGACAAAAATGTGCAAAGAAAAAAAATTAATTAATACAATACCTTATTTAAAACGTAATGTCGTGCGACCTGTGGCGGAAATGTAGTTGGTATGAGACATATGCGGATGCATCTGTGACGGCATCTGCGACTGCATGTGTGGATTAGGCAGCTGCATGCAGCCACCTAGGCAATCCCAACAGAGAACATTTATTTATTTATTTATTTATTTATTTATTTTATAAAAACAGTTAAAAAATGCGTATGACGTACTATGGGAAAAGTGAATTGTGTGCACATTTTCAAAATTGGGTCCCTACTCTAAGTTATATACTACTTAAATTTTGAATTTGAAAGGAGAAAAAACAAAACTCCCATGTATAAAATCTATTTTCAAAAAAAAATAAGCAATAAATTTTTAATTTTGAAAGGAGAAAAAAACAAAAACTCCATGTAATAAAATCTATTTTCAAGGAAAATAAGCAATAAATTTTGAATTTTGAAAGGAGAAAAACAAAAACTCCCATGTAATAAAATCTATTTTCAAGGATAAATAAGCAATAAATTTTGGCTCTTATTACTTCCTGCCGCGACAACATGGAAACGATAATTTAAGAATTGTGTTTCCACTGAATTTAGAAGACGTGCACAGAAAATGAAGTTACATTTATGTCCAGAAGCAAAACAAGGGCCATCTCGCATTTGCTCAATGGATCAGGGGAAACTTATTTCATAACAATCGTCAAGTGGGTCAGTGCACGGAAGGGGCCCTTATAGCCCCTGTTTGAAAGGAAAGTATGTATTTTTAAATTTCTTTCAAATTTATTTTATTTAAAGTCGCATCAACGACGAGGTTATTAGCAACTGCAAATATACATGATATACTATAATTAATACAAGATTGAAATTACATAGTGAAAACACAATAAAAACAAGAATTATACAGTAATTTACAATTGACAGTCAGACTTATGTTGTTATACACTTTTAATATTTTTCGTAATGTTAATATTTTTTTTTCCTGAGAAGAAGAAGAATACGGTAAGAAGTATACGGTGAAGAGAATACGTCATGTTCGCCTCATGTCGCTCTTACCCCAAGCATGGAATTTAACTCGGCCCAGGAATAGGGACACCAGTAGCTGGCCGATGAAGTCGGACTACCGACCCCAAACGCCAAATACATACATACATAAAATATTTCAAGACTATCAGTCTGTAGGATAGATTGGCGTTCATGGATATGTTTTGTACATGACTGGGAAAGGGAAAAGACATTTGATAGTTGTTCGTTGTAGATTCATATTTTAAGGGTACTGTGTTGTTTAACAGATGAGAATGAATTAGCTTGGTGTGTTCAGATCTGATTTATTTATTTATTTTACGTCAAAAAAACAGTTAAAAACTGCGTATGACGTCCTATGGGGGAAAAATGAATTGTGTACATTTTCAAAATTCTGGATCCCTACACCAAGTCAAAACTACTTAAATTTTGAATTTTTAAAGGGGGAAAAACAAAAAATCCCATGTATTAAAATCTATTTTCAAAATAAATAAGCATAAATTTTGAATTTTGAAAGGGAGAAAAAAACAAAATCCCATGTAGTAAAATCTATTTTCAAAAATAAATAAGCAATACATTTTGAATTTTGAAAGGGGAAAAACAACAAAAACTCCCATGTAATAAAATATATTTTCAAGGATAAATAAGTAATAAATTTTGAATTTTGAAAATCTATTTTCAAAAAAAAATAAGCAATACATTTTGAATTTTGAAAGGAGAAAAAACAACAAAACTCCATGTAATAAAATATATTTTCAAGGATAAATAAGCAATAAATTTTTAATTTTGAAAGGGGGAAAAACAAAAACTCCCATGTAATAAAACTATTTTCAAGGATAAATAAGCAATAAATTTTGGCTCTTATTACTTCTGCCGCGACATGGAAACGATAATTTGAATAATTGTATTTCCACTGAATTCTAGAAGACGTGCACAGAAAAAAAGAAGTTACATTTATGTCCAGAAGCAAAACAAGGGCCATCTCAGCATTTGCTCAATGGATCAGGGGAAAATGGACGAAAAAACCCGATCGAGATGGGGGGTTTAGAAAGTCTCACTTCATCTTTGCGATTGAGTTTTTGTTGGTTCTTTGTTAGTTCTTAGTAAGTTCTTGAAATTTAGTTAGTTCTTAGTAAATGATAAATCATTTTATGTATACTGCTATTTTGCACTTTTTCCAAGTCGTATTCCATTGTTTTTATGATAGGAGAGAGTTAGGTTAACTGGACCGGGTAGGATAAGTGGTCCATGCTTTAAGGCTAAATGTACCGACACTAGTTCCATTTGTCGCCACCACGTGGCAGCACTAAAATAAGCAAAATTTACTAGACTGATAACGTCTAAACAAATTGTCCGATTTTCGATCTGTAAACGACATTGACTTCTTTTAAAATAAAATTTCACGCTACGATCCCTTTTTTTTCAAAAAAAGATTTCCAAAAATTTTTGAAAACTTTTTTCATAGTTGGGAAGAAATTAAAAATGTGGGCTTATAGCGCGATGGCGACGTGCTTCCTGAATCCAACGCCGTGTCAATCGCTAATCGGTGAATAGGAGCGGCGTAAAGTGAAATTTTCCCGGAAGACATACGACGCCCCCCCCTTTTTTCCTGCGTCCCCCGGGACCCGCCTCGACGCGGACGAACGCCCAAACCCGGCGCCTGCGGAAAGAGGCCGAACTTCAGACAGGCAAGCTGGGCAGTCAGTCCTTTCAGTCTCAATATATTTTTCTTCACGTGTTAAACTAGTGATGCTGTAACACAGCCAAACGGTCTCATATCATCTGTAAAGTCGTATAGAACTATATATCTTGTTCACATATTTCCGTCTTCCTTCGAATACCATCAAACAATTATTTGAGGCGGTACTCAAAATATCGATTCCGATTTGGAAACTGATTTCAAAAAGAAAATGGAATTAATTGAGATATCACCAATATTCTATGCCATAACATCTTATTTTAATACATTTTACTTCTAAGATCTTCCGTTATCATTCCTCTACCAGAAAGTATGAGCCGAGATTACGAGAGTTTCTTTTATCTTGCGACTCGATTTTGATCTAAAAACGGCGTTTGTCTTTTTGATGATTTCACCTGATGAACTTTTTCCCAAGTAAATCGCAGAAGCTAAATTTTAAATTGTTTCTTTTGTTTTTAAATTTTTAAAACTACTTTCCGACAAATTATGTAATCGGATACCGGAAAACTCTTATTGTCGGGCCCTGGTAAAGTAAAAAGTGGATAAATCCTCTTGCTAAATATTACATTACTTCTTCAACTCGTGGTCTAGGAAAAATACAATACATGTGTCCTTTGATACCTAAAATCGATTGACACCAAAACATGTCTGTCCGTTAATGGTCAACGCTAACGCCCAAACCGCTCTGCAATTTTCCCAATATTGATCTTCCGAATCTACCTGAGAGAACTCGATCCTTTGGGAGTTTCAAACGGATATTTTAATTTTTGAGGGTCCTTACATTAAGCCTCAAATCATTTTCGAAATCTTCTCAAACCGTCACCAAATTATTTGATTAAATTTTGTCCTCGTTTTACGTACAGATTGCAAGAGAAATGTGTTTTATGTGTTTGTTGACATCACTTATGTTTAGAAAATTGCTAACGCAATTTTTGGGGCTCTTCCTTCAACTATAATATTGATGATATATTTTTTCCTTACTGAAATCTGTTCTGATAGATCTGAAAATAAGATCAAGTTTAATTTTTGAAACATTTGAGTAGTTTTCGTGAAAATTTGGGGCGAAGTATAGGCAATTAAAACAATTGTAACTTTTCTCAAAAGAGCTCCAATTTTTTGTTTAAAGACGATAAAAAAATATGATGGTGGTCTCATTTTCGCCGACCCCGCCGTATTTTCGAAGATTGCAAAGGTCATGTAAGTTTATTGCAAAACCGCGTAGTTTTAGAGTAATTTAAGAATGAAATTGATGTATATATTAAAAAATCTCAAAAATCACAACAATTTTTTTCCATGGATAGAAGGGACGCTTAAAAGAATTACAATTTTCGTTGAACTCTATCAATTTTCGAAAATTTAATTAGAAATAATGCCTGAAAGTGTGATATATCATCGCTAGCTTTATTTGAAATTGTATTGTAAGGATATACACAGTGTAATTGTACTAAATTACTTCTAATGAAATTTGATGTTACATATTGCAGGAAAATCTGTTTTTGCATATTCGTTTATTTAGCGTTTTCCGTATATATTTATGTCCATATTTTGCAATTTCATTCTACAAATTTTTCCGGACTTACTTGTGGCATATGTATTAGAAATTACGCTGAAGCTGGGAACTGAGATAAGTACACTGCTGATCGCACATACTAGTTTATAGAGAGGGTTGAGCAATATTTAAATACTTGTCTTTGAAATATATATTTTGTATTTAAAACTCTATTTTGAGTTTTTTAGCATATCTTTGAAGATATATTTAAATACATAAAATAGATGTTTTTAAAAAAGAAATGCTTTGAAATACTGTAAATACAAATGAAAGAAGATAACAAGGATAGTTTGTTTTTCTTTTAATCTGCTAGTGAACAGCGACCGAAAAGGTATTAATACGGTAAATAGCGTATTTTTCATCCCTTTTCTCAAATACCTTATTGTTATATACTAGAAAAACCCCTCTATTGACGTCTTTACCGGTATGGACGCAATAAACGTTATACCGGTATTTTCAATGAAAAACAATAGCTTCCATTCATACATCTTGACAAAATAAGTTACATTAGTTAATAATATCTCACAAAATTTTTATTAATCAAATATACTTTCATAATTTTATTAATTGTTTAATTTATAATTTTTTTTTATATATATACACACACACACACACTCGGTCTCTAATAATTAAGGAAACGCGAATGATTCCACTAATTCTTATAGAGTAAATATAATTCACTTCGTCATTGACAATGTTCTCGCCCTGAAAACTACTCACCGCCCTTTTTCACGCTTGGGCATATCGAATTGCTAGTGTAACACGCAGCCCGCCGAAGAACGCGGCGAGATGTGCAGAGGTCAGAAAGTCACCCCTATCAGAACAGCAGTGTGCCAGAGGTGCGACCCTGCTTCCAGCTCAGAAGGTGATTTGAGAGCGTCCCCTGGCGGCACTGGGCTTGGATACAAAGGAGCGCGAAATGAGGAGCAAACATTCAAAACGTGACATGTCATTTTACTTCTTTTCGAGAAAAACGAAAAAATTTTGTCATCAAATTGCAGATGTTTTATTTGTACTAATTGAATTATGTAATAATATATAATAGCTAAATATATTATTATAAAAATTTAAATATTCTATGAACTTACATTTAAAGAAAACAACATTTATGTCAACTGGTAAAGGAAGCCTGAACATCCACGGAGAAGTGATATGGCGGGCGAAGAAAACTTATGAATTACAACAAATTCTGGATACTGTACAGAAAAAATAAAGAGAGGAATAATTTTAGAAAAAGCAGCGGAAAGAAAATTACACAAAATTTATAAAATATGCAGGCATATCAAGTGATTGGGTTTCTAAAATTTTAGGTCCCGAACGCGCTCAAAATGATTTATTAATTTAAGAGAAATAAATATATTTATAATATAATGTAATAGCGAGAATGAATCAGCGAGGTACAGGAACGCCGTTCCAGAAATCAAGCCCTGCGTAAGACCAAAATCCAAATAATCGAGAAAAAGGTATTTTAATCCTGTGTGTGGGTGTAAAAGCTGAACATTGAGATAGGCGAAAAAGGAAGATGCTTTTAAGTATGGACACGGAAGAAAATATTAAACGTACAATGGGAGGGCAAAAGATAAATGCTGAAATTTTGAAAAGAAAAAGAACTTTCTCTAAAGCCAAAGCAAAAATGGAAAATAAAATATTTTGGGCATACTTTTGAGTAGAACAAAACCTAGAAAAGGATATTATGCTTGGAATGATAGAATGAAGCGGAAGAAAAGGGTGTAAGTGGATAATTGATATGACTAATACAAAATATCACAAACAAAAGGAAAAAAGGGAGTTCGAGTCCGAGTGAGCAATGAAAAATTTCTAGCATCCTATTGCTGTGTATATCCAGATAGGTCTAACAAGGGATGGCTTTGGATCTATGTTCTAGTACTATTTCTCTGCGCGTTGAGACCCCGAAGAATTGGGACCTGCAGATAAAAGGAGAGATGCTCACAGCCGCTGCTTGACCAAGACTGGAGCCGACAAATAGACATCATAGCACTGAACAGTGTGTTTGATACCTCAGTCTTTCATGCATACATTCTGCCATTATTAGGGGAAAAACTCGCTGAATTATCGGGCGTCCTCCCAGTTTCGGATAGCAAGAAAGGAAGGAATGATGCTCATAATACGAATGCAAATGTTCAAAATTAAAACATCTTTCAAAACCTGGTTTAGAAACATCGACCAAGTTCGTGCGGATGATTTTGTTTTGACAGTGGGCCCTGGATTGTTAATTTATAATTACGATTTAGACAAAACGGCAAAACAAAGCAAAAAAAATAACAGCGAAACTAAACCTGAAAACTATCGCCGAGGGTCTTATGGAGTGAGTCACAACTTCTCAAATGTGTACAGGAAGGTGGAGACCTTTCACCCAGAGTGCTTGCCCTTGGCCGCCTCTCTGCGAGGTAGGACATACGTAGGAAATGCCAGAAAAATGGGGTCATTTCTGGCGAAGATAGTCTACTGGATGGGATGTTACAATCACCGTTCGCTTTATTTGAACACATGTATTGACAGTGGAATAATGCAATATTATTTCATATTTTGACTTTTTATAAAATTGTGATTATCGGTTCTTTTTATTCACAACAACTCATCAAGCACATCGATAATAAACATCAGGTTTCATAAATGTTTCATTTTACGAAATATGTTCGTGTGTCTATACAAAATCAATGTTTTGAAAATATCAACATCAATGTTGCATCCCTATTCTCGACACCTAGATAAGGATCGCCGATTTAATACATTTGCATTCTGATTCCCCAATATGAGGTTTATCAGTGACTGGTATGCTGTTTTTACTAGTAGTATATAAATCTTATGAATTGAATTGCAACCCCGATTAAATGTTACTGATAAGCGTGTACGATGTTTAGAAAATGGTATTTTTATGTAGAAATGTAAAGTTGCCAAATTAATAACTGTATAACAAAACATAATTTATCCCTCATAGACGGGTATTCCTCTTCTAGTGTGGGGTTTTCCCGTCTAAGGGTTAAAGTTATATTGCTTCGTGACAATTTAATGCATTAAAAATACATATATATGTGTCACAATACAATGATTTACACACATCCTTTTACTTTATCATTTACGTGTTTGTATCAAAAAAACGCGCCGGGAATTACTTATTCCAATCTTCAAGTTTATACAAATACAACAGAATCATTTTATATCAATATAACTTACTAAGTAAGCTGGGACATGTCACGATTCTTAATATTATATTTTAATGTTTGTTACAGAGTTGATTCAGGATGCATCTCGCCTTGCGCTATTTTACCACTTCTTCAATTTTGTCCGAAAGTACGAAAACTGTTTTAAAATTTTACTTGGGAAAACAGATTCATCAGGTGAAGTCTATCAAGGAGACAAACGCCGTTTTGAGATCAAAATCGAGTCGCAGGATAAAAGAGCTCGTGCGTAATTTCGGCTCATACTTTCTTGTAGAGGAATGATAACGGAAGATCTTAGAAGTAAAATGTATGTAAAATAAGATGTTAGGACATGGAATATTGGTGATATCTACCCAATTAGTTCAATTTCTTTTGAAATCAGTTTCCAAATCGGAATCGATATTTTGAGTACCGCCTCAAATAATTGTTTGATGGCATTCGAAGGAAGACGGAAATATGTGAACAAGATATATAGTTTTATACGACTATTACAGATGATATGAGACCGTTTGGCTGTGTTACAGCATCACTAGTTTGACACGTGAAGAAAAATATATTGAGACGAAAGGACTGACTGCCCAGCTTGCCTGTCTGAAAGTTCGGCTCTGGCCGCAGGCGGCCGGGGTTTTGGGCGTTCGTCCGCGTCGAGGCGGGTCGGGTGAGCAGGGAAAAAGGGGAGGGGGCGTCAGGTATGTCTTCCGAAATTTCACTTACGCCGCCCTATTCATCCGGGTTAGCAGATTGACACGGCGTTGATTCAGGAAGCACGTCGCCATCGCGCTATAAGCCCACATTTTTTAATTTCTTCCCGAACTATGAGAAAAAGTTTTCAAAATTTTTTTGGGAAAACTTTTTGAAAAAAAGGCATCGTAGCGTGAATTTATTTTAAAAAAGGGGTTCAGTGCAGTTTACAGATCGAAAATCGGACAATTTGTTCAGACGTTATAGATCTAGTAAATTCCATATGATAGTGCTGCGATCTATTGATTTTTCCTATAAGTATTTTTCGGTGCATTTAGCCTTAAATGTTGGTGGGAAGTGATTCCTGCTTTTTCCAGTGGATAGCATTCGTAAAATGACAGGGCTGATAATCTAAGCCACTTTCATAAGTTGCAGGTCTTCATTGTTGTGTACGGTAAGGCATTTTTTTCTCAAACAGTCAGAAGTATTTTATACTACTCATCTGCTTTGCAATTTTATTGCGATTGAATAACAACTAAAAAACAATATTCACAATTAAATTAATTGTTAGTATTTCTTTTATGATAGTGTGTTTGGGTTTTAATACGTCGCGACTTGGGTGTTTTCGGTCATATAAAGGAAAATGTGCTATGGAATTAACTGGACCGTGGGACGTTCGAGTAACCCCCAATATTTTTTTTCGAAAGTAGTATTTGCAGATTTGCAATTCACAGTGACATCAGTTGATGCCCAAGCTATCTCTCCGGACAAACCAAAATGCTTTATTTTAACATTGATATTGTTAGAAAGTTTTCATGCCTGCTAAGGACGGCAGGGAAATATTTAAAGACAGATTTATTTTAACGTGAATTTGAAGAGTACAATCTTCCCCAAGCATTTTATCCATTTATGTGTAATAAAAGGTTATAGCAATGCGTAAAAGAATTTTTTCGCTAAAACGTCAATGTTATTTTCACTGTTTATTTGAATTTTCCCGGGCCAATTAACATTACCGGTTATGTTAACTGGTCCATTGTAAATGAATGAAACATTCCATGTTTGACAACAACTGTAGGCACAATGATGATGTTTGTTCCCACAATATAAGGAGAAAGCCTCACTGAAATATCATGCGAAATTTTCCGTGTGTAGGTCAAGTAAATAACATTTTAATACACATTTAAAAAAAATGGACCAGTTAACCTAACTCCCTTACTGATTATGGAAGTCCAAGTATCCTTGATGGAGGGACAATATTGTATTCTTGCAATGAATACACTTATTTTGTGTGTGACAGCTGAGCAAGGTGGGGAAGTGTGTTCTAAGCCCCTATACAGAGAGTACAACTGTCGGCTGCCGCATTTAATACCTCCCCCCGCCATTTAATGTACCCCTAACCACGCTAGGCAGCATTCTGGAGTTAGGAGAAATTATAACAAATGAAGGCATGGGGAGAGTTACGAGTATATTATCATTGTTTTTTGCTGGGTTGGTGGTTCCCCAACTCACCAACAATACCGCGCAGATCAACTGGGTATAAAATGGCGGCACCCGGGGGCTCAAAGGAATGCGCTACTCTCTATATATATCCAGGGACTCGTGTGTTCTTGCATCGATTGATTGATCATTTTTTCGGGATCCGGGCGAGTCAACTGCTTTGGCCCTTAGTCCCGGTTGTGAAAAGCATGATTTTCTCAGGAGATGGCGGTGATTATCCCGCTGGATGGCGAGATCCGGCGCCGACCTACCGTCGGCTAGTGGGGTTTCCCCAACCAGGACTCTCCCACCAGCGAGGCACCGCCCCAGCCCGGGGCCAGCTCCCAAGCTCCGGGCCATATGTGGTATGAGTGCATGTTAGTGAAGGTGTGTAAGGAGAGGATAGGACAAGGAAAAGGAAGGATGATCGGCGCGGTCCGTGGCCCGTTTTTTAGGTACTGCCCGGCATTCGCCTGGGGTTGATCGGAAACCACGGAAAACTACCGATCAGAACAGTCGGCGCCAGGGAAATTTTCCTCCAGACAGCCACTGAATTTGACCAGCTGGAAGCCAGGGGTCGAAAATCCTGCCGCCATGGGAGTGGGAACCTAGGACCTAGGGGTCAGAGGCGCTGCAGTGACATCAGTTGATGCACTCAGCTACCGCTCACGGCTTCTTGCATCAAGCCCTGGTGAGACGACGAGAAGCATACATCCAGTGACAGAAAAAAAATTGAATGTACTTACACCTTGCCCACGATTTTTGTTGTAACAATTTTATTTATTTATTTTACGTCAAAACAGTTAAAACTGTGTGTGACGTACTATGGGAAAAGTAAATACTGTGCACGTTTTCAAAGTCTGCATCCCTACCCTAAACAATATACTACTTGAATTTTGAATACAGAAAAAAAATGAGCGTTTTTTGCCAGGATTGTTAACAAAATATTCGGCTTCAATGTAATAAAATCTATTTTCAAGTGCAAATCACCAATAAATTTGGCTCTTATCCTCATCATGTCCTTCGTCGAATAATACTTCCTGCAACGACATCATGGAGAACTATAATTTGAATAACTATATTTTCCACTGAATTCTAGAAGGCGTGCACAGATAATGAAGTTACATTTATGTCCAGATTTATTTCATTATTGTCCATGTCATTTATGTTCATTTATATCCATCATGGCATGCCATTTATGGCATTGAATGAACATGAGGTAATTTTTCTTTAAGGAGTCTGTCATAAGTAGAGTCCGGAAGTTTGGCAGAATTACGTTTTGTTATTTTTACTATTTCTTGACTTTTGACAATGGAATGATGTAAATGTTTTCTGGGATTCTTTAGAAGATTTTCAATTTGCCTTTTCGCCTATTTTAGCTTCTATGGCCTATTTTTGCTTTTTTCTGCCATTTACGTCATTCTTTTTCTTTTTCTCTTGACAGTGATTAAGATCGAGCTGAATATATATCAGCAAGCTTAGGCAACACACAATAATATTTTGTCTTTCTGTAGAGGCAGAGGTTGTGTTAAAAATTATTTTTTTCATAGATGCCGACAGTCTTGTAATCGCGGGTGCGGTCTCGGAAAGATCGTGGTGTGTTTACGACGAAAACACTGGAAGCGAACGAACACAGAACATCTGGAATTTGCATTTTCAAACAGCACGATGTCAACTGGAGCACGAGGCAATTAGATTGGGATATTACAATAGTCCCACGCTGTGAATTTCTTCGAAAATAACTTAATTCTTTGATTAAAAACTTTTTGAATGTAGTGGAGTGAGTATACAAATGTAATTTTTGTTCTTAAAAATTGTTTTTAATTTAGTAAAACAGTTTGAAATCTGTGGTTATGTTCATTTATAAAACTACAACGCGCGTGTTTAATTCGAGCTGCATGTGCGTAATGCATTTCGGCTGCAGTAGACATAATAGTGACAGCCACAATTACCGTAGTAACCCAATGAAGCAAAACGGGTGGGTGGTGTTGCGAGAAGACTGGACGATCCAAAACGGTGGAGAGTAGGAAGACGAACGGGCCGTGCGGCAGGGGTAGAGTTGTCGGAGGGCAGGTTGGAAGGATGGGCAGACTGGACGGGAGGGGAAAGATTGACGGGGAAGGCAGAGTGGACGGGGAAGACAGACTGGACGGAGAGTGTAGACTGGAGAGGGGGTGCAGACTGGAGAGGGGGTGCAGACTGGACGGGGAGGGAAAGATTGGACGGGAAAGGCAGACTGGACGGGGAAGACAGACTGGATGGGGAGGGCAAACTGGATGGGGGGGGGCAGACGGGTGCAGACTGGTCAAGGGGTGCAGACTGGACAGGGGGTGCAGACTGGACGGGGAAGAAGGGACGGAAGAGCAGAGTGGGCGGAATGGCAACTGGACGTGGAGGGCAGTCTGGACGTGGAGGGCAGTCTGGACGTGGAGGCAGTCTGGACGTGGAGGGAGACTGGACGTGGGGGCAGTCTGGACGTGGAGGGCAGCTGGACGTGGGGGCAGTCTGGACGTGGAGGGCAGTCTGGACGTGGAGGGCAGACTGGACGTGGAGGGCAGTCTGGACGTGGAGGGGAGACTGGACGTGGAGGGCAGTCTGGACGTGGAGGGGAGACTGGACGTTGAGAGCAGACTGACGTGGAGGGCAGTCTGGACGTGGAGGGAGACTGGACGTGGAGGAGACTGGACGTGGAGGAGACTGGACGTGGAGGGGAGACTGAACGTGGAGGGGAGACTGGACGTGGAGGGGAGACTGGACGTGAGGGAGACTGGACGTGGAGGGGAGACTGAACGTGGAGGGGAGACTGGACGTGGAGGGGAGACTGGACGTGGAGGGGAGACTGGGCGTGGAGGGGAGACTGGGCGTGGAGGGGAGACTGGACGTGGAGGGGAGACTGGACGTGGAGGGGAGACTGAACGTGGAGGGGAGACTGAACGTGGAGGGAGACTGACGTGGAGGGAGACTGGACGTGGAGGAGACTGAACGTGGAGGGAGACTGGACGTGGAGGAGACTGGGCGTGGAGGAGACTGGGCGTGGAGGGAGACTGGACGGAGGGAGACTGGCGTGGAGGGAGACTGGGCGTGGAGGAGACTGGGCGTGGAGGGAGACTGGACGTGGAGGGGAGACTGGACGTGGAGGAGCTGGGCGTGGAGGGAGACTGGGCGTGTAGGGCAGACTGGGCGTGTAGGGCGGACTGGACGTGGGGGCAGTCTGGACGTGGAGGGCAGTCTGGACGTGGAGGCAGTCTGACGTGGAGGGCAGTCTGACGTGAAGGGGAGACTGGACGTGGAGGGAGACTGACGTGGAGGGCAGACTGGGTTATATGCGTAAATGGGGCGGGCAGGACAGACGGGGTACGGTAAACAAGACGGGGAGGTGAGACGGACGGTCAAAGGAAACAGACCGGCCAGG
This sequence comes from Teleogryllus oceanicus, assembly GCA_964035755.1. NCBI lineage: Eukaryota > Metazoa > Arthropoda > Insecta > Orthoptera > Gryllidae > Teleogryllus > Teleogryllus oceanicus. Next base: position 49,188,485 of record CAXIVR010000007.1, on the reverse strand, counting down.
AGAGTCGGGACTTGCAGACGGGGCGGACAGTTGGGTCCTGAAGAAAGGGGCGAACAGGCAAAATGGGCGTAGATTGGACGCAGGCAGACGAAATGGGGATGAATGGGTGGGAGGGCAGACGTAGAATGGACAGGTAGGACAAATGGTCGGACAGGACGAAACAGGCAGTGCAAACGGACTGGGCAGAATAGGCGCATCGGGCTAGGGCAGACTGCTAAGTCTGGTAGGACAAGTGGTTCTGATCTGGCAGGACGTACGGAACGAATTAGTATGCGAACAGATGGGGCTGGCAGGGCAGAAATGGACAGGGCAAATGGACGGGGCGGGCAGTTGGGGCAAGCCGAAGGGGGGGGGCGAGAACTTAGGGCGCGGCAGGACTATGTGAGAGCTGATTGCAGTGGCGTGTGGTGAAATTTCTTTCCAATTACATTTCAAATGGTGGATTTTAATTATTCGCATGGATAAGACGACAAATGGATAATTTAAACGCTGAACCGATAAGCACATGCACAGCACAGCGATCCCACCACACGCGCGCAGTGAGTCACGCTGTATGCAACTGGCGGTTGCTTCAAAGGCGAGCTCGACTGAATGAGCCCGCGCGCGCCCACCACACGTGCCAGCATATCTGCTGATCGCGGCATTCCTTATGAGAGGCTGGATGCAGTCAGTCCAGTGCTTTCAAAGAGATTCACAGGCGAACTCTACCCTATCTATTCATGACAATAAGAATTACATGCTCATTTTGAAAGATATGATTGACGCGCCCAACTGTTTGGACTTGGATTACAAGTAAATGATTCTAAATTACTGGTCAAGTGGTATTAAAATATAAGATATCCTTGGAAATGATAGGAGAAGCAATGCTTCCTTGCTGCCATGGAATAAACGCCCCTGGCTGACTGTCACCACAACGTGCTCGAGCCAACGACGAGGCATATGCTGGTTGCACGCAATGATGACGATGCGTAGGGTGCACCTACCTGGTGCATGGAGCCAGGGGTGTGGGTGGACCATGACCAATCACACGCATCCTGCACGGGCGCCGCTGGTGGTGCCCCTAGCGGCAGCTGATTGTCTTGCGGCACCCTGTCCATCTGCGAACATGTTGGTCAAGATTCAACTGTTGTTTGGGCTGCCCGGTGACGCTGCGTCGAAGGCTGGGGTGCCTAGGCACAGGCTTCGACGTGGCGTCTTCCGGACAGCCCAGATCATGACTCTGGCCGCGGAAGCCTACGATAACATTTAACACGCCTCTACGGGGAGGATACATACAAAAACTGTAAAGAATTTGGTTAAATACGTGAAAACGGAGTTGCAATCTCTGCCACCTTGCGTTTCTCCAGCGCTGCAGGAACGAAGACGTCCTCCCGGCTTTCCTGAAGGTAAACCACCGTGTTAAGACTCGACGAGCGAGCGCAATTTACGCTCATCTGGGTTTGCGTTCCTCCGTGAGAGAATAAGACAAACCAGATCCGAACTCGTACACATGGAGAAGAGATAGGCACCCTAAGCCTTCGACGCGGCTTCACCCGACAGCTCAGATTTCCCAGCCAGAGTTCCTCTGGCCGCGGAAGCCTACGATACCAACTGTTATAGTCAACATCAGAGACGCACTCAGGATTTTTCTAGATGGGCTGGTGGTGGGCGGTTATAGGCCAAGACTGCCAACAGCGGGGTGGTGTGGTGTGTCTATTATGTATTACATTGTATAACGTGAATGTGGTGTTTCGTCTATTCACTACCTGTATATAATGGGGTGAGTCGTTGATTAACTGATTTTTCCATGTTTCCGGGTGCGTCAACTGCTTTGGTCATTAGTCCCGTTAGTGTAGTGATGTTTTTGTACGTTGAGCGGTAATATCGAGAAGCGCCGGACCAGAAAACGTAATAGAAAGTTCAAAAGATATATAGATTCGTATAGGGTTATATAATCGATATAGAGTCAAATTCCGCTGAGTGTTGCAGGCTACATTTGACTATGAATATTTAGTTTTGTTCTACAGCGCCATCTAGTACTGTAACCACAAAATAAACAGCAGATAAACCTTATGGGTAAAAGAAAGAAACAAACATTTCGATGTGCCAACATTCATGGAGATTAATCACACTGGATTGGAGTTAACCGGTCTCATATACGAGTATACCAACATCCATTTATATATTACATTATATTGTATTATTATTTTAAATTATATATATATATATATATATATATATATATATATACACACACACACACACACACACACTCATCTTCATTTGTATAACAACGAGTCCTGACGGCGGCAGGATTTTCGACACTACCTTTCAGGTAGGTCGAATTCAGTCGCTGCTTAAAGGAAAATTGAGCGGCCGGCTGCTCTGATCGGTAGTTTCCATGGTTTCTCCGATCTACAACAGGCGAATGCTGAGCAGTACCGTATCAGACGGGCCCACGCGCGATCTGTCCTTCCTCTTCCTTGTCCTATCCTCTTCCCTTACACACACTTACACTAGCATGCACTACACTCCACATATTCCGGGAGACCGGTCGGTAGCTTAGAGTTTGTCCCGGCTGGGGCGGTGCCCAGCTGATGGGAGAGTCCTCGTTATGGGGAAACCCCATTAGTCGACGGTAGGTCGGCACCGGATCTCGCCATCCAGTGGGGGATAATCACCGCCATCTCCCGAGAAAAAAACATGTACTACACTAACGGGACTAATGACCAAAGCAGTTGACGTGCCGGAAACACGAAAAATCAATCAATCAATCAATCAACGAGACAATGTACAACAATGAATATACATTATAGTACACACACACACACACACACATATATATATACATATAAATATACACATTGTTACCTTTAATTGTAGAACAACAATGACCGCGTAAAGAGTCTTCTCCTAGTACAACTTGGAGCACGGCACGATCTAACTGGTCGCCGCGACGATTGCAAGGAAGTTGATGTAATTGGAGCGGCGCTGAAGTGTGTGACGATGATTAACGAAGCACCCGTGTGGACGGGCGCGATAACATCCGCAGGCGGCGAGGGAACAAGATTTTCGCTGCCTCAGCCCAGGAACGTGACGCATTGCCAACCATTTGAGCGGAGGAATATAGTCCGAGCTGTCTAAAAATCCACGGCAGGCGTGACTCAGGGCATCAATTGATGTCACTGTAATACATTTCGCCGGGAGGTCCTAGGTTTGGTTTGGTTGTTTTTTTCGTGTTTCCGGCGCGTCAACTGATTTGGTCATTAGTCCGTTAGTTTAGTCTATGTTTTTTCTCGGGAGATAGCGATGATCTTCCCCCGCTGGATGAGATCCGGCGCCAATCTCCCGTCGGCTAGTGGGTTTTCCCCCTAACCAGGACTCTCCACCAGCGGGCACGCCCAGCCGGACAAGCTCTAAGCTCCCGACCGGTCTCCGGAATATGTGTTAGTGATGCATATAGTGTAAGTTTGTGTGTAAGGAGAGGATAGGACAAGGAAGAGGAAGGACAGATAGCGCGCGGTCCGTGGCCCGTCTGGTAGGGTACTGCTGAGGCATTCGCCTGGTGTTGCTCGAGAAACCACGGAAAACTACCGTTCAGAGCAGCCGGCTGCCAGAATTCTAATCCAGACAACGACTTAATTCTACCTAGCTGGAAAGCTAGTGTTGAAAATCCTGCCGCCATCAGGACTTCAACCTTGACCTCCAGGTCAGAGGCGCTGCAGTGGCATCTGTTGATGCACTGAGCTACCGCTCGGTATATTTATATTCATTGTAGCTACAATAAACATCAATGTTAGGAGGAATTATATGAGAAATTTACGCTGCTGGCTTTCCGCTGTGTAATCGATGAGCTCAGAAAAACGATCACGAAGAAAACAAAGGGTGCTGTAACAGCTCCTACTTTCTAATTATTTATAACTGTTGCAATTTTAGAAAATTAAAAGTTAAATGAAAACGGGACTTACGCGCAACTTTTCTTTGGATTCGGGAAAATATAATCAAATATGTGGAACCATTTTTCTGAAATCTTCGGAAAATGTTGTTAAGACTTCGTATATAGGACCCTCAAAATTCAAAATATCCGTTTCAAATTTGAAGAGCCTTAGGTTTGTCGAAATAAATTGGAAATATAAACTTCGGAGAAAGTCGCTAGCTTTGACCATAGACGAACGGGCAGGCAGGCAGGAGGCACAGGCTTTACCGTTAACCAAATTTTCGCTATCAAAGGCCTACAATACGTACAGTTTGTTTTGGTTTGTTTTTTCGTGTTTCGGGGCGTCAACGCTTGGTCATTAGTCCGTTAGTGTAGTGCATGTTTGTTTCTCAAGAGACAGCGGTGATCTTCCCCCGTTGGATGGTGAGATCCGCCGCCAACCTACCGTCGGCTAGTGGGGAATTCTCCTAACCAGGACTCTCCCACCAGCGGGGCAACGCTCCTACTGGGACAAGTTCTAAGCTCCTGACCGGTCTCCCGGAGTATGTGGTAGTGTAGGGCATGCTAGTGTAAGCTATGTGTGTAAGGGAGAGGATAGGACAGGAAGCTGAAGGACAGATCGCGCGCGGTCCGTGGCCCGTTTGGTAAGGTACTGCCCGGCATTCGGCTGGTGTTGATCGGAGAACCCACGGAAAACTACCGATCAGAGCAGCCGGCCTCTAGAATTATCCTCCAGGCAGCGACTGAATCGACCTAGCTAAAAGCTAGTGTCGAAAATCCTGCCGCCGTCAGGACTCGAACTTAGGACCTCCGGTCAGAGGCGCTGCAGTAACATCCGTTGATGCACAGAGCTACCGCTCCCGGCCACAATATGTAATCCGTCTAGCACAAATTGTTAGAGGAAGTAATTTATTGCATGTAAAAACAATATTATCCAATTTTTTGACACCAAGACCACAATAAGAGTTTTTAAGGAAAAATCGTCTCTTCAGCTGCAGCATTACATGATATTACATTTCTCTTTTCTATGTAAGTATGCAGTAGGTGGAAAGCGTAGTCAACAAAGCATAATCAAAAGGAAATGATTAATATTAAGAAAAAGAGGATGAAGAAGGCAATTATGAATGTGGAGAAAATGATACAGCAGAAAAGATGAACGATGGTAAATACAATGATAAAGTCGCTGATGTTCAAGATAAAAAAGAGCAACATGAAGATGAAAAAAGAGGGTGACGAAAAGACGAGAAAATATTGAGATGATAAAAACGTCAAGACCAAGTAGAAAAGAAACTACAGTAATAAAAATGTCAATCGCGACAACAAATAAACTGGAAGGATGATGAAGGAACAGATGACGGTAGCAGCGTGGGAATGGGCAATTTTCTCCGGAGCATGACCTGAGATGGCTAGGGCATCAACTGATGTCACTGCAGCGCCTCTGGCCGGGAGATCCTAGGGCTCGAACCCCGACAGTGGCAGGATTTTCGACACTAGCTTTTGCTAGGTCGATTTCAGTCGCCGCCTGGAGGAGAATTCTAGCGGCCGGCTGCTCTGATCGGTAGTTTTCCGTGGTTTCTCCGATCAACACCTGCCGAATGCCGGAGCAGTACTTACCAAACGGGCCACGGACCGCGCGCGATCTGTCCTTCAGCTTCCCTGTCCTATCCTCTCCCCTTATACACACACTTACACTAACATGCCCTACACTACCACATATTCCGGGAGACCGGTCGAGAGCTTAGAGCTTGTCCCGGCTGGGGCGGTGCCCCGCTGGTGGGAGAGTCCTGGTTAGGGGGGAAACCCCACTAGCCGACGGCAGGTCGGCGCCGATCTCGCCATCCAGCGGGGGAAGATCATCGCCATCTCCCGAGAAAAACCATTCACTACACTTATGGGAATAATGACCTAAGCCGTTGACGCACTCGAAAACACGAAAAAATCAATCAATCGAATTCAGAGGAGGGTTCCGGCGGGCTGCTCCTCTGATCGGTAGTTTTACGTGTTTTTCGATCAGAAACAAACGCGTTCCGGGCAGCACCCTAAACACAAGCCAGGACATCTCATAATATTTCCTTACTCTTCCTTGGCCTTTCTTCGTCCCTTACTTACTCGCACTTACACTTGCTTGCATTACACTACCACATATTCCGGGAGACCGGTCGAGGACTTAGAACTTGTCCCGGCTGGGACGGTGCCCCGCTGGTCGGAGATAGCTGGTCTGGGAAAGCCCCGCTAGTCGACAGTAGTTCGGCGCCGGATCTCGCCATCCAAGGGGCGATTACCACCACCTCCCGATGAAAAGTATGCACTACACTTACGGAATTAAAGACCTCAAAGTTGACGCGCCCGGAATCCTAATCAAAAAACAATTGAAACGAACATCTGCAACCTTTTTTGTTTTAAGCGCAACCAACTTTTTTGTACTTGAAAATGCAGAAGACGGAAGTGTACTGCTTTTTCCATTCAAGAATGTAGCAGTCATAAGAAGTTGTAAAGTGGACAAGCGATCATTTTAATTAAATGACATCTACCAACGTTAGTTGGCTGGTGGTTGGCTCTCGTCTTCAGTTTGAAATGATATTGATTTTTATTAACATCTTCTTTGCTGCCACTAATTTTTTTATATCGTCCTTGAACGATAAATGTTTTGAAATTTTAGTAGAAGGCAAGTTAAATCCTAATAAATAAATGGAACAAATCTCCCATTCTGATTGTTAAAATTGGTATTTCTTAGTGTGATGTCTGTGCCATCACCAAGAATTGCTGTAGTTATGCCTCTTATCCCCCACTGCCACCCCTCTCAGTCAAGACGTAACAGTCTAGACGCCGTGATGGCCACCTTCCCCAGCGAGAGTTGTAAGGCCACTACACGATCATCCGTTAATTCAAAATCACATGTCAGAAAGCCTAATTTTATACACACAAATTACTATCAAAATATTAGCATATGATACATCATTTTAATCCTCTTTCATGGTCTATCCATTTCTGAGCAAAATATATAGTTCCATTTAAAATCGAAGATGATTAAATTTCGAAAATTAAAATAATATAAACAATTATCCACGGCTTGTCACTTGCTCCCATGAATCACATTGTTCAGCAAAACATGCATTTCGTTATCCTGTAATGTTTAGAAGTTGTCGGGTGGTACCCCCGTTTATATAATGACATTACAACTGCATTCTGGACAAGGTAAATCTGTACTACTTTGTAATTTTATTTTTTTATTTTTGCGTGTAATCTACTTCCTCTGTAGGTGTGAAAGTGTGTGTAAATATATAGCAGCATATATATATATATATATATATATATATATATATATATTAATAATACACAAGTATATAAATATATATATATATATATATATATATATATATATATATATTTTACATTAATACATACATATAAATATATATATATAAATATATATATATATATATATATATATATATAAATAATAATACACACACTTTCTCTGTAAATATTGGGAGTAAATAAAAGATTATTTAGAGAGGAATGTATGTAATGCTGTATAGTTTAATTGATGTCGAGATTTTAATGGAAATACACCTTTGGGGTCTTAAGCTCAAGAGAGGTTGTTATTATTTCAAAACGTCCGTCTCTTCAAGGCTGTCCGTGTGTCCGCTCTGTCTCGTCTGTTTTTCTGGTGAACACAGTGTGTAAACTATTTGTAACTTGCTGAAATTGACTTTGATTACATTTGGCCCGAATCGAGGTCTGCAATTTTAAATAATTCTTTAAATTTTGAGGTTAATTTAGTTGAAGCCCCTGGGATGCTTTTTTTCAAATTTTTAAAACGGCTTGAAGTTTCTCTTTAACGTACATAACTACAGTCGAACATCCCCAACGTCGTAAACTTTCGAACTCTTAGGGCTTTGCGGTCAGCAACGTTACAGGGAAACTGTAACGATTCCACTGAGCTATCGGGGGTGGCGGCGCGCATTTCTGTTACAGCGCACATTGAAAATCCAGACCTTGGTCGAACCTCAGGACTTCTTGAGCTCACCGGACATTGTCTTCCACCCACGCTCTGTCTGGGCCTTTCTAGTCGTAATCCCTTGGGGAGATTGAGAATCGGCTTTGTTCTTTTGGCTCCATTGCTACACCAGTGATTACCACGATACTTGTGCAATAACATTTCAAAAATCGATAACGTTGGAAATAGTTACTATATAATAATAAAAATGGCCTAGAGAACAATAGAGAACATCGAAACAATTACAAATATATATTTTTTTAAACTTTACATGTTTTAATTTGGGAAAATGCGAACATTAATCGATCAAAGCAAATTTGGGGTGAAATACAAGAGAATTACAACAATATGAATTCGGGAATGTTCAGAAACACTAAATACGCTATATTTGTTTGTTGTTATTATTAATCAACGCCCAATTCTAGTTGCTGCGAACACCCTCAAAAAATGTGATGAAAGTTCCACAGAAAAACAATCTTGATGCAATGTACCTATTTATACATTTAATGTAATACTATATGATGACACACGAGTGAAAATTGCATTCGTGAGTGTAATTACATAGTATATAGTTGATTCAAAAGAAAAAAATCCGATGCCTTTGAGTTAAAATATTTCGTTAAAAAGTACTTTGTGTGAAGAACATTTAAATTTACAAAGAGTATATATTTGTAGCACGAATAGTAACACAAATGATTTTTGTTACAACTTACTAACGATGTGTGCATATGTAAGTTTGTTCACTTTTTAAGATGTTAAAATAACATAGATGAGATGGCAAGGTATAATCAAACAGAAATAGGATTTCTTAGAGATTATTTGCTAGGTTTCTTTGAAACTAATTCTTCTATGGGGATTGATAAGCATTTTATGGATGGATACGCACCGACTTCCACTCCCAAAAGTTGTTTTAATCAGTCTTTAGCTTCATCCTTAATATTTTTTCTCATGCATTCTGCATTTTATTAGGAATTTCTTCGTTGACCATAAAAGATGAAAGTCGTATGGTGTCAAGCCAGACCTATACAAAAAATATTCAATGATAGTTTACTTCTACGGTACCGCATCAACAACCATGTTGGCTCTGAAATGACCCATTGTCGTGGAAAAGTATGAATGCTCAGTAAGCTCAATCGCTTGTTTGATAGCCTTATACAGAGTTTCCTTCTACGGTATTCTAGTTCCTTGCAATGTCAGTAGAACTATCCACCTACCGAAGAATGTCGTTAGCATAGTATTAGTGGCTGACAACTGCACTTCCAAATTTTTGGATTAGGAAGTACTATCCCTACTATCACTTGTGATTGTCCAATTACGCCAAAATCTCCTGAAAGAGTAAACATCGAATAGGACTTTTACATGTCTTGGACTTAAACTCTAATTAGTAAAATATAAAGATTAGAATTGAAAACACACAGCACCACATGATCATTTATAGATTTCTATTGCAAATTGAGTCATTTACACTTGCAAACAAGGCTTCACGTAGCCAAGGCATTTTCTTATCATGCATTGCACTAAGGTTGAAAGTGGTTTAGTGTGAATCAGGATGCTATTGCCTGTTTACTCGTTATCAAATATCACCAAAGAGCAATTTGAATTGAAACTTATGACAAAAATGCCGTGAATGTGAAGATGTAAATTACCACGTTTGACGTAGTAACGCTGCATCATTTATGTTTTATAGAAATTCTAACTAAGAGTTAACGTTTTCCTATGTTTCTGGCAATTTTTCGATGACAATCTCATGTTTTATCTTAGGTGCGAAATCTGACATCTACCGCCTGAGGTAGCTCAGAGCATCTGCTTATGTCACTGCAGTGCCTCTGACGGGATAGATAGCTAGGTCAAAGTTAGCCGGACAATACTAATGCCCGGCATTTCTGATCTCTTGATTTGCGTGGTTTCTCCGATCAATAACAAGCGAATTCCAAATTATTACCTAATAAATTGATCACAGACCGCTTGCGATCTTTCCTTTATCTTCTTGTCCTAACCTTACCTCTTGCTCTTATTCGCTCTACACTTACGACGCACTACACTAGCACACGTCTCAGGAGACCAGTCGGCAACTTAGAGCTTGCCTGCTGGCGCGGTGTCCCGATGGTGCGATTTATTGATTGATTTTTCATGTTTCTGGGCGCGTCAACTGCTCTGGTCATTAGTCCCGTTAGTGTAGTGCATGTTTTTCTCTGGAGATGGAGGTGATCTTCCCCCACTGGATAGCGAGATCCGGCACCGACCTACCGTCGGCTGTCGGGATACCCCTAACCTGGACTCTCCCACCAGTGGGGCACCGCCCCAGCCGGACAAGCTCTAAGCTCCCGACCTGTCTCCTGGAATACGTGGTGGTGGAGTGCATGTTAGTGTGTGTGTAAGGGGAGAGGATAGGACAAAGAATGGGAAGGACAGATTGCGCGCGGTCCTTTGCCCGTGTGATAGGGTATTCCGGCATTCGCCTGGTGTTGATCGGAGAAACCACGGAAAACTACCGATAGAGCAGCCGACGCTAAGATTCTCCTCCAGAGAGCGACTGAATTCGACCTAGCTGAAAAGCTAGTATCGAAAATCCTGCCGCCGTGGGGAGTGGGAACCTAGGACCTCCCAGTCAGACGCGCTGCAGTGACATCAGTTGATTCCCTGAGCTACCACTCCCGGTCCGATGGTGAGAGATACCTGATTGGCAGCAAGGCGAAGATTAGAACGGCGCCGGATATCACCACCCAGCCGTGAATATCGCTACCACCTCACGTGGAAAAACATCCACTTCGCTTGAGTGACTAATAACAAAAGCTGTTGACGAGCGCGAAATCAATCAATCAGTAGTGACATCTCCAAATACTTTAATTCGAGAACGCTAAAGCGCAAAAGTTACAGTAAATACCCACGAACGTCGATTGGTAACAAAAGCAACACAACATTCAGCTATATCCTTTTAGAAAACTTTTAATGCAAGTCAGTCTCTTGCAATAAGCCGAGAGACAACTGCAAGTGAGCTTGGAGCGAGATACCACAGTAATTCCGCTTCCAAGCCAACTGTATTCTCTTCGTCCGCCACAATACAATTCTCGTCGGGAAAACGCTGTTGAAGTACCAATTGCAGAAGGGCAATCAGAGGCCATGTAACGTTATTCGTTGCTGCAATTCTGCTTTCTCAATGCTTCCGACGCCGCCGCCATATTTCCCGCCAACGTCTCTGACTACTTGGACATGGCCTTAACAGCTTCTGCCTCCCCTCGCTATTTTCTCTTTCTTCGCTATTATTATTGTCCCCTATCCTGCCACCTCTTTTTCCTACTCTGACTCCTCTTGCTCTACCTCCTCTCCTTTTAACTCTTATTCCATCTCTTCTTTCTCTTACTTCTCTGTTCTACCCCTTCCCCAATTTTACCTCCAACTTCTCCTGTTCTACCTCTTCTTCCTTTGTCACCTCCTTCTGTACCTACTTTCTATTTCCTCCTCTCCTTTTTCCTCCTCGTTTTCTTTGTACCCTCTCCTTCTTGTCGTCCATCGTCAACGCCACTGCTATCGCCACCGTTACCCTCAACGCGCGGTCAACATGGACGAGGAGGGTCGGCCGTTTCAGCGCCGTGTACATGTTTGCACAGCGCAGGGCGTCGTGTCGACGGCTATTGCGGGGCTGGCTGAGGCGGCGGCTTCCGCAGTGGCGGTAACGATTATGGGGCAGCAGCTGTCAATGATGCACGAGAAACAATGGGTCATGCCGTTATAGGTGAAGGTGGCGATGGTGGTGGTGTTAGTTTCTGTCTGGTTGCATTGGAAGTTTCGTACATGGTAGCGATTAACATAATTTCTTAATATATCTGTTTATTTCGTTATTAATGCACGTACGGCTTTGAATTATCTCCACCTCGCGTATAAACCTCCACGTTCCTCAGTCTCGCCCTCTTTCTTTAGACCACTCTCAACCGATCATTCTATGCCTTGCTTCCACATGTGACTTGACAGGCACTTTGTCTCCTACTTGTGTTTGGGAGTGGTACTCCAACATTTTCCCGCCACGTTGCGTCGTCCGTCCGTTTAGGTGACTGTATTTGATGCATATATAATCGGTGCTACTGATGACATTCTTTCAAGTCAACATATCGTCAATATCACCATTATAATTTCAAGTTTTTTCCTGAGGTATATGACGTATGCCGTGGTTGGTCGCTGTTCGCCGAATAACGAATATGTAAAGCCACTTTACAGGCCTATTCACAATGCGAACATAAATGTAAGCATGGAGTTAACATAAAAGTTAGGAATGTCCATAAGCGGATTCATTCACAATACGTTCGCTTAAGCATAACACGTAAGACGTTAACCAAAACATAGCAAAGACCCATCATGACAATGAACATACCTAAAAACCTTTCACACCAATTAACTTAAGCTGCAAGTTCAAGCTTCTGTGTTATGCTTTGTCAGAATAAGAAATGAACCAATCCATACGTTACTCAAAACGAGTATCGAAATAATCGATAGACGAACTAACGCAATCCATGGCAAAGAGTCCCATCATGGACACGTCGATATCTCGAAATCCATTCTCACATCCAACCAATAGTAAACTAGAATATTTCCCAGCCAATAGAAACTCTTAATTTGCTTACGTTTATGTTCGACATTGTGAATACGACATTGTGAACGTCTGTTTGTTGTGCTTATGTTTGTGTTTGCATTGTGAGTGGCCCGGCTGCAGCCTGCCGTGGCCGGGAGCATGTTACACACCCTACGCCGCGGCCGCCGCTGGCTCGCCCGCGCCGCCCCACCCCACCCACCCGCCCCCGCTCGCTTCGCGCGGTCAACGTCTCCGGCGGCGCGTCGGCCATCTGGGCCAGATGGGCGGTGACATTTGGAAGAGCCGACGCGTCGCGACGGGACGGACGAATAGCGGCGCCAATTTGGGCCGCAAACGGCCTCTATGCGACGTCGCTCGCCGTATCTCACCTTCGGCTGTCGGTGGGCCCCCGCCGCCCCGCCCGCGCCGTCCGCGCGCGGCCCGAACGGCCGAAAGACGCGACCCAAGACTAATCGAACACGAGGAATTTCAAAGACCACATAGCTAAAATAGCACACTTTCTCGTAAGAAATTAGATGAAATGGTAGGCATTATTTTATTCGTTTACTTTATAACCAGGGGCGGGATTTTGAAAACCCCAAAAACATCTAAAAATGATCAATGAAATGATTTTAAAACGCTTTAAAAGTGCACTAAAACCCAAAAAGAAAATGACGTAAATTTTTAATCAATACAGTTCGGTTGAACAGCTCAGCTGTTGGATACATACTGATGTAATCCAGGCTTCTTCCATTCGTTCGAGTGAACTCAGCTAGAAAACATTTGGTTTGGCCTGTTATTTACCAAGAAATCTGTCTTTAGGTATCCCTAAATCGGGCGAACCGGCAATGGCACTGGTATACATCGCAAGAACTACATACAGGGCTGTCAAAACAATTTCTGAGCAAAAAATTTGGGAATAGGCTTGAGAAATCGGACGAATATTTATTCCATCCGTCAATATTATTTGAAGCAACTACATTTAAAATGATATTAAAATCATGAAATCAGAAAAAATGCATTAAAAATGACGAAAGAATAAAAAGATTATTAGTCAAAATTGAAAAAAAACAAAATAATGATCTATAAAATGGTCATTCCTTTTGTCATAACATGAAATGAATGTCTATATTTAAACGGCATTGTTCTAAAGGAAAAAACATTTCATTAAAATCCGCCCCTTATACTTTTTGACTAGACTAAAACCGTGTAGACTTTTTTCATTGTTGAACAGATCCATGATAGATAGTTATTACCCAAAATTTGAGTTTATTTTGATGACCAATCCGTGGTTATCTCTAAGCAGTCCCCTCTTTCCATTCATCATTGTATTTTTCCAATTTCTAGCCATATGGTAACTAATACCTGTCTGATTCTCTGTCCTTCAATGATGTATACCCACTCTCACAGAATATGGGCGATGCCCTGTGCGGCCAAATCTGGCTTTTCCACAGCTTGGACAACCATCGCTGGACACTTGACCAATCCTGGCGTCGAGGCGTATCCGCCTTATCATTGGCTTTTGCTCCAAGTTTCAGACACGTCCCCTTCCCCCTCGAAGATTTTCCTCCTAGTTATCTCAAAGGGGCGGAGAAATTCTGAGGTCAGTGACGCTGCCTCGCTAACGGGGAGCAGGGGTAACAGGAGAGGGAGGGGTGAGAGGAAGAAGAGGAGGTAACGGAGAGGTACAGAAACGAAACGGATTGGTGCGCGCGGGCGAGGACCCACCCCGCCAATTGCACGGGACGTTGGCCTGAACCCCGTGGACGCTGACGAACAAGGGGCAGCGGTCACGGGATGGTCGTGACATTTTTATCGAGTTCTTACCATGAAAATTAACTCTAATTTATGGTATCTAATATTTGAAAAATTGGCAGATTAAATTAATAGTATTGAAAGTTTTGTTTCTTACAAACTATTTTAAAATGCTAATGGTTCTAAAGCAAAACACTAATTATTACATAATCTTTTTCGAAACACACAATATAATACATTTACATAATATAGACATCCTATCAAGCAAATTGAAATTCATGTTCACGTATTTAAAAACTTGTATTTTGACATTATTACGCCTTTTTTAAAGGGAAATGCAACAATACACACATTTTATTACGCATTATGAAAATGTAATCGCTCCTTTTTTTCTATATGAGCAGGTATGCAAACAGTGATTTCGTTAATCAATTAAAATCACTCCCGGGTGTCCAAATAGATTATCATTGCAAAATTGTATTAATATTTTTGACTATTTAAAATTGATGCAATTTTATAGTGATAATGGTAAAAAGGAACTAGGGAACCTTCATTAGAAATTTTTTGAAAATATAATTGTCTTATTCTTCATATATTTTTCAAAAGTTACTATTTTCTGTTACACTGCTGAGAAGATTATATCTATCCTTCCAGTGATATTTTTATTTATTTATTTATTTATTTAAGGTAATATACAGGCAACAGTACAAATCTGATATGAATAGGCGCTAACATAATTAATTATTTTCAAAATATCACATTGCATATATTAATAGAAATTGTAATAATTGATATCTTTAATAAATAGCTAATAATATAAAAAACAAATTTTAATTCTTTAATTTCAAAATCTACACTGAAGTTAAATATTTTCTTAAATATTTTTGAATAACCACGTAGTAAAAAAATAATAAATTTGAAAACCTTAAAAGTTACGAATCAATGTAAGTTTTTTAAAACGAGCTGTTAAGAAAAAAAAAACTTGTTTGAATAAACTTTCAAGAGATTGAATATTTAGTTAAAAATTTCAATTTCCCGGACAATTTTAAATTTTAAATATTTAAGGAAACAGTGTTTCCGAATCGTATTATCTTTCCAATTTATGTTAGGTTTTGTATGACCCCAAAAACAGTTTCTGGAGTGTTTAGTTCGATTCAAGAAGATCTCCGCATCAAACACCCGGAAACCTTGACACGGTTATCGATATTGAAGTAAGAACTGTTTTTATTCACAGGAAACACACCGTCCTTGTTTTCTAATGATTAATGTAAATAATTTTAGCCATTGTAAGATATAGCATGACAAAAAATTTTGTGCTCATAAGATCCCAATCTTGAATGCATATCGAACCTGAAAACACATTTGGTTTTAGATCAACACGGAAAAACACAAGAGTTCAATGAGATCACAAGTTCTCAAATCTGAAAACTAAACTACAGTCTTTATTATTTTCACGAAATGAAACTTCATACCTTCTTTAATAATATAAAAGAACTTGTATTGTGCTCAAATATCTTTTCAACTACATAGTGCAATATTATTCAAAATTTTCTGAAAATTTGTATAAAAGTCAGTTAAAATATTTTTATTAATTACAAGATTAAAAGAGGAAAAACAGTAAAATGACTAATTTTAAATGAAATAAATGACTAAGACAGTGTTACACCAAAAAGCAAAAATTAGTTATAAAGATGTTAAAATCATCCCTTCACGCATATTAGATTTATAAATCCATAGCTAAGAAAGTTTAAAGAGTTTGGGAGGACAAGCCAGCATCTCCTCTATAGTCAACAGTATGCCTTCTTTCGGCTCTTTCATTATCGCAGTGCACAGGAGCATCTACAGTAAGGTCTGTTCTTCATTTCTGGGGATAGGGGTGGGTAACTGCACGAGATGTCGGGAGAAGTGGCAGTCCCCGACCCGAAGGTGAATAAAATTCTTGCCGGGGGCTTGGGAGCCACGGGACGACCACGACAAGGGTCTTATGATCCTTGTGAGTTTAAAAAGTGTTCTGCCACTCTGTTTGCACTCAAATGCAACGTTGGATAAAATCTTGGTAGAAGAGTAGATATTACCATAAATATGTCTTTCTGGCCTCGAGGCCAACTTTACTACCTAGTCAGAGGTTTTTTTCCATTATCCCACGTCCCGGGACACAGGAAAAACGTAATTCAAATGATGGAGAATTAAGCGAATTTTCGATGTATTTGATTTTGGGATATATGATGTCAGAGGTTTACTAGGAGAGAAAGAGGAAATGGACGACAAGGCGTAGCTTCCTGGGTTGAAGGGCCGGGTTCCGCCTGGGACATAGATGGGGTTCGTGATGTCCTTACGTATTCTCCCTACAAAAAACCCCAAACATAAAAATCACAGTGGTCGTTTATGACCTAGTGTTAAAAAGAGACATTAAAATATATACAAAAACAACAACTTCCAATTGTCAAAAAAAATTTACATATTTGAATCGCACTTTCAAAATCGTTGCCTAATAAAACCTAAGGACTTTTTTTCCCCTGGGCAAAATAGTATTAAAAAACGGAAATTTATTTAATCAAAATGAAATTTTCATATATGGTCAGCTAATTCGATTATTATTTATAACTAATATTCATCTCTCTCAGAGATTTCCCACAATATTGCAATGATATTTCATTGTAGCCAATACATTTTTTATTCACACTTTCTCTATTTCGTTGGTAAAATAAACATATTTATTAAACTGAGTACCACTGAATTTAATAATGTTCTTTCATTCAATATTTCCATAGTTTTTTAAGCTGAGGAACAGTGACGAAAATAAATTGGCCAAATTTATTGATTAAGATTCATTAAATATTTTACTTTATTTTACATTCTCGAATCCCCTTTACAGAAACAATGATATCAAGTAAAAATGGTATTTAGGGTTTTAAGGAAAATTCGGCTTTTGAAATCACGAACCCCAAAAAATTTTTCCCAAAAAGACTCGGAACATGTATTTTTTTTTAGACTCGTTGTAGGAAAAGGACCTGTGTACGCATGGTACCAAAAATTAAAACATTACTGACTTTAAATCAATGTATTCTTTTTAAAAAAATTGATATTATACTAGCAAGTTCATTGGGATTCTGAATCCAATGAGAATCCAATATTTCTGGAGGGTATGTTACATTATGCTCATATTGCATTTTGAAACTTTCTAAAAACAAGTCTTTTTTTTTACTTTACACTCTTCATTCGAATACACTAAAACCGTTATTACAAATACTGTAGTAAATGTAACCTTTGATTAATATCTCTGGGATTTTCAACGTTTCAATTACTAATCTGTTTCAAATTTCAGAACTCTTTACTTTTTCTTCTCGGTATAACTAATTCTACAAATGAAGTTATAAAAAATTGTATAAATGTTTCCAAATTTAGAAAATTGCTTTGCAGTGAAAGCATAAAATTTTACGTAAACCCATAATCTAAATTCTCTCATATATTGATCAATTGACTTTCTTTTTAAGGGAAAGTAGAGAAAGTTACGTAATGCTACGCGAAAAACGGCGAATTGTCTGCAAAAAAACGCATATTACAGGCCTTGACGAAAAAATGGATAAATCCACTTGCTAAATTTAGAAAAAATCCTCCAAATCGTGTGTGGCCAGAATCCATGTTTTTGGGTGGTTGATGGGAAAAAATCGACTGACGGTAAAATGTCTGCCCGTCCGTCCCTGAACAACTAGCGGCTAAACCGTTCAGCGATTTTCACCAAAATTGATACTCTAATCGATCTTGATGTCGTAGCGCCTTGAATTAAAACCCATATTCAATTAGGGAAAGGTATTTACAGAAGCCCTGGGACGTATTTCAAGTGTTCAAACAAATGGCTCCATAATTTTTATTACATTTTATGGTTGGATAGTGAAGTGCATTTAAGAGAATATTGCAGGTCTCATGTTCGTTGAAAACTGATTTTCGTAAGTATTCCTACAAGTAAAATATTGAAATTTGAGTTTTTTCCCCTTGATAAACTTTTCCTTAAAGATAAGATTTAAATAAGATCAGGGCAATTTTTAAACTTTTAGTATTTTCAGCATAATTTTCCCGTGAAAATAGGGTGAGAAAGTACCGCTGTTTTAGCATCACAGTATTCTTTAAAACTGTCCTACTCTAGACATTAGGCTCTTCCGAATAATTGCAAGCCCCTTTCCAGTTTTATTATGACAATGGTACTGAAGTACGCATGAGGAAAAGTAAAATATTGTACTTTCTTTCTATAGAAAAGTTCGCATTCTATTAAAATATAATTATATTATATTAATATATTTAATTTTCCCTATATTATACATTTTATATTATATTATATATCACAGTATATTTAAACTTAAAAAGGTTGACTTCTAAAACAAAAAAATATATTGAAACGATTATGTTCTATTTAGAAAGGTTTTATTATGTTTAACTACTTTTCTAAGTGGCAATGAAACAGAAACCCTTTAGCCGAATGGTTAACGCATGGTACGCTGTCAGTTTCTAACGTTGTGAGTTGAACCCAGAGATAATTTTTTTCTTCTGTTATGGTGTGATTTCAGAGTAATATGTCCAATATTTTGTAATTAATATTAATTTTTAAAAAGACTTGGCCGTAAAAGGGCCCAGCAATTACGACGACCAGAAACCTCCGTTCTGTACTATCTGACCGGGGCGCTGGTCGTCCTATTTTCGAGGAACTCTATATATTTTTGAAAAGGGAAAAAAGTTAATTTTTCAAACCACAAAATTGAAAATAGAAAATCTTATTTTGTTGAAAACTTTTTTCCCAATTCATGTAATAGTATAATTTGGAGCAGTGACTTTAAGAAGAAAGTATGTGCTGTTGTAGTACAACTACTTCGTTGTTTACATTATAAGTTTTATAATTTCTTTAAGAACAATCAATCAACTATTTGCAGATAATTAAAATATTGTTAGCATTATATCATTCAAGTTTAGGTTACAATTTTTCATGAATAACGAATGCAAATTTGCCCAAAATTTTCTAGTTGTGTTAATTGGTTTTAAAATCACATAGTTACTTCCTTAATACTACGCGGTTCTGCATTTCAGACTGGTGTTTCACGACGAGTTAAGTTCAGTCTTATCGCGTAATGGGAGATCCCCTTTTAAGATATGGGAGGGGCAAGATAGCAGTTCAGGATAGAAGCTACTTCATGAGCCCTACACAAAAGACATTCGAATCGAAATATTTCTAACTAGAATCAACTATAGAATAGTATCGCGCTGATGATTCCACTTTCTTATCAAGAATGTGAGTTGCTGTAACCTGAAGTAAATGTTGTACATCATAAGAACAATAAATTTCAAGATAGAATTCATTCTACAACACCCCTCATCGGTGCTGTAAGGTGCCTCTGTGATAGCTCCGTGGATTACACGCGTAGTAGATAGAAAGAATGGACGAGATCAAATCCTGAATATTTTTTTTTTTACCTGATGCCTAGAACACATTAATCATATCATCACGAGGAAAACATTCAAAATTCTTGCAAAGAGGAACAAACTTGTTTTGTAAACGATAATGTGATTATATTAAGATTGTGTGGTATCTTGTTTCGCAATGTGACGAACGAAATTTGGAAGAGATAGCTCAAATATAACAGTGCTCGATTGAATATCATTATCATATTTTGGTAATCGTTAGAAATAATATAAAAAAGTCTGTACCAAGTTGTATAATCACTAGAAATTTTACATATTTAACAGTTCTAGAGATAATCAGAATCCTTAACAAGTCTGTGGGTTTATTATAAAATTTTGCAATAAAGGTAATTTCTGTTTTTTTATTAATTGAAAAGGAATATGTCTTTACACGTTTAACAAAGTTCCTTAGAAACTATAGAACTCATTAAAATTACCATTTTGTGTCTGTCCTTGTGATAAAATGCTAACAGAACGCATCCCTAATTGTTTTGTAAAATTATAATTTTATTTCTTTTATGGTCTTCTTAAAATTTTTTAATATGTAAGTCTTCGGTAGGTGGAGCCACATTTCAAAATAGAACTCCAAAACATAATAAGTCGATTTGACGTGGTCATGTGAAAGAAATAAATATTGTTTTTATTATCATCTCCATTTTTAAAAAAAGAATGTTTGATGGCTTATTTTTTAGTGCGGGGTAGACTGAGATAAGTGGTGACCATTCAATCAGCCCCAAATTCACAAAGATAATAAGGAATTTTAATTATTTAGTTATATCCAATGATTATTCGCCATGCTTGTAGGTGATCCAATGCACAAATCACCTGTCATTTAGTCTCAATATGGGAAAAAAAAACAAGGAGGGGGAATTTCGGATCTCAAAATGTCTGGGATAAAGTCGTTTTTTTAAATCTAAATATTAAATTTATTATAAAATTCATAAATATGATAACGAGTTAGATAAATAAATATATTATCATGTATTTTAAAACATCAGTTGCCCTAATATTGCTTTTTCCAGAATTGTACTGCTTGAGAACAATATGTTTAGAGAATATGATTTCTATTACGTCTTAAATGTTACCTCAGAAAAAATGGAGAAATTACAGAACAAAATTTCGTATTCGTAGATACATTAAGGCTTGCAGATTTGAAAAACCAATAACTCTCTCTGTAGCTGAAATCGTTTGACACCGGGTTTTAAATCGGAGGTATTGATGATCGAGTTCTGCGCGATGCCTTTTCTTCTGTTCCGCGTTCTGTTTTACCTAAATCTGAGAATTAAAAGATAAGAATGTTTGGGAAAATACTTGTATTTATTTATTGCTTATAAAATCTTTGCTGAACTTTTATACTATATAATGTGTAATTAGGTTGATCCCGCTTTATTACAAATATTTATACAAATGTGTATTTATTTATATTTAGTTAGTAAGAATTTAACCTAACCTCGCTTGGAATTAAGATAGTGAACGTTTTGACATACATTTTTCATTCACTTCCAAAAGTTTGTCACAACTCTTTCACTTTTATGGAAATGAAATATGAGGAAATGTTTATCCGTTCGTTAGTGATATCCATATTGGACCTGATAACCGTTAATTGAGTACCTAAGATGTAATTCCCTTCGGGCAGGAATCAAACCCGCATCCTTCGATTTACGACCAGTTGCTCTGACCACTGAGCTTCCGAAAAATGCGTTTTACAGTTGGTTCTTGGGCTCGTGTATTCCCCACGCATTTGATATTTGTCACCGCTGTCATCATTTACGTAAGTCAATATGAGGAAGGTTTGGACCTAAGTAATTGATATCAAAGTTGTGACTTTACACAACGTCGTGCCCAGATTGTGACAAATTACTCTTTTTTTCTTGATTAGATAAATACATTCATATTTTGCAATATGAATCATTTATGTAAAAATAAACTCACCTTGAAATGACAATCAGTAATGCAAAAAAGTTCTCAGTACTGTTTTTTTTATCTCACCTTTGGAACTGCTGTAAACGTTTAGATGGATTTTGAACTATGATAATTCGTTATCTCAGCACAAAACAAAACTTGTACTTCTCGTTTTACTTTCTCGTATACGCACGAATATACGTAGTATAAGAGTATATTCGTATGTGACGTATATCGTAGTATATTCGTGCGTATACGTAGTATACGAAAGTTATGTAATACAAGGAAAATCGATTTCGCGATTAAACGGTAATACACTTTTGGAGTCGAGAAAGTGGTTTTATCCAAACCGTCCGTCCATCCGTCTGTGATCACTACTAGCGCCTAAACCACGTGATCCTTTCCAAATTGAAGAAACCCTGTTTTTCTGGCTGTATTGAAGCTTGGAAATTTTTAAAAAACTTTGAAATTTGGGGTACTTTACATGAAGCCTTTGGACATTTTCAAAATTTTCAAAAACGCTCCTAATTTTCTGGTAAGAATAGAGGGAAAATACACTTAGAAGGATGACATAGTTCCAATTTTCATGGTTAACTCTGAATTTTCGAAAATTTTAAAAGTTTGAACATTTTGGGCGTCTTCCTACAACTACAAAATTAAAACAGATTTGTCTTTCAAATGAAATTTGTTGTCCATATTTTGTTCTTGCATAACAATCATTTAGGCTTTCTTGAAATGAAAGCATTTTCGTCAAAAGTGCAAATTTAAATTTTAAAGAATGGTTTGAAATGCAAACTGCAATGAAACCGTATTTCTTTTCTTACTATTAAAACGTTTTAAACCAATTTTGCGAAATCGTACTTTTACTGTTTCTTGTTGCAAGCAACATTCCTCTCTTCAGCTAGAAAAACTCAACAAGTATCACTCGTCAACACATCCCTAATATGTAAAACATTGTATAAGTGACTGCGGGAGTGACGCAGTAGTTCAGGTGCTTGTTTGAAGAACTGGAAGACTCGAGTTCACGTCCTGGCCTGTTCATGCAACTTTATTTTTGACTATTGTGAGATTTTAATTAATACTTTTCCTTTCAATAATTTAAGGTATGCATTTAGGTTGTCGTTTGAGAGTTTTCAAAACGAATGAAGTGGTAATAGTGTAACATTTGTTATATATTAAGAAAACTTTACCAATAACACGAGAAAATAAGAGTTTATTTTATATAAATGTGAGTAGATGAACAAAAGATAATAACTGCGTAATGATTGGTGATTTTCTTGAAGTCAATAAATGTTTCTTAGATTATAGTATTTACTTGCAGAATTGGATTCTGAATGTCGGGCGTGTCGAAACTTGTCCCTAGCCCAACGTTATCACGTCTAATAATCTCACCTTGGGCAGAGGCGATAAGGGTTGAGCGTCAGGCTGGGCCGAAGCGCCTGCTAGGAAAAAATTTCATAATACTGAACTGAAACATTCTAAGTAGAATTAACTATTTTTTAAATGCCGCGTAGATTTCTTTGCTTTCTTATTGTCTCTTAGGGTAATTTATTTAATATTTTAAATTGCAGAAGTGCGGAAAAGCAATGAGTTTGAAGACAAAATTTGAAAATTCTTAATTGAGTACGTTCACGGAAATGCTACTACGTCTGTGTTGGGAGCCCAATCGCTTAGGTGCGTGGCTTCACAATAGAGGAACGCTGTTCCAAATCCCGTACGATATCAGCGGTTTTACTTGACGAGCAATGAAAATAAATTCCTAATAACGATGTCGAGAATGTTCTAACATTCCTTTTTTTTTGAAGAAGATACGTTACAAAACTGCGGAAAGAATTTGATGTACTTTCGATTACTGGTCGTTTACCAGATCATTCACTACCCATATTTTCCTGTTCATAGGCCGTTTTTGGTTTTTAAATTGGTACGTTCGTTTCCTTCCCAATCCCTAATACGAGTATTACGTCCTTTGTAATTAACTATATTTGTGTCTCACTGTTCTTTTGTCAAGTTTTCTAGCTGAAATTTTTTCTTTGCTTTTAAAAATTAAAAAATGCTTACACTTCTACTACCAAAATATGAAGAACTAGAGGTGCTACAGAATGGGACAGACTTTCTCGTGAAATGTTTATAATTTCCTTTGTGTGGACTGGTTTTAAGGTTCTTGCCAGCTCACATAAGGTTCTTGCCGTTCTTTGCCAGCTGACATCATCGCACAAAATACATTTTTACAATTTTCTCAACTTTTCGGTTCAAAATAGCTCTTTCACAGGAATCATTGAGTTTTTTAAAAAACTCCCTCTAAAGTCATTTGAGAGCACTTCTACCCACAAGTTAAATAATTCTATACAAATCTATTCAAAATGCTCATATAAACACCCCGAGAGGGGATTTCAAAAATTACATTTGTGTAATTTTTAAAAACAATAGAATAGAGAATATCTTGTTTATGTCATCGGGTAGGCTGCATTTGGGTTTCCCCAACCAAAAATTTAAAGAAAAATTTGGAGCCGTTTTTAGAAAATCTTGTTTATGTAAATTTTAAAATTGCAAATATTGACGCCATATTGTGCGAAATCAACTAAAACTTTTAAAAAATTATGACCTTTTTAAAGATCTACTTATAAGCAACATTTCATTTGAAGCAAAAATTCTATCTTTAGTTTTGTAGTTGTAGTAAGACGCCGCAAAATATTCAAATTTTTGATTTTTCAAAATTCGATTAACCGTGAAAATTGGACATATTCTACCTTTATTAGCGTATTTTACTATAGAGTAAACAGTACTACAGAAATTTACAGAAAAAAATTTTGGGGCCGTTTTTGAAAAAATTTAAAATGTCCGGAAGGCTACAAATAGTCCTCCCAAAATTAATGAATGTTTTTCAAAATCGCATAGTTCAGCTCAGGCGAAAACGACAGGGGTTTCTTTAATTTGAAAAAATCGTATGCATGGTTTGGGCTGAGTTGTATCAGACGGACAGACGGACGTTTTGCTTCCAATTGTTTTTGGCATCACGGATCAACAAAACTGGAATTATGGCTACACCGGGTTAGAGGTCTTTTTCTCTTTAAATTTAGTAATTTTTTATTCGTTTTTCGTCCCAGAGCGCTGCAATGATTTTTTCGCAGAAAAAAGCGCGTTTTTCGCGCAGCATTATATAATATTCTCTATCTACGTATATTACTCTGTATATACGTAAGTATACGAGAATGTATTGTAAGTGTTTGTTAACATGCGTCACGCAGATAATTTAAGGGAAAAAGTTAGTGATGAAGTCGAAAAAAAAATTTTGGTTTTTAAAAACCCTGTATTTATATCATAAATATTCGATTATTAGTTGAAGTAAATATGTTTATCATGCCCCCTTTGATAACATTCTGAAGGCTACATTGTTGTGAATGATACTGATTAATAAACAAGTCCATTATTAAATATTCTTCTCAATCATTCATTCAAAGTATGCTACAACTTTTTACTAAACCATCCCAACCGCGGATCCAAAATAAAAGACTCAGGTCACGTGCCCTCTCTTCATCCTAGAAAATATTATTTTTCTCTCACAATGAACTAGTGGGAAACTAGTAATGAAGATGAAGATGAAGATCTTTTATTTATATAATATTATTTCATCAGAACATCTTTACCCTTAACTTTACGTTTTAAATACTTGTTAATTATTTTAGAGACACATAAATTATGCAAGACTGGTAAAACAAAATGTTGAAAGGTTTGATTAGGGGCATAATCCAAATAACTTAAAAAAAATTGGTGGGTATCGTTTAAGACTTCGAGAACGCTGCAAACCTTTTGAATTCATACATAGCGATTTCCGGTTTTTGGAGTCAGCGTATCACTTTAAAATAGGTTGAGAAAATTTTTTTGTATCTGTAACATTTAATCCAGAAATTAATAAAAAAATAAAAATGGAGGCTCAAAATAAATAATGTAAAAATCCGACACATGGTTGTAGGAAATCTGATATGATCTAGAACAGAAATAGTATTTTCAGTAGGAAAGGAATTTAAAAATATCGGGGTTATTATTAGAGCAGGGATCTAATAATGACTTTATTAAAAATAAGCTAGGAAGGCCAATTATTAGTAGACTTCATAATATTTTATAAAACAAACATTTTCGAAAGAAAACTAAGAGACAATATACAAGACAATGGTGGAGAGCTGTGTTACGTTGAATCGAAATTAGAATTAAAATGATGCAATAAACTCTCGGTTAACTGCTATGAAAAAGAATTTTTTGGGGACGATGTTGCTGAAAACTGTTTTGATAGAATACTAAACGAAAGAGATTAGACAGATAATAATTGAGAGGCAAGTGATTGAAAATGTAGAACAAACAACTCCATTGGTATGCTGCAGAATGCATGCTGACAGAATATCAAAAATTATATTTAGTGAATCCCTTCGAAAAAAAAAACGAGGAAGGCCCGAAATCTTTAAATTCGTCATCGATTTGACAATGAGGAGAAGAATAGAAGATGCCTGACGGAATAAAAAAAATTGGGGTGAAATTGCGAAAAACGGTCATTAGAACTGTAAAATACTCGCTTAAGAATTAATAATAATTCTTAAACCCGAAGTGGAAGATACCGGATGAAGAAGCTTATTATTATGTGCTGGCACAGAAGAGCAAGATCTGTTAATCTTTTCCGGAATACAAACCAAAAAGCAAATAACGTTCTTATTTGAAAAGATTAAATGAAAACAAAAAATTTGATTATTTTCTAGAGTTGAGTCCTTTAGATAACAAATATCAGATATTATTTTATTTGGCATTTATGATATTTGTAAACTTTGTCCATTTATCGCATGATCGCTTTTTTCATTGAGAACAACTATTCTTCCGAATTGACAGGTCGAAAAGTAAATATTGTATTTAGGTAAAAAAATGATTGAATTATGTTTTCGAAAAAATTTACGGGAGTGAAGTAAAAAGAAAATTATCACAAATAGTAAATTCACATTTTGTAAAGTTGCCAATGAGTAATGTCAATTCCACAATTAAAATCTATTTTCGATCCACCAATAACATATGTGGGGCTCTTTAACCTGAAATCTTTCGCTTTAGCGGCGATAAAATAATTCACCGGAAAGTGTTCGGCAGTTATCGACGAATGACAGAAACTGTAATTACAATAGCCAGTGGACTTCTTTAGTATTCCAAAGGCAGAATTTTTAAAAATCCAGACATTTTTTTATCATTTCTCTCTCTGGTATGCAACATGTATTCTCAAGTTAATGTTGAAATATCTAGTATCACTTTCGGGAAACCCAAGACTTAAGTAAAGGAACGATGGTGACCTGAAGATTTGGTTACGAACCAACAGCGATAGACAGATTTCTCCCTTCCCGACCTTGCATTAAAGTGGTCGCCGAATGGCGACCAAATGCCAATGAATTATAAATTTGAGGTTATTTCGTTATTATTTAGATTTTCTTGTAAAATCGTCTCTGCGTGAGATATACTATATACGAACACAAACTATGAATCAATGGGCATACATTTTAAAACGTTACATTGTAATATAGTAACAATGCGTTTCAACAATAATAAATATTGTAGTTATAGTTTTTTAAAAATTTAACCTTAATTCATATTATAGTACTTTAATTAAATTATTTATAAATATTTATAACTTAAAAGAAATTTTTCCCAAATAAAAAAATTAATTGCTTATTTTTTACAATATTTATTAACAATTCATTAAAAAATTTTAAATATCAGTGCAATATTACTGAAGATGGGTTTGTGAACACATATCCAATAAATTGGCAATTTTGTATGAAATGTAAAAATGTATGAAAATAGAGAAAATTTTATTTTACAATATTTTACAGAAGAGGATCCCTATTCATTTTCTAACGATTATCGTGAAAAGATTTCCAAATTTGACAAAATTTTGAAACATTATTAACAATTACAATTTTGAAATAATTTATGACAGGAGAATCTCTAGTGATTCTTAATGGATTAGCAAAAACAGTGTTTGCATAGGTCTGCTTATCTAGAAGAAGGGTGTAACATTCCGATGACGTGTAAAACTTTGTGTGCATTGCTCGTCTCGAAAATAAAATTATCGTAATGTAAAATATACTTGCTATAATAATATAAATATATTAATTTATTGCGGGAAAACATACATAAATTACATGTAAGTAATATATTTATATGGGGTGTGTGTGTGTGTGTGTGTGTGTGTGTGTGTGTGTGTGTTCCTCAATGTTCACGCAATAGACAAAAACTGGTGTTTCTACCTTTGCAAACATTAAGATATTAAAATGTTATATAAGAGTCATATGTCGGTTTTGATTCTCACGCAAAATCCTCAAAGACTAGGTATCACATATGATTTTAATATTTGCGGGAAAGAACTCCATGTAAAATGCAATCACCCTAACGTTAGATCGAAGAGGTAATTAATTGTGATCCCAAAACAAAAGATCAAAATCATTCATTTGCTTACAGCTGCACTTACCAATCATAATGTCTGCAGTAGAAAACTTTCATTGTGACTAAATGAACTTAAATACTTCAAGTTTATTTAGTATTTTAAAATCAAAACTATTTAATTACAATATTAATATCCGTAAATGCAAATTATTTGCATTTTATATTAAATATTACAATAATAAACGACGAAATGTAGACATGGAGCTTAATAGTCGTTGTCCAATGTTATGTTTTGCAAAATACCCTTTTTATAACAGTTTTAAAATATGTTTTTACTGGGAAATTGCATGCCTTTATTTATGTAATTAAATGTATATACAAAAATTTATGTAAAACTGTTGGTTGATTTAATATTTATATTCAAATATTTACTATAATATAACTCGCCATCACCGCCATTTTGTAATGTTTAAGATGAATAGTCCCGCCTCCCTGAAATGAAGCTAAAGCGGATTGGTCAGCTCGATCCCGCAGGGCGGGGCAGGGGTCGGAAAACTCTGGTAAAGTTCGGCTCAGGACATCGCCCATTTTTTGTGCAAGCGAGGGTACACGTGTTCGTCAAATGTTAAACGAGCTTTAAGTCAACACCGTAGGAATGTGGTTTATGATTATCTCTCACCAAACCCTTCATATAATATTTACATTTTTGGACCTCCATTAATTTGCTTATGCTCGTCGTATGTTAAACTAGCTATAAGTCAGAACTGCAAGAGTGTGCCTTATGATTATCTCTCACCAAGCCCTTCATAATTTTTACATTCTTGGGCCTATATTTATTTGCATGTATTCGTCGAAACTTCGAGCTGTAAGTCAAAACTGCTCATGTGACATGATTATCTCTCAACTATCTCTCAACTTTCATACAATAATTGATAAAACAATAAACACGTAAAATAAACAAAGATGGATTAAGATAGAAGTAATAAGTAAGAAAAACAATCATTACGGTCGCTGATCCAAGATTTTGGAGCCAGTGGACTGTCTCACGAGACGCTGTGTTGAAAGCACTCCTCACTCCCATCTTTCACATCTGCAAGCAATATGACTCATAGGTTCTTTCTGACGAAAAGAAGAAACTAAATTGTTAGTGTAACAAAGCATTATCTGACTTCTGCTTCAAGAAGAACATACTCGTGATACAATCTATAAACAAATAACTTCTGTAAAACTCACTTATGTAGGTGGAGAGATGACTGAATAATGAGTAGTAAAACAACTTATTTGAAACGACTGAAAATTGGAACCTTGTCATTTCAAAGGGACGACTAAGAGATAGTGGGTCTCTCGCTGTTCTGCCTTCAAAATGGCTACACTAACAAAACCCTTCCGAATCCCTACACAAAGGGACAGAAGGCAATTCGTTGATTCGCCTTCGAAAGGCAAACTCTTAGAGATGATAGAAAACCCGCTGTTTTGCCTTATGCCCATACTTTCAACTTGCACATTTTTACAAAATCCTTCCGAGTGCCTACTCAGATATGGCAATATACCCGTTATTTTGCCTTATTCCTACTCTTTCCACTCTCACATATAAAGCCCTTCCAAGTGCCTATTCTGAGAGATGGTATAAAGCCCGTTATTTTGCCTTATGCTTACCCTTTCTACTCTCACATATAAAAGTGTGCCGGAAAACCCGCTGTTTGGCCCTGGGCAGCATTGGCGCCCACTGTGCGTGGGGCAGAAGCGTGGTGCGCGGCGGGGCGCAGCCGCGAGGCCGGGGGCGGGCGGCCGCCGGGCGGGCGAGCGGGCGAGCGGCGAGCGGGCGAGCGGCCGAGGCGGATTGCGGCGGGGGGCGGGGCGCTGAACCTTCGGCCGCCCGTTCCTTGGCCTCCGCAGCGCACTCCGCCTCCGCCGCCTCCGCCGCCGCCGCACACGCCGCTCGGCCCAGGAAGTGGACGCAAGGGGTCGCCAGACGGCTTGCAGACGCAAATCAATTCCCCATACGAATGAATGAATTGCGCAACAACACTTGGGTCGCAGAAAATGGGGCTGTGGAAGAGGTGTAAAGAGTGGAGAAATATTTTTTAAGCGCTATGTATTTTTATTTTTTTATTTAAGGTCGCATCAACATAGGTCATTAGCGACCACTATTGGAGTAAACGTTGCGGTAACTGTGAAGATGAAACGAAATGGTGATGATAAGAAGTGAAAGGACGAACACAAAAACAGCCATGGGAATCGAACCCGCGCCCCTTCGGTCCGAGATCACTACGACACTACTGCCTTAGCGATCTCGGCTACCGGGCCGGCGCTTTGTGTTATTGTTTTGTCTCGGTTGGGCATTTAAACAATTTGATTTTTTGTCTGCTAAGAAACTATTTTTAAAATGCTATGAATAAAATATGAATTTAAAGCCAGGAATATACATGCCATTGGGGCGACATAATATATGAGTACGTAACGTAGAAGTGAGTTGCTAACTTCCCACCTCTGGCCTCAGAAATTTAAATTCCTCTTTTTGAACAGCAAGGCGAGCCCTGAGGTTTTCCCTACCCCTGACTGCTTGTACTGACCACAGGAATCTAACACGACGAGGTGCCTAGAATACTTTGGTGAGACAGGACTCTCTTGGCTAAAATGACCAGCTGTCTCGGTTGTGAGCAAGACACAGTCCCCGTACAAAAATAAACACCTTTAAACATGTTTCGTTCTTTCGGTGGGAATGGGAGTCTCCTTGACACGGTTTTCCCAGGCACATTCTCATCATGTTTCCACTAAAATACCATTTGCCTCGTGGTATGTCAATAACGTATTGGTTATTACGCAACCACGTAAATGAAGTAGCTATTTTGTAATAAGATAATAATATGGAGGTAATAGAATATCCAAATGATAGGGCTTTTACAAGTGACAGCTCTCCGGTGGATGATAATTTTCTCGAAGAAGAACAATTTGTCAAAAATAATTACTACGTTGCCTCGACCACAATGTGCTCGTAAAATATATCCACGGAGCTCTTTCGACGTCACCAACTCGACGTGATCCACACATCCGCTGGTTATTAAATGTGCGTTGAAGATGTTAGGGCAGTTTCCTTCCTTCAAAACAGGAGAGAAAATCGCTGGTTGCTGTCTTATATCTAGCCGTTTCCTGAGGTTCTATCTCCGGTTTTACGAAGTTTAATTCGTGGAAGCTGGGAACAGGGCGGTCATCCTCTCTTGAGAAGCTGTTTGAGGAAGCATTCTCAAACGATAACTCGTTTATAGGTGAGCGAGAATCGGGTAGTTTATCTTGTAATCAGAACTTTGAAACTGGGCATTAAATCACCCACGAGTTAATGATATTCACAAATTAAAATAATAGGTTTGGACAAACATAAAATTAATTAGATTTTCAATTAGTTGGAGATTTATGAAATGTTCATAACGTCTTTAAGGTATGGTGAAACAAATTAAGTACAGCATTTGATAGTGTTTTTCGATTTCCTGGACGTGCAGTCCGCGACACACTTTTTTTCTAATTTCTGAACTTTCTCAAGTTTTCAAGCTCAGTAAGGCGTAAAGAAAGGTGGATGTCTGCTTCTGGCGAACCGGTTTGCGTGGAAGTCTTAAACTTGAGCAACTATAAAAATTGTGTTATTTTACCTCTCACCTACCATATTTTACGGTATTTGAGAATGTCCTTAGTCATCACACCGGCTCCGATTTGGAGTAAATCTACACATCTCGTTCATGTATCTTCTTTCATTCCATCGCCTTCTATCGTGTTTTCTTTTTCAACATTTTTTTTAAAGTTCTAATTAATATTTCAACAAAATTAATCAAGTTAATATTCCTAATGCTAATAAACGCTGTTTTCACAATAGCCAGCAACCGTATACTTCAAGAGGCGCAACT
Source organism: Teleogryllus oceanicus (assembly GCA_964035755.1). NCBI lineage: Eukaryota > Metazoa > Arthropoda > Insecta > Orthoptera > Gryllidae > Teleogryllus > Teleogryllus oceanicus. Next base: position 49,156,596 of record CAXIVR010000007.1, on the reverse strand, counting down.
ATATGGCAGCTATTACACATTCGGGCAATTAGAGCGCACTTGTCAGATACAAATCTGCTACCATCTAAAATTAAATATTAGAAATTATCTAGTAGACAACAAGCACACATTGCATAGAGAGGATTTGAACCATTGATTTCTGTTAAACGGCCCTTACTTTAAGTTTGCGGGCGTGAAGTTCTGAAAGTGTGATATTATCCCTTGTAAGTGATATTACATGAAATGATCTTGTAATTCTTTAGGTTAACATTAAACAGTAAAATACAAGAAGGATATCTCGCTTAAATGTCGGAATTATGAGTAATAATGCGGACAGTACAAAATAAATTATAGACTAGTAGAAGAATATTAAAGCATCATATGTCAATAAATTATCACTTATGAGGGGAAAATTGTCAAGAGTAGGATAAACCATTAAAAATTCTATAAGCAAATGCTTCAAGGACTAATAAGCGAGGAAATAGAAAAGCGAAATAGAAATTCCTGAACATTTACAAAACTGAGACAAGGTTGCAGATCACTGTAGTCATAACATGAAGCTATTTCTGAATCAGCAAACAATGCTCCTCAGAATAGAGGAAATCAAATACAATTCTTTCTTTCAGATTTCGTATAGACCTCGGAGGGTATATATTTCATTTCTGTTGGTTGGCTTAATGTCTTTGGTATTTGATCATGAACAAATTGAGGAAAATATTATTTTCCTCGAAAGCTAAAAATTACTTGAGATTTCGTGGCCTACATCCTCTGAAAGAATTCTGTTTTTAACTGTGCAGTAAATGTTCATTGGCATGCGTTGTCTGCATACCGCCAAAATTTATGGTTCCTGTAATATTCTATTTTGGAAAGAATAACTAGAAATGTATTGAATACATTTGCCTGCGAGGTAAACACAAACAGAATATTAACCTTGTCTACCTAAACATTATTTAGGTAAACATTCAAGAACAGTGTTACAAAAGATTTTTTCTGGGAATTTTATCCGGCCAACAGCCGGTTAGCCTTTACGTCCCGATGGGACGCACATTCGACTATACATTAGATCAACACACTTGCAGGTTCCTCTGATCTGGGGTCAGCAGAACGCGAGGCCCCTCCCAACAACATACATACAAAGACAAGGGACAAACAACCATGCCATAGGCGGGACTCGAGCCCGCGTCCCTTCGGACCAAAGCGCTAAATCGGTACTCGCTCTTAGCCTCCTCGCCCATCCAGGTCGGCTAAAAATGATTTCCAATACAAATTACTTGTTTGAAAAATGCCAACACACTCATTTGTTTGGCACTTTATAATTTTAACTCTTAGAATTTTTAAATTTGACCTTAGAATTGTGGCACACTCTTATTGATAGTAGTTAATCGGTGGCAATAGATTTTTATAACACTTGTGTTCTAATATTACTTTTCAGCACAATGTGGTGTGTCCCATGTAACGAACAGTTTTCAAAGTATTCTTTTAATTTTGAATTGGATAGAAGTTTCCTCGTGAATTATAAACAATCAATTACATTTTGTTTAAAAATTCTATTATAAAGGAATTTATTCAATTTTGATTGGTTTCGTAGTGAAATCGGGCACTTATTCATTTACAACGTTCTTGAAATTGTATTTCCACGGTTTATTACACTATTTTTTTAAATTATGTGTTCGGAACACAAACAATGAAAAAATTTAGTTCTAATTTTCAAACAGTGGGAAAATAATTTGTATCTGAAAAATTAAAAATACAAATCACCAAACTTCCTTTTTCAAGTTAGAGTATATAATGTAAAACATTGATACAATAAGTAGCAAAAATATCAAACGAAGTTTAAAAATAATTTTGTGTAATGATATACAGTTTGATAAAATATGCTAGAAGCACGAGGCGCAAAAAAAACAAAGAAAAATTCATCAAGACTACCTATGAGATCGACAACGGATGGGTTTATGGTAAAATGTATGTCGTCACGTATTGTAACATTTAATAAAGAACACAATGTTGAACTGATGTAAAATAATCACTTATTGTTTTGAAGATCACCCATGTCTAAAGACCATTGTTACTCTGTCAACCTGCCAAGTAGTAGTGACTGCTTGCTGTGAGGCAACTGGTTGGTGAAGGGGTGAGGAGAGGAGCAGGCTTAAACTCTGAGAGCAGGGAGGATGAGGGGAGGATGACGAGTAAGAAAAGAAGGTTGTTGGCTGTAACTGTCTAATGAAATATCTTGTTTATTGTTAAAATTCTCTCATTAGATTTAAAGTTAGTTATTTATCAAAATTAATTTCATCTTCCTTGCTCTAACCTCTTTTCAATAATCTTCGTTGCTTACTAGTTACGACGACAACCACTTCGAATCATAATGTTTTCTTTCAAGTTAAACCCGATATACTAATGACCTCTTTCACCAATACCTTTTATTGAAGTAAGATGTGGGTCTCTTAAAGTTCTTATAATGCATACTTGCCAATAACATTTTTGCTATTTTAATTTAATTTTTAAATTAAAAATTTAAATAATTATAAATTTTAATTTTATACCGTTTTATTAGATTGATTTCAATATGTATGTACATCTTTTAATAAGACATGATCTTTCTTATGATTCAAGATATACAACATTTGCTCTATATAAACTTCAAATATTGAAACAAATCATACTTAGTAATAATATTATGTTCAACCTATCCTGGCAAAAGTTTTTAAAAAATGTTACAGTACCTGAAAAAAATGGAAAATGACGTCGAAACTTTGTACGAGTGAAAATAAAATGAATTTTGAGAAATAACTTCTTTATATTTAATAGGATCATTTTAATATAACGAAGAGAAGAAATAAATGAAGAATATGAAAGAAAAACTATTCTAGAGTTTCAGAAATCAAATTTCGTTAAAGTAAATAAATTTTAAAATTAATTCATAAATATATGTAAAATTGTATACAAAAGGGGGTTTACAGTGGTTAGTATTGTATTATATTGAGATATACCAAAAATTTTCCTCTCTCCCACATCTATATCTCAAAGATCTTAGCGTCCCGGGTTGCTGGGTCAATGGGTCACGATATAATTATAATCCTTATTACCTCTATAAAGGATTATAGGATCCGCTGACCCTACAGCGCAGCTGGGAATCTGAAATAGAATGATTCTATTCCCAGTTCATTACTGTTTTGGGTTGACTAAATGAAAATCACTTTCTTTTCTAAAGAACAAATTTAACAAAGTTTATTTTTTCTTTTTTTTTATCAAACAATTTAATGAATTTAAAATTTGGGTTTGATCATGATCTCTTTCAATTTACAATTTTACACCGCGGTTAACTATCTTTTTTTCGTTGATGTCCCTCGTAGACTTCTCAGTCGAAATATCTTGCGATCTTGCCGTAGTCCAAAGTTCCAACGAAATCCTCTTCTGCCCTATCCAAGCTGGTCTCAAACTATCAAAATTACCAGTCCGATTACGTCCTATGACATAGTCCCGAACTCGATTACCACTCCGACAAGTTCCTTTATACTTCAATATTGCTTCCAATGAAAATATCTACGATCAGTTCAGAAGCGCCTTCAGAGCAGAATAAATCTTCCTGCATGATTCATCCCTCGAAGACTTCGTATTAAACTCTTCATTTTTTCATAACATTTGACCGTCTAAACTTCTCCGCCCAATCCCAAAGTTTCTACTTTCGGCATCAACCCATCTCTTAATGCATTTAGAAAAAAAAAAACTACATTGTTTATTCACGGTCGTTGCTATGCTCTAGCCCCGTGATATTTCTAATGCATGTTCCACCATATTGTCTCCAAATAAATGTTAATTTATTTTAACTGACATATCGGTATGTCACAGTTTCCCCCTCTCCAAGCGTCATTTGGTTTGCTACAATTTACTTAAATGACAAGACTAAATTGAACACTTTCTTCTTGCTTCTTCACACTAAACACATTAACACTTTACACTTTGCACTGCACTAGGTCTTGTTTCTTGCTGCCTTAAAATATTTACATTTTCCTTTCGGAATGTGCCAACAATAACCATTTCATCAGGTATTCAATACCCGTTTTCGCCTAATATTTGCTCCCCATTAACTTAATTGAATAACATACACATTAAATTAAACTCCTACACAAACTGACAAAATACACATAATAACAAAACAATAACAAAGAAAAACTATTACACCTAATATTTACAACTATTTACAAATCTCTGTTATGACCAGTATATTTAATCATCGTGTCGTCCCTCATATACGGCTTCATGTTCCTGTAGTTATATGTTCCCATTTGCCGTCCATTTTCATCATTCAAAATCGCAGCATTCTTGTTTAATACTTTCAAATTCGGTACGGTCCTTTATACAACGGAAAAATTTATAAAATAGCTTCTTATCCACGACGACATTGAGGTACTTAATTAACACTTCATCACCCTCCTATACCGCCTCGAAAGCATTGTTTTGTTTAGCTTTTTTGGCTGCTCCTCCTAAAATTTGTCATAAATTATTCGCGTATCTCTCACATCATCATGAAATTTTTGGTGGCTTGGTATTACAAGCGCCGATGCATGCATTGGCATATTTCCCTGTGAACGCATCATGAATTCGTTTTCTCTTTCGATCTTGTCCTTAATGTCCGACATATATTTCCCAGATTCAGATTCTTGCACCATTTTAACGTTTCTAAGTCCCTCCTGTCTTCGTTTTCTAATTTACAATCCGAATTAACTAATTTAGATTCTATGTTTTACTTTTTCGCCATGTTGAGCGTCATTGCATTTAAATTATCTACACGCGATTCGACGATTGTCAATTTTTCCCATTGTTGGTCATGTAAAATGTCCTGATGTCACAATGTTTTCCTGTAAAAAATTTAAACGGAATTAATTTTGTCCAGATTCTTTTAATTCCTCTGCATTTGGTCGACTTGATTATTAAGAGACTCAATTTTACAATGAATAATGTTAAATTCACCCGATGTATCCACCCGTAATTGCACTATTTCCTCGTGTATTTCCTGACGAACTTCTTCAATTCTAACGACTTTTCCCGATGTCATTCCTTCCAATTAGCGTTATTTTTTCAAATTCAATATTCATATCTGAGTGACCCCCTCTAATTTATTATTCATATCGGGAAGTGATTCCATCTAATTTAGTATTATTATGCTCAAGTTTTGCGTTCATTTCAACATCTTAAAAATTAAATTATTAGGTCCATATTTTCTAACGGTGCAGCCATTATTCCTTTTCTTGTGGTTCAGTCTCAATAATTTATGGAAATTTTTCCTCGGGTTAGTAATTAGCAGACGCCATATCATCTACATTAACATTCTCCATACGCAATTTTTTGCTCTAGTATCCATTTTGAATTCTAATACAAATTAAAATCTCTGTTAAATTATTTTAAAATCACACCAATGAAATGGTCTTGGGCCCCTTTTTTATAATAACAATTAATTTCAAATGTCAATCCATACATTTCAGATTCCCTTGGATCACTATATTATAATTTATAAGACTAATTTTTTCCGTGTCACCAATTGTTATAAATTATAACAAATTATGCATCACGTTGAGGCGCCATTTTGGATATACCAAAATTTTCTCTCTCTCTACATCTATATCTCTAAAGATCTTAGCGTCCGGCTTGTTGGGTCAATGGGTTCACGATATAATTATAATCCTTATTACCTCATAAAGGATTATAGGATCCGCTGACTATACAGCGCAGCTGGGGGAAACTGAAAAGAATGATTCTATTCCTAGTTCATTACTGTTTGGATTGACTAAATGAAAATCACTTTCTTTTCTATAGAACAAAATTTAACAAAGTTTATTTTTACTTTTTTTTTCAAACAATTTAATGAATTTAAGTTAGGCCTTTGATCGATCTCTTTCAATTTACAATTTTACACCGGTTAACTTATCTTTTCTTCGTTGATGTCCTCGTAGACTTCTCAGTCGAAATATCTTGCGATCTTGCCGTAGTCCCAAAATTCCAACGAAATCCTCTTCTGTCCCTATCCAAGCTGGTCTCAAACTATCAAAATTACCAGTCCCGATTACGTCCTATGCTAGTCCGAACTCGATTACCACTCCCGACAAAGTTCCTATTTATACTTCAATATTGCTTCACATAAAAAAAATCTACGATCAGTTCAGAAGCGCCTTCAGAGCAGAATGAAATCTTCCTGCATGATTCATCCCCCGAAGACTTCATTAAACTCCTTCATTTTTTCATAACATTTGACCGTCTAAACTTCTCCGCCCAATCCCAAAGTTTCTACTTTCGGCATCAACCCATCTCTTAATGCATTTAGAAAAAACAAAAACTACATTGTTTATTCACGGTCGTTGCTATGCTCTAGCTCTCGTGATATTTCGTAATGCATGTTCCACCATATTGTCTCCAAATAAATGTTAATTTATTTTAACGTGACATATCGGTATGTCAATATATTGAAATGAATCTAGATTTGAATTTTTGGAAACATATATTTTATTTTTACAATTTCAGAGATAATCCTGGGTTAAAAAGATCTCTTCAAGTATCAAATGTATTAAAATCAAAACTGTGTAATTTCAATATGTGACGAGAAATGGAAAGTTAAACAAAGTGTAATTGATTGTTAGTAATTCACCTGAAAAAACTTTTCCAATCGTTATTTAACTCATTGAAGATTATTTTATTTCCGTATGTATTAATTAAACATATTTAATTATTTAAGAATTATTCAAAAACTCTGCACCTCCCATCAGGACTCAGACGGTCAATCCATTTTAAGTGGTCAGCACTGATCCGACCATCTCGAAGAAAATTTATGTTCTGTACATAAATTTCCTTATGCTTTGCCTGCAAAAACATCTTCAATTTATTTTTATAGTATCTGGTTCGTAAATTGCGGCCATTTTTGTTTTACACCGTGCGCCATTTTTCGCGTTTGTAGACATTTCTCTTTCAATGTGAAGGAAATGTACGTACAAAATATGAATTTTTTCACGATGGTCAACTGATCAATTTATTAAATTCTGGACCACTTAAAATGGATTGACCCAAACGCAAGGAAAGACACCCCACGTGCTCCGAACGGAGGACTGGAAGGGGTCTAACCGTGAGCGTGACGGAAGGTCACACATAGGTTATCCGATCACCAGTAAAGGATTATAGTATTTGTTAATAATAGTAGGTCATGGATTATTAGAATACTTGTGGTCAAATAATTCTTATTACAAAACCGAGGTCAGTTTCGTTACGTTTGATTATCAAACGGGATAAATGTTTTTTAGACAGCCACTAGTAATACTTTTAGGTGATGCATAGCGAGCTAAAAGTTCAATAATTGTTGACTGGTTGACGCCATCTTATGAGACGGACGTATCTGGCTGTGCTCTTGAAATTTTGTGATGCATCTACTATTTTTAGCGATTTGACTGTACCTTGTGTGTTTAAGTTCTTTCATTACGTGTTGCAGGTTAGCTGAAAATATAATTTCGACTGCTTTTCTTGCTATAACCAAGACAAACCAACAGATTACGAATTTTAAATGGATACTGTTAGCATTAAAGTTAACTCTGAGGCGACGTTTAAATTTTCAAATAAAACTCTAAATTCAAACAAGAAAACAAAATACTTTCGTCTGAAGCGTATCAGATACTACTGATCTTTAATGTAACTTAGTACATAATTAAGTGATTTATATCCATGATCTGGAACACTTCAATACAGTTTTCGAATAAAATGAATGTCATTAACGCTGTCCACAAATAATGTATGACACACGCGGTAAAAATGATTTTATTACTGCTGGTAGTATTGCGCCATTCGGCCTATCGTTCTCTCTTTCGTAAAATGAAATGCAACTTTTACCACTCGTATCGTAAATAACTTTCAAAAGAAGCAATGCGTTCATGCGACATTGTTGCCGAGCGAAACAAAGGGGTTGGGTGGGAGGGGAGCGATTGGGAAGGGTGAGCGCGGCGGGAAGGAGGGCGGAGTTGCTTAATAAATAATTGTAATAAATAAATACCCGGGCAATGCCGGGTAATCAGCTAGTGAACGGCAATAATGTAGGAAGTGCTGGAAGGAACCGGGGAAAGCGGAAAGAAGTATTGATGGCCCGCGGGACCCGAGTGGTGAGGACGTCCAACCGGAGCCGGGGGTGAGGACATGGAGCGGGCGGAGCGATGGCGGGCGGGAGGCAGGGGAGGGAGGGGGCAGGGCGGGGGCGGGGCGGGGCGGGCGGGAGCGGGCAGGGGGCGGGGCAGGGCAGGGGCGGCGGGGCGGGGCAGGGGCAGGGCAGGGGCGGGGCAGGGGCGGGGCAGGGGCGGGGCAGGGGCGGGGCGGGGGGGCGGGGCAGGGGCAGGGCGGGGGGCAGGGCGGGGCAGGGCGGGGCGGCGGGCGGGGCGGGGCAGGGCGGGGCGGGCGGGGGCAGGGCAGGGGCAGGGCAGGGGCAGGGGCGGGCGCGGGCGGGGCAGGGGGAGGCGGGCAGGGGCAGGGAGGGGGAGGGGCAGGGGCGGGGGCAGGGCAGGGCAGGGGCAGGGGGCAGGGCGGGGCAGGGAGGGGCAGGGCGGGCAGGGGCGAGGGCGGCGGGCAGGCGGGGCGGGGCAGGGGCGGGGCGGGGCGGGGCAGGGCGGGGCGGGGCGGGGCAGGGCGGGGCAGGGCAGGGGCGGGCGGGCAGGGGCAGGGCGGGGACGGAGCTTGGCGGGGTGGGGGTGAGAGGAGATTGAATCGGGGCGACCGGAGGCGATCGACCGCGCTACGAAATAAAGGAGCGCCGCGCCGCCCCCGAAGGCGGTCCCGAATTGAATCCGAGACCGCGTTGGCGACAGGGCTCGCTGTCGCCCCGCCTTCTTAATTACGCAGACAAAGATGCAGACGGGAAGGGGACGACGTGTGCAGGAAGGTGGTATTTCATGTCATGACAGAAGGGAGACGTCAGCGGTGTTGTTTTGACGAAAGGGAATACAAATTAAATTAAGGTCAAAGATAACCGGTAATAAGATTAAGAATTTGAAAAGGCGCATTCCTCTGTGAAATGTTCCATTATCATCTGAATATATGAATATATGAATTAGGGACAAAATATATGAATATATTTTGTCCCTAAATTTAGATTAATGAAATCTTGGCCTACACATTATTGATTTTAATTTGAAGTGCCGGATGGAAATCTTTGAAAGAAACTGACGTAACTAATTAAATGAATTGGGATTCTTTCCATTCATCAAATCTTTATTATCATTAGAGAGTTGATTGATTTGAGAGAAATTCCTTTGGGTTCTAAATAAGTGCCGCGAAATGAATATGTACAGTTTCCTAAATCGTGTATTAAACTTTACAACATATCTCCAAATCTAGCATACCGCCAAATCTAGAACACTATCACCGACAGTGGTATTCACCACCATTTGAATCCCTTTTGTGCGACCAAAGTTGAAATCTCGGGGGATTAAAAAACCTAAAAGCTTTGGGAATTAATTCGACACTCGACTTACGAAAGAAGTAGATACTCTGGCAACCGACGCATCTGAACGTTATATACCAGAGATTTATCGCTAGTGTTATTTTTTTCTCTTGAAATACTGTCATCAAATTTGAAAAACAATAAATAAAATATTTCATTAAGTACATCACTTATCTACATAATGAGTTTTCTCTCTAGCCATAGAACTTTCGAGGGAAATAAATTACATGAAACAAAGCAAGATGAGGGAAACAAAACAATACTTTTTTTCGCCCTGAAGGTGAGTGACATTTTGGATCAAAATGTTTAATGTGAGTGTATTTATGAGATCAACAGTAAAGAACCTTCAGAGTTGGCACTTAAAGTGTTAACCACCAATGACTTAAATTCATGATGTTTTACTAGCTCTGCAATTCTTGAGAATGCTTCAAATACAGGTCGTAAGATAGACACAAAATTAAATGAAAAAAAATCACACTTTCCTGCATGCATAGTATATTTCTGGAACATTTTGAATTTATAAATTTCATACATTTTACAGCTTTCAGAAAGTAGTAAGATTTTGTACGAGTATTTTGTCGAAGAAAGGTGTATAAAATCATTTAATTTCAAAACGTAATATTTTTCTTCTGCAAACACGAAATACACCTACAAATATTTTAAATCCATACCCTTAAACAATTGTACGTTTTTGTAGGATGTCAATTACTGCAAAACGTAATGGTGTTCAGTTGTGCTTCTAAGAGACCATGAAAGTTCAACTCCGGAGATAGAAAACACGGGCCGAACACGGCGAAGAAAGTAGACCGAGTCAACAGACGAAAATGGCCCTGAAAGCTCCACCACAATTCCCGAACAAGATCCTTGAGAGGAGAGGGCTTGGAACCTGATGGACCTGTGAAAGGTGATGGTGTAAGGTGAGAAGGGGGAAAACGTTGGAAAAAGTAGTCGTTGAAAAAACTGCCAGGAGTAAATGGCCTACCCTCTCTATGCTGCAAGAACAACGAGATTTAAGAAAGGCTGTAAAACGTTTGAGACAGGAAAACTGAAATGGCCGTTGAACAAATACAGTGAAATACGTCCAAGCTTGAGATAAAGAGATGAAATAAGTACTATTACTAATGTAGTATGCAGAAGTGAAAATAATGATTGAGGTATATAAAATTCAAAAAAATCATGATCAGGTGAATGACATAGATAACAACTTAATAAAAAAAGCAAATGTTTTCAAACCTAATAGCAGAACTCTATAACTTACATTAGGTTCAAACTATTTATATATTAATATAAAAATTTAAAATTGTTTTGAAGTACCTAATACTAATAATAATTAATAATAATAAAATAATAATAATAATAATAATAGCAATATTTCTACTTGTTTATGTCAACCCTGATGTGGTTGACACAACTATAATCAAATGTTTATGTCTACCATATAAAAATCTTTTAATGCTTTAATCACGTGATTTTCTTGCTTCACTTCGTAACACGACACAACTCCGCAGTACAAGCACAACCTTTATAATCAGATTAATAACATTCAGAATAATTAACAAATCACAATAATCAGATTGTGTATTAATGTGAACCAAAGTAAATAATAGTAACAATAGCAACTGCTCTAATAATTGTCTAATCAGTGAATTCATTGAATGTGTTGTTATTAAATCATTTATTTATGAAGTACTGAACACCAAGAAAAGAGGATTCAAAGACAACTAATTCCAGTCGATATTAATTCTATTAGTAATAAAAATCCAACACCTGTTGTCTGGACTCTCAACTGTATTTTGTGCGTGTGATCCCCTCTATTAAAATATTTGGGTTTGCCGAGTCAGCTAGAGCAATCTTTCCACTCAGGATAAACGTCATGTGCGTTTTGTAAGGTACAAAGTCATGCGTTAACCCTCTAAATTTCTAATGTCCCTCATTCTACTTTCTTCCCATTTCCTTGGAAAGTAAGTTTACATGTATTTCTTTGCATTCTATTTATATTTTACAGCTGTACATTTGTGTAAAGGTCCCAGCAAATCGTTCCGTATTCCATTAATGGACGAACAAACGATAAGCAGACGAAAAATGGATAATCCACACCATCACTCTGCTGTCAATACCCGATTGCAGTAATTTCTAATCAAGTTTATCGCTTGGAACGACATCAAATACCTTAGAAAAGTTTTTTTTACAGCATCCACGCTTTCACAGCCATCAACTTCATCTAATATATTCTCACACAATAATATTCTGATCTTACCATCCCAATCTGACTCTCGCAAGCACTATCTGACTCTCAGAAATCTCCTTCAAAATGATGTTATTTGGAATTATGCATTTCAGAATGTAGTACATATATCATACGACAGAATGACATATCAAGGCAGGATAGAAGACGATGTTTATCAAATTTTGCGTGTTATTGCCGGAGTACAGATTGAAATTGACAGGATGTTCAATCTGTTCAGATGTCGGGCGCGACCGCAAAGTGATAGAATCGAAGAGAGTGACAGGTTGTCTAAAGGCGGGAGGAAGCGAAGGAAGGAAAAGAAGACGTATTCGAAAGAGAAAGGAAGGCGTGAGTGCCGAGTCGCAGGTGGAGAAGGAAGTCGACGGGTGCACAAAAGGGCAGCGCGCGGCGCTGAATAGGCGTCAATCACGGCCGGCGGAGCGCCGGCCTCGCTGCGCGGAGACGGGCAGTCGGAGCGGACGGGAAAGGCACCGGAGGACAGGGCGCCGAGGAGGATACGAAAGGTGAAGGGGTGAGGACAAGCGGTGGGAAGAGGTAGGTGACGGAGGAGGTGAAAGGCACCGGAGAGGACAGGGCGCTGAGGAGGATACGAAGGGTAAGGGAAGACGAGATGGTTTGGATGAGGACAAGCGGTGGGAAGAGGTAGGTGACGGAGGAGGGTGAAAGGCACAGGAGAGGACAGGGCGCCGAGGAGGATGCGAAGGTGAAGGGGTGAGGACAGGCGGTGGGAAGAGGTAGGTGACGGAGGAGGGTGAAGGCACAGGGAGGACAGGGCGCCGAGGAGGATACGAAAGGTTGCAGGGAAGACAAGATGGTTTGGTGAGGACAAGCGGTGGGAAGAGGTAGGTGACGGAGGAGGGTGAAAGGCACCGAGAGGACAGGGCGCTGGGGGAGGATACGAAAGGTGGCGGGAAAACAAGATGGTTTGGGTGAGAACAAGCGGTGGGAAGAGGTAGGTGACGGGGAGGGTGAAAGGCACAGGAGGACAGGGCGCCGAGGAGGATACGAAAGGTGAAGGGGAAGGCAAGATGGTTTGGGTGAGGACAAGCGATGGGAAGAGGTAGGTGACGGGGAGGTGAAAGGCACAGGGAGGACAGGGCGCCGAGGAGGATACGAAAGGTGAAGGGGAAGGCAAGATGGTTTGGGTGAGGACAAGCGATGGGAAGAGGTAGGTGACGGGGGAGGGTGAAAGGCACAGGAGAGGACAGGGCGCCGAGGAGGATACGAAAGGTGAAGGGGAAGGCAAGATGGTTTGGGTGAGGACAAGCGATGGGAAGAGGTAGGTGACGGGGGAGGGTGAAAAGGGACAGGAGAGGACAGGGCGCCGAGGAGGATACGAAAGGTGAAGGGGAAGGCAAGATGGTTTGGGTGAGGACAAGCGATGGGAAGAGGTAGGTGACGGGGGAGGGTGAAAGGCACAGGAGAGGACAGGGCGCGAGGAGGATACGAAAGGTGAAGGGGAAGGCAAGATGGTTTGGGTGAGGACAAGCGATGGGAAGAGGTAGGTGACGGGGGAGGGTAAAAAGGCACAGGAGAGGACAGGGCGCCGAGGAGGATACGAAAGGTGGGGGAGGGGAAAGGGGAAGTGACGAAAAGAGGCCAGAGGTGGTGAAGAACGGTGGATGGAAGCGGGAAGAGACAGAGAGTGCCGGAGGTTGGCGGTGGTTGTCAGAGGACGACTGGGAGTACTGACGCGGGTGGAGGAAAGGATGGTGGATATCGGAGGGTGATGGAGGGTAGTAGAAGGTAGAGGAGGATGGGTTAAAAGAGAGCAGTCGACGACGACGGAAACCAACATAGAATAGTATGACTGCGGTGGTTGTGAGAGGGGTAGTACTCGGAGGGCGGCGGAGGGCGGGGGGGGCGGCGGAGGGCGGCGGAGGGCGGCGGAGGGCGGCGGAGGGCGGCGGAGGGCGGCGGAGGGCGGAGAAGGATGGTTGAGCAGAGAGCGGTGCGAGCATTCGGTGAGGTGAGGCCAACGGAGACGAAGGCAAATAGAGAGGAGGAGAGTGAGTCCGAGGCGGCGGCGGAGGCGCGACGGCGCGTGGGTGGAAGGAGGAAGCCAGGCGCTTCATTCGGAGAGCGCGCGCGTGCGTCCGCTTTATGTGGGCTGCCTGCTCCAGAGGACGCCTGCGGAAAAATGTCAGGAAGGCAGATTTACACGCTGAGGTGTGGGCGGAAAAAGAATTGTGACGTCGGCGGAGACGAGGGCTTGATTTACGCGCGTTCTTTCAGGAAACTGCGGAGTCAGAAGTCCTCAAATTCACTTTCCTTTCTATGTACATTTCTCGATTTCACGTTTATACGCCGTAGGGTGCCTGGACTCCTTTGAATGGTGTAGTGATATGAACTGGTGGTACAGTGGTAAAGTAGTAAATGAAATTTGATATTTATCTTTCCTTGATTACGTACACGAGATGAGAGAACTAAAGCAGGAAGGGAGTAGAAACTAATTGACGTTTTATTGGAAAATGAGGAAAACGATGGAACTCATTCTGAACCCTGATGTTGACAACAGAGCAATTACATGATATTTATAAGCTTCATTCACTTAACTGGGCTAATCCATTTCCTAGTTTGGAACAAGGATTCCTTGACAGAATCGATTATTTTCTGGAACGTAAGTCTCAAAAGCTTCTAAAGCTCGTAAGAACATATAGAATTTATGGATGTCTATAATATTAAATGTCAACACAACTCGTTTCGCATATAAATACATGTGAAATAATCGTAAGATATCCGCTTAATTTATTGTTTAAGTATGAGTTCTTGATTGATTGATTGATTGATTGATTTTTTCGTGTTTCCGGGCGCGTCAACTGCTATGGTCATTAGTCCCGTTAGTTTAGTGAATTTATTTTTCTCGGGAAGTGGCGGTTATGTTCCCCCGCTGGATGGCGAGTCCGGCGACGACCTACCGTCGGCTAGTGGGGTTTCTAACCAGGACTCTCCACCAGCGGACACCGCCCTAGCCGGACAGGCTCAAGGTCACGACCGGTCTCCCGGAATTTGTGGTAGTGCAGTGCATGTTAGTGTAAGTGTGTGTGTAAAGGGAGAGGATAGGAAAGGAAGGGGAAGGACAGATCGCGCGCGGTCCGTGGCTCGTTTGGTAGGGTACTGCTCCGGCATTCGTCTGGTGTTGATCGGAGAAACCACGGACAACTACCTACCGATCAGAGCAGCCGGCCGCTAGAATTCTCCTCCAGAGAGCGACTGAATTGACTGTATGAGTTCTCATTATTTGTTCCTCAAGTAAGCTATTTATTCCGAAATCAGATAAGATCGAACGTTCTAAGATCGTTAGTGCAGCATTTGTCCTTTCACGGGAGGTTACAGTGTTCTTTGCCCTCTGGACCGTGATATCCGGTGCTGACCTACACGCCAACTCGTGGGATTTTCCCCTCCAGATTCCATCCAGAGTCCACCAGTACGCCCAAGTTGGACCAAGCCCAAGCTCCTGATCTGATCTCCCGACACGTAAGGTTCAGCAGTTCATGTAAGTGTTGATATGTAAAAGAATAAGAAGTATGAGAGTTTGTAACGCAAGGACGAGAAGAAAGATTGAGCTGTTCGTGACTTCTTTGTTAGGATACTTTCCATAATCCACCTCATATAGAAACTACAGAAAAGTAGATCAGAGCGTCGGTCGCTACAATTCTCTTCCAGACAATGATTGAATTCGATCCGTCTATAACCGGCTATAACCGGCTTAGGAAAACCCTGTTAGCCGACATGTAGTTTGGCGCTAGATTTCACTATACTGCAAGGAAAGATCACTCACCTTACGCGATAAGCATGAACTACACTCACGGGAATAATGACCTTGCAGTTGACGCGCCTGGAAACACTAATCGATCGATCGTTCGATCGATGTATCTATGTAGCTGTGTCAAAATTTTGTCTCTTCATGGGGTTAAATTTCGCATTTACAGTAACGCTTAACGCCATTTTTTAACAACGGCTCCAAATTTGTCAATGAAAATAGCTATTCAGGACAAGATTTTAGCCTCTTTAATATCTGAAATAATATTTCTGATTCTCTATTTGGAACCGAAAGTTGAGAAAATGTCAAAAATGTATTTTGTGCGGCGATAGATGGCAGCTGGCACGAGAATAAAGCAAAATCTTAAACCAGTCCACATTAAAGTGAAATGATAAACATTGCTTGAGAAAGTCTGTCCTATTCTGTAGCACCTCTAGTTCTTCATATTTTGGTAGAAGAAGTGTAAGCATTTTAATTTTTAAAGCAAAGAAAACATTTAAATATTAAATAAATTAATTTCTTAAGGGACAATAAGAAAGCAAAGAAATCTACGCGAAAACGGCGTAATAGTTAATTCACTTAAGACTGTCGCTCAGTACTATAATTTTTGCTAGCAGGCGCTTGGTTCAGCCTGACGCTCAACCCTTATCGCCTCTGTCCAAGGTGAGATTATTAAATGTGATAACGTTGACTAAAAGACACGTTTCATTAATGGTCCGACATTATCCAGAATTCATTTGCTGCAAGTAATTACTAGAACTTAAGAAACACGGTTGACTTCCAAGAAAATCATCTATCATTACGCAGTTATTATCCTTTGTTCATCTACTCACATTTAAATAAAAATAAACTCTTATTTTTCTTATTGGTAATATTTAATATAGTATAAATAAAATATGTTAGCACTATTACCAATTCATTAGTTTCTTGAAAGCCTACAAACGACAACCGCAAACGCATACCTTAAATTATTGAAAAGGAAAATTATTAATTAAATCTCACACATTTCTTTAAAATAGAAGATTTTCTATAAACAGCCAGATTCTGAACTCGAGTCCTCCAGTTCATGGGCAACTGTAGCACCTTAACTACATGACGACTCTGCAACGTACTGCATCCCCACACTTCAAAGAGCAAACTCCAATCTCTTGGCAAATGCACTTGGAACATTTATTGGTCAGTATTTTCGTTATTTTAAGGAATTTATATTTTTTAATTTTCAATAATGATTAAATTACTTATTTACATTTTATTTTTTCGTGGTTGTTTAATGTGCAATTTCCATAATAATTATATTATGATTATAAATAATGAAGAGTTTGGTGATAATGTTTCACGAGATATCTTTCCGGTGTATCTTTGAGCCGGCTTTTTAAAACTAATTATTTTGTTGCTATTAGTAAAACAGACTATTTGTAAACCTTATCCCACATTATTATTGTTTTGGTGTTTAGCATACTGCTCAGAATCGTCTAAAGAAACTTTTGTTTGCCCTCTTATGCGTTTGCCCGCCCTACCCCACTCCACCCACCTTCCCACCCTGCGTAGCGTGAAAAGATTCAGGCGTGTGCCGCGTTACCTGTCCTCCTATACTCTGGAATGGGAAACACCGAAGCTGCAGCTTATGATCTGACGCTCATCTCCGTCTCTGCTATCCGTACGTGTCAGCCACGGTTGTCTTGACAGCGAGTCAGAGGCATGCGGTTGCCAAAACAAAAACAAGTGTTCCCAGATAAGGGTTGCGACAGGGCTTTATATATATATATATATATATATATATATATATATATATATATATATATTCATATATATATATATGAACAAATGAATTTTTTCGCATTAATGGAAACAGCTACATAACAGTGAAATATTGCAATTTTTGCTGTACTAACACTTCAGCTATTACTTGAAAATGTACAATTCAAACAAAGCGCCTGTGATGCATTTCTGCATTCACTTCGATAATGAGGAGCAGCAATCATTTCTTGCGTTTACAAATGAAACAAACATGAATAAATTTGACTGTTACAGTATTCGCAGCCAATTATACAGAAGCGAGCAACGCACTATTGCCAGCGCTGCGTTATCAAAACTATGTGCAATTCGTTTGGTATTGGGGAATATTTTCTTATCAATTCTTGGCAAAAATGCTTATTTCCATCTGTATTCATATTTCAACTTGTTTACGGGTTATAGGACATCATTCACAGTTGATAAATAACTCCAATTCTAATAAACTAATGAAATTACTAATGTTCTACGATTTGTAATATTAAGTTAATTATTACCGCCTGATACCGCGGTTTATTGACACCGCCACAAATGAAGCGCAGGAATATAAAACTAACTTTATAATATTGTGATTCAGTGTTTCTTTTTCAGAACGTTTTATAACCTAGTGTCTGGGGCGAAATTCATCTAATATAATAAACATTTAAAATAGTAAAACGACCCCTTGAACGTTCTAAAGCCGAGAAACAGCAACGTGTTTATTATGTAAAAATATAATATAAATCCGTTTTAGCGAGATCCGCCAGATAAGTTTTGGAATCCCTGGTTTACTTCAACTCACAAAATGTTTACTCAAGAATATAACCTATTTTTGATTTAAAAAACGGATAATCGGCGTTCTACTGTTTTGCTTTATA
Source organism: Teleogryllus oceanicus (assembly GCA_964035755.1). NCBI lineage: Eukaryota > Metazoa > Arthropoda > Insecta > Orthoptera > Gryllidae > Teleogryllus > Teleogryllus oceanicus. Next base: position 49,138,495 of record CAXIVR010000007.1, on the reverse strand, counting down.
CTCGTTGCAATTTTGAAAGACTATAATGTGGAATGTATTGCTGGTGAAATGTTGAAATACGCATTGATAAGTGACCTTTCTTTGAAAATAAGCATGTTCTATACCTCACAACACGGACTAAAAACATGGTTTATCAAATAAGTTTCAAATCATTTCTGAAAGGCTAATCTGTAAATGTATGACACAAGCTTGACTGTAAATAAAACCGCATTATCAACACTTCTATCTATCGCCGCCACTAACTTGCCGTTCAACAATGAATTTTTCAAATATCTATCGCGGCATTCTGAGCAAATGTCAATGAAGGTTTGTAGTTTGCGTAATAGAAAATACATCAGTACATTAAGAATACCAATTGTAGAATAGAGTAAAAATATAATGCATTTTGACATTTTTATAATAAATTACAATTAAAATTAAATTAATTATTTTTCAATCCTTTGGATCCATTACTGTTCTCCGAGGATTTTTCTTGTCTTGCGAAGTTGGTGGGACACCTGTATGTACTATTTCATTAATTTAGATATTTATTTAGTCAAAAAAAACAGTAAAAACTGTATGTGACGTATGGGAGAGAAAATCTCTTCTCAACAATTTAACTATTAATAGTTGAAAGATGTAAAAAAAATTGATTTTTAAATTAATAACAATAACAACAACAACTTTAAAAAACCGAAATTAACATGTCAAAAACTACATATTTTCGTTCTTCATTTATAGAAAACTTATTTTATTTGGTAAACGAGCTGCAGATTTGATTTTTCTGTATTGCTAACAAAATAGAAACTCCTCCTAAGCTCTACTACCACTACAAGCAAAACGAGAGCACAAAAAACGTGCGCGTAGTGAAGCTATATTTGCGTCCAGAAGCAAATCAAGGGGCCATCTCAGCATTGGCGCAATGGATCAGGGAAACTGGATAAAAACCCGATCGAGATGGGGGTCATTGACCCGGAAACTAAAGGAGCTACAGAATGGCACAGATTTGCTCGTAACATTTTTTTCTACTTTCCTTGGTGGGAACTGGCTTTGAGTTATTGCTCCAATCTCTGGCCAGATGCCATCTATCGTCGCCCAAAGTACTTTTTTTAAATTTTGTCACTTTTTTGCTATCCTCCGAATTATTACTTCAAGAATATTAAATAAGAGTAAAAACTCGTCCTAAGTAGAAATTTTCATTTAAAAAGTTGAAGCCGTTTTAAGAAATGGCGATGAACCACTACTGTAAATGCGAAATTTGAAGCTCTATTTAAGAGGAATCTATTGAGTTTTCAAAAAACTTCATTTGAAATCATTTAAAACACGACCACTCAGAAATATAATACTGTATATATAAATCGATGGAAATGTGCATATTAACAGCGTGAGAGACATCGAAAAAAAATTACATTTGTGTAATATTAAAAATACAAAGGAATATACCAAATGAACTTTACGTCATATTAAATATTGCAATTAGCACTATCTATTAGAAAAAATTGAAGAAAAAATTTGGAACCATTTTTTAGAAAATGGGTTTGAGCGTTTCTGATAATGCGGAATTTTGAATTCATTTTTACAGAAAACTGTTGAGTTTTCCAGAAACTTTATTTGATATTATTTACAGCACATTTACTCATAAATATAATAACGTAAAGGAATCGTCTTTATTGTAAATATTACCGGCGTGAGAGTCGAGTCAAAAAAATTTTTTTAACAATAGTATACAGCAATATAGCGTTTCTGTCTTGGTATAGGGTTCGTTTGGCACCATACCAATCAAAAATTTAAAGAAAAAAAGAGCCTTTTTTTCATGAAATTTTGTTTTCGTAATTTTTTAAAAATTGCAAATATTACACGCACTATTGCACGAAAACTACTGAAATTTTCAAAAAATCTACATGATCATATTGAAAGAACTATTTATCGGCCACAAATTTCATTTGAACGAATAATCTCTGTCATCAATTTGGTAGTTGTAGAAAGATGCCGAAAAAATTCAAACCTTTGCAATTGTTGAAAATTCAGAGTTAAGCCTGAACATCAGACCTATGCCACCTTTATAAGTGTATTGTACTCTATTCTTACAAGAAATTTAAAGAAAAATATTTGGAGCCGCTTTTGAGTAAATTTTGAAAATGTCCGGGGGCTTCGTGTAAAGTATCACCAATTTTTAAAGAAAGTTTTTCAAAATCTCAAAGCTTCAACTAGAGCCAGATGCACAGGGGCTTCTTCAATTTGGTAAATATCGTATGCATTTTTAGGTGGTAGTTCAGTGTTCAGAGACGGACGGATGTTTTGAAAGAAACAAAAAAAACAAAACTTTTTCGGTGTCAGGGGACCCCAAAACGTGTATTTCCGTTGAAACCTCGAAGTAGATTTTCCGCAATATTACATGACTTTCTCTGTACTACGTATATTACTTAGTATATACGTATGTCTTTTTCTTCCTTTCAGAGATTAGGCATGAATGCCTGTTCCGTCTTCACTTGCACTTCAACTCCATCTATTCCTGGACCTCCCGACATCTCTCCTACCCTTCGGTCGGTATTGCATCACTAAGCGTGGAATTCTTTCTTCTCCCATTCTTCCAATGTGATGTCTCCATGATTCTCTGTATTCCTCTATTTTTTTTATTATTATCTCCCGACAACATATATATATTTCGGTCGGTATTGCATCCTTTCGTGGTATCTTTCATTTACTTTTTTTTTTTTTTTTATATATATATATATATATATATATATATATATATATATATATATATATATATATCCAGTTCTTTACGGATATCTTCGTTTCTTATGTGCTCTTGTTTTATGCAGCCTTTAACTTTCCTAAGAAATCTCATTTCCGCTGCTTGGATTTTACTTTTATCTCTCTCTTTTGCTATCCACGATTTACTTCCATACATGAGAACTGGAGCAGTCATTGTTTTATAAAATTTTATTTTGGTGTCTTTCCTTGTTTTGTTCTGAAGTGTTCGGTTTATTATGCCACATAGTGATTGAAATTTATTGGTCTTATTCTCTATGTTTTTATCTCTGTCATAACTGATCTCGCAACCAAGATAATTGAAATTAGAAATCTGTTCGATTACGGTATCTATATATTTTAAAAAAAGGTATTCTGCCATGGCTTCGTTTAGAGCTTCTACTGAACCGATTTTAGTAATTTTTCCTTTAAATGAAAGAATGTGATCCCTAGATGTGTTATCAGATTTTTTTTGTTAATTCACCAACATTTACGGTGTAAATTAATTAATTAAATAATTCTTTAATAGAACGCTCATCAATAGTCAATTGTTTTCTTTCAAAGGGTGGCTATTTCAAAATCAATTATACATCGATACTCTGTGTATGAAACGCTAGATGTGAGTCCACGTTGCTTCATGGTGGCGCTGCTTGATGTTTTGTTTTGATTATTGAGATTTGTTTACAATTCGTCACGGTTTTGTTTCACTGTAATGATTGCATTGTGGCGTTGACAGTTTGCATGTATTTGCTACTGTGGTGTATTTTGTACATTCGGACCCTGGGTTTTGCTCGGTTGTACTGAAGTAGTAAAGTTGTTCACAGGTTATGTCGAATTCCGAATCGTTGCCCACGCGCCCCAAAAGACGCAAACGTACATTAACTGGACGCAGGGAAAAAGAAAGTCAGTGTAGGTGTCGTGATAGTGAGGTCATTTCGTTTTCTATTGGGTCTTTGTCTATAAAATGTCAGTTTTGTTCTGCTTTGTAATTCCCATGCGAGAGAAATTCTGCAAACGAGTTTACTCTGTGTTGCTTAAATGGGAAAATAAGTTTACCTTCGAGCAATATGCTAAAAGTAATCAAATTTGTTTATAGATGATGACACAAAACTTTAGAAATAATATCCGTCAGTATAATAGTGCTCTTTCTTTTCTGTCATTTGGTGTATTATTGGAATATGTGGCCCATATTGTATTACCACTTGGTCATGGGCCAAAAGTGTTCAAAATTTTGGGAACTCCACATCACAGAATATCTTCGTTATATCTGAGGATCTAAACAATGCAACGTATTGTGAACATTAGTCTGGGCACAGTATTTGACATTTATATCAGATGTCACCGTCAAATTTTGACGGGTTCTCACTAGTCGTCAATTACTATTTTTGAGCGAACGGGGTGTTTACCATAATGGGCCATAACCTTTGTTTTCTTTTTTGATATCCGGAGATTATATTCGAGCCCTCCCAGTAGATGTAGTTTGTATACGTAGTGTGCTTTTTGTAATTCGTCTTCACTTTCTTCCAGTATTGTTCTGTCATCTGCATAAAGAATAACATTTAGATGTTTGTTCTTCTTTAACTGGATTCCAGGACCCACTATACATTTCCATTTTTTAATAAGATCATCTACATATATATTAAATAGCGTTGGAGATAAACTACATCCTCGTTTGAGTCCTCCATTTGTCAAAATTTCTTCAGTTTTCTTCGTACCAGTGTTTATTATAATTTTTGTGCCCGTATATAAACTTTTTATGGTATTTATTAGGTGTTCAGGATAGCCACTTTCACTCATTACATTCCACAATTTGACTCGATCCACACTGTCGAAGGCTTTCTCGAAGTCAATAAAGGCTAAATGGGTCTCCATATTGACTTCTCGTTGCTTTTCTAAAATCCTTTTGATACTAAAAAGGTCACTGCATGAGCGTCCTTTCCGAAATCCCGATTGTTCTTCTTGTAATTTAACTTCTGTAATGATTTTTAATAGAGCATTAATTATTTTTGCAAATATTTTATAAGCGACATTCATGAGACTAATACCTCTAGAGTTCCCGCACTCATTTCTTTGACCCTTTTTAAAGATAGATATAACCTCCGTCGTTTTCCAGCTATTAGGTGTTTTATAACTTTTCCAACATTCATTGTACAGATGAAGCAACCTAAAATCACAGATAGGTCCTGCGTATTTTAAAAGTTCCATGTTAATACCATCAGAGCCACATGCCTTCCTGTTTTTCATTGTTTTTAATGCTAACTTAAAAGGAGATGAGGTCCACCGAACTGTTGTAACAGAGCTCTTCCTCTTGAGAATCGATGGTTTCTGTACACCAAAGTTTTCTATAGTGTTCTTTCCATTGTTCTTCATTAATGATTTGTATATCTGCAACATCTTTCTCTGTCTTATTTAGATGCCGAAATACCTTATTAGCAAACATTTGCCTTCCATGTATATTGTTTTCTATATTACTTATAAATCTATCCCATGAATCGTTATGTGCAGATCTAATTAAATGTTTAGCATTATTCCTTTTTTGTATGTATTCCTCCCTTGCTTCGAGTGTTTTGTTTTGTAGGAAATTTCTGAATGCTATTTCTTTATCGTTTACCGCTTTTGCTATAAAGTCGTTCCATATTCTCAGTCCCTTTCTTTTTCTATTCTTCTTTTTCTTTCCTATTGTTTCACTTGCAGCCCTCTCTATACAAATCTTTATATTTTGCCCTTCTTCATCCACATCGTTAACAGTAGGTACACTTTATAGATACTGTTGTAATCGATTTTGATAAAATCGCTTGATACTTTCGTGTTCTAAAAGTACACTTTGAAGATTTCTTGACATGTCTCTCTTCTTGTCCTTATTCGCCGCAGATGAGAATTTTTTAAAATTTTTTTTCCTTTTGGTTTTAAATTTTTTATATTCCTCTATTTCTTCCTTACCATAATTGCTACCCCACAGCTTGCTCGTCTGTTTTGGGTTACTCCACTGTATATCGTTGTGTAATGGCTAAGATCTTTCGTGCCTTTCAGTTTCTTTTTCGTTTCAGTTATGACAGCTATATCAATCCCTTTTTCATTTAATTTGATATCTAGTTCATCTTCTTTATTACATAGTCCCCTGACATTCCATGTGGCTAGTTTTAATCGTCCCGTAATACCGAATCGTTTATCCTTGACTCGCTTAAGTTGTCTCTGTAATCCATCCGGTTGTGCATTGTGAAGAGAGCCAGTAAAAATAAGAATCCCCTGGCCGCGATACGAGCGCTGCGCAGGTTAAGTTCAGTGATGGGGCTGCCACCTCACAGTTTCCGAACCAGCTGGGTGGTATTTTGGACCACCATTCCTAGGCGGATCGCCTTCACTGGACTAAGAGTTCCGCCCAGCCTTTCGAGGGCAACCTTGCCATGTCGAAGATATTTTCCGACAGAACTATCGTTCAGGCCCTCTTCATTGGGTCATCTTCTGACACTGGTGTCGTCTTCTGGAGTACTTCTTCGTCTCACCCCTCCCCTTCGACCTGCCCGGCAAGGGAGGCCCTGCCAGCAGCTACGCTACCACCGGTATAGCTCTCAGGATCACGGGGGTACTCAAACTCCGCCACCAACGTTAAGGTCATGTACTCCCTAGGTGGAGGTATACGTTGAAATAATTACGAATATATTTAAAACAAACTCGGTCGAGGAACCTGAAAAGCAAATACCTTTCTATCTTGCTACTTCATTGCTAGAATTGGCTCAATGAAAAATCATATATTCATTTCACAAAAACATGGAAATTTATTAAACAATTTAAAACAATTTTAGTATTGTGTAACTTTACCCAATATAAAATTAAACGTTTGTTATGACCGTTCCAACCTTATGTCTTCGCGTGCTTTTGGACCATCTTTATCCATCTCCGACGCCGCCGTCCTCAGGTCTAGACACCATCTTCTCTCTTCTTTTCTCGGAAGTACACTTCAATTACCGTTCATCAGATCAATAAACTATTTGCTGCTAACATTCCAGTCCAATCACTGACAACTTCGCCCAAGCCCTCAATGTCCCTCCAACTCGTTCACATGAAATATTTTAAGCTCCACTGTCACACTTAGTGTCCAAATTTTGATGTTCTCTCAATATCCATTCCCTAGTAGATGCTTACAAGTCCCCAAAGAAAAAAAACCCTAACATTCATTGGAGTACGATCCGTTCATGAGCACGGCATCAGTCAGAATGCATGTCCCTCGTATTCTTTCAGTCCTGCAAAGCTCGGTCCGTTTTTTTCGATTGTTTATTAGCAGATAACACTTCGTACCTAGCCAATCCCTAAATTTCTTGCATAACGAACTAGCCGTCTTCACGACTGTCACTGCTTTTTCGGCCAATCCCTGAAATCTATACAGAATTAACTAGTTGTCTCCGCGATTGTCACTCTTGAAGATGTTGACCTTGACGACGGCTCGCTTACCGTTGCTATGCTAGCATATTCACATAATTTATCCCCTTTAATTGACGCCATTTATACTAAATATTGTACAATATTCAGTGACATATTGGTATGTCACAACGTATGTATACGAGAAAGTAACTAGAGGTGCTACAGAATGGGACAGACTTTCTCCTACCAAATTTTTCTAATTTTCTTGGTATGGTCTGGCTTTAAGGTCTTGCTCCATTCTCTGACCAGCTGTCATCTAACGTCGCGCAATGTTGACTTTTTTGATAATTTCTACACTTTTTGCTTTCCTAATAGTACAGCCAAATGATTACTTCAAAAATATGAAAGAAAAGTAAAAACTCTTCTAAATAGAAAATTTCATTAAAAAATTCGTAGCCGTTTTTAAGAAAATGGCGATTGAGCAATTCTGTAAATACGAAATTTGAAGCTCTTTTTCTCAGAAATCTATTGAGTTTTCGAGAAAGTTCATTTAAAGTCATTAGAAGCACTTCCACTCACTAATGTAATAATGCACACAAATCGATGGAAATGTGCATATCAACGGCATGAGAGATATTTGAAAAAAAATACCATTGTGTAATATTTGCGAAGGAACTTTACGTCACATTAAACAATGCAATTAGCACTATGCATTGGAAAAATTTGAAGAAAATAATTGGGGGCACTTTTGAGAAAATGGCGTTTGATCGTTTCTGATGTGGACTTTTAAGCTCATTTTAACAAAAAACTTGAATTTTCTAGAAACATTATTTGACATTATTTAAAGCAAATGTACACATAAATATAATAATGTGAAGAAATTGCCTCTAATGTAAATACTACCGACGTGAGACACAAGTCCTACAGAAGGAGAGACTAGTGCTACAAAATGGCACAGAGATTCTGGTAGTAAAGTTTTCTAATTTCCTTGGTGTGGATTGGCTTTATGGTCTTGCCCCATCCTCATTCCAGATGCTATGTATCGTCGCCCAAAAGAACATTTTTTGGACATTTTCTTAACTTTTCGCTTTCTTAATAGTTGAACCGAAATATTACTTCAAGAATATTAAAGAAGAGTAAAAACTCGTCCTAAATAGAAATTTTCATTGAAAAATTTGAAGCCGTTTCTAAGAAAATGGGGATTAAGCATTTTTGTAACTGCGAAATTTGAAGCTACTTTCACAGAAATCTATTGAGTTTTCGAAAACTTTAATTGGAAGTCATTTGAAGCACTTCCTTTCATAAATGCAATAAAGTATTCAAATCGATGGAAATGTGCAAATTAACAGAGTAGTTGAAGATGTTTGAAAGTAGAGATAGTAGAGATATTTGAAAAAAAATACATTTGTGTATTTTTTGAATAAACAAAATGATACACCAAAATAAACTCAACCTCATACTAAACAGTACAATAAGCACTATCCGCTATAGAAATTTGAAAATAAAATTTGGGGCGATTTTTGAGATAATTGCGTTTGAGCGTTTCTGAAAATCCGGGATTTTGAGCTCATTTTTACATAAAACTGTTGTGTTTTCGAGAAACTTTATTTGACATTACTTAAAGAAAATGTATTCATAAAGATAATACTGTGAAGAAATGGCCTTAGAAGGAAGTATTATCGACGTGAGAGACACGTCAAATAATTTACATTTTTGTAATTTTTGAAAAAAACAAAAGAATGGAACAATATGGCGTTTATGTCATCGCATAGGGTTCGTTTGGCACTAACCGTATCAAATAGTTAAAGAAACAAATTGAGGCGTTTTCGATAAAATCTTGTCCTATGCCACCTAAAAAATTACAAAAACAAGGTTTCCTCAAAGTCGGCTCTAAATTTTTCAATGAAAATTACTATTTAAGATGAGATGTTGGCCTTCTTTAATATTATTAAATTATATATGGTGTGGACTGGTTTCTGCTATTTGGAAACCGAAAAGAGGAGAAATTTGGGCGGTGATAGATGGCGGCAGGCAAGGAGGGGCAAAACTCTACAGTACCAGTCCACACCATACAAAGGAAATTAGAAAACTTTACTACAAGAAATTCTGTGCAATTCAGTAGAACCTCCAGTTACTTTCTCGTATACGTATACGGACTAATATACGTAGTATAGAGAAAGTTACGTAATGCTACGCGAAAGAACGGCGAAGTTTTGGCAGAAATAAATTCATTGAATGTCCCTGAAAACGAAAAAGGGGATAAATTCAGTTGGTAAATTAAGAGAAAAAATTCTCGAACACGTGGTGTAGCCAGAATCCCTGTTTTGTACGTCCTTGATGCCGAAATGCCAATTGAAAGCAAAACGTCTGTCCGTGAACAGTACTAGTGCCTAAACTATACGTAGGTTTTTTTTTTTTTTTTTTTTTTTTAAACTGAAGAAACTCTCGTCCAACTGGATGTAGTTGAAGCTTTGAAATTTTCAAATACATTCCTTGAAATTTGGGTGTAATTTACGGGAAGACCTTGGGGCATTGTCAAAATTTTCTCAAAAACAGCTCCAAATTTTTTATTGTAATTTAAAATTATTGTAAGAATAGAGTAAAATACACATAAAGGTAGCGGAGGTGCTATTTTCATAGTTAACCCTGAATTTTGGAAAACTGCGAGTGTTTGAATTTGCTTCAGCGTATTCCTTCAACTACAAAATTGAAGATAGAGATTTATCTTCCAAATGAAATTTGTTGTCCATAATTGCTTCTTTTATGAAGGTCATGTACACTTTTTTGAAAATTTTCTTAGGTTTCGTGCAATAGTGCGTGTAAAATTAAAAATATATTTAAAAAGTATATAAATATATTTAATATAAAATAATAATAAAATATATAAAATTTAAAAATATATTTAAAATTATGTTTTCTTATCTATTTTCATTTTCTTGCTTGCGATATCAACAATGCTAATTCGCAGAGTGTGTATCTTGAAGGCGATAATGGCGGCTGCTTTCCGTTCGCGTTAATGTAAATTAATAATTTTATTTACGGCTAAAAGACGCATCGTGCATCGTTGGTACATTTATGTGGAACGTGAATACACCGAATTTAATTGCAGAAAGCTGTTTTCGTTTAAGCATTTGATTTAAATATATATATATATATATATATATATATATATATTATATTTCACACTTCGTTGGTTTAAGAATTTTCAAATGCTTGTTGGAATGTAAGACAGAAATCATTATATTATAATATTACTTAGTTATTAACAATATCGTGAGAAAGTGCGTGCTATTGTAGCGACTCTGGTTTATTATTATTATTATTATTATTATTATTATTATTATTATTATTATTATTATTATTATCATCATCACAATTTAACTTGTTTCCACTCGTGCATCTCGGTTACCATGAACAAGAGATACACGTTCCAACTGTCATAATCAGCACTGGATCAACCATTAATGTTCAGAAACTTCCTCACGATGTTACATGTGTCCAGTATGACAATCTTTTGCATCTGGATGTATAACCCCTTCTTCAGTTGCAGTTCAGCTAGGGATTCATGTAGGAACTAAGGAATTTCACCAGTGGCGCCTAGAATTATTGGTACAATCGTCACCATTTCCACGTCGCTCCACATTTCCTTTATCTCATTTGCCAGAGGTTGATATTTTAGAATTTTTTCACTTCTTTTCTTTGGGATGTTGTGAGCTAGCGGGACTGCGACATCAATCAGATACACCTTTTTATTTTTCTTGTCATGCCATACAATGTCCGGTTTATTAGATGATACAGACCTATCTGTTATTATGGACCTGTTCCAGTACATTTTGTGATTATTTGTGTCAATGACTGGTTCGGGTGTGTACTAATAGTATGGTGTTCGGTTACCCGCCAAAAGGTTCTTATTGTGGCATAATTGCTGATAAACCACTTTACAAACGTCGTCATGTCGTTTTGTATATTCTGAGGATGCTAGAGAGCTGCATCCACTGATAATGTGGTCTATATTTTCTCTATGTTCTCCACATAGCCGACATTTGTCATCACGAACGTTATTGTCTTTCAGGATAAATTTACGGTAGTTTTTAGTTGATACTACTTGGTCCTGATTATTATTATTATTATTATTATTATTATTATTATTATTATTATGGAAATGTATTTAACTGGTTTGGGTAGGTAGTTCCTCCCCACCTTCCCTGCTTACCCCGCCTATCCCGCCTACACCTAGGAGCCGACACACCGTTTTAACTTTATCTAGTACTACTATGTTGTATAGAGAAAGTTTTGTAATTCTGCAACGAAAAACTGCGATATTTCAATAGAGAAACTAGTTTTTCGAGTCTCTCATACTGAAAAGTGGATAATTCTAGGTTTTTTGGCCTTGTCCGTCTGTAAACAACGGTAGTGCGTGTACTGTACTTAGGAATTTCACTTAATTGGATATTCAATCGATCTGGCTGATGTCTCGGTTGCTTGAATTGGTATCAGATATTTGAATTTTTTTACATGAAATTTAGACGTTACTTTCGTTACAAAGTTTCGTACGACGTTACAAAGTTTTCTCAAAAAAGGTTCCATATTTTTTCCGTACAATTTTTCTTGAATTGAGCAAAGTTCGCTTATAAAAAATGGCACATGCCCGAATTAGTCCGAAGATGTTTCGATTTTTTCCCCCTAAATAAAATCTACGCTTTAAATTATATCTTAGATAGATGAAGTTTCGAAAGTTGTAATGTTCAACTTTCCTTTTGAAACACGGGGAACGTTAATATGATAACTTAGATATTTGGACTAACAGATAAATGAAGCGCTTTCTGAACTTAATACCTGAATCTGAATCCTCGTGTATGAAAAAAATGCATGTTGGAAACACTTTCGTGAATTCAAATAGAATAATAAAATTGCATAAAATTGTAATATAATATTGCATAAATTGTATTATGATATTGCGTAAAAATAATTTTCTGGAAATAGTATATGTGGTGGACGTAAAAAGGAAACTTCATTTTAATGAATCTTAATAAATGTATCTTCAAAATGCAGATACTCTGCGTAGATATGAAGAGTAATTGTCTACTGCTACTATAAATTCAATTACTATTTAAATAAATTAATGATTCTATTGGCATGTAACACCTTAAGCTACTTATCAACTGATTGGCTCATTAAAAGCAATGGAGAAATGGGGAAACTCATAGACAAACTTGCGTTATTCATTTAGGAAGACTTGCTACACACATCATGGACTCCAAGAAGTACAATACACTTGATCCCTCTCTACACAAGATATCAAATTACATGTCTCTGAAGGAAGATGAAATGAAAGAGGTTAATAAACAACTCAAAGAGGTAACTATTATTTTCTTTATGGCAGTATATGAAAGATCATGTAATGTATAAACTACTAGCTATTTACCTTCTGCTGCAGGTGTTGGAATCCCATTTACTTCCTACCATGAAAGAAGTAGATAAGGATTTTAATGTTATGTTTCAACGACTTCATTACTCTGGAAGTTATTATGAAAATTTACGGATTTGTAAAGCTAATGAATTTGACCTTAATTTGGAACTTAGATCTCAAAAAGGATCTAAAAAGGGATCTCAAAAGGTACATTTCAATCTTCTTCCAAATTTCCCATAAGTTTCTCATTTTCTTCTTTTCAAATGAAATAAAGTGTAGGTAAATGTAATAAGAAATAGAGAAGTTTGTTTTAAGAAGTAGACAATGTTTTCCTCTTCCTCTGTTACCTATGTGCTCTTCACACATTTCATACAAGTTAAAATTAAATACTTTATTTTGAAGAACAGTTTGTACTTGTAATAATTTTCTACTTTTGTTTGGATTGCATCTCTTGTTTGTATCTGTTTTAGTTTTTTCAGATTCTTGACACCACACATCCTGGCTTTGTTCATATGCAATATTTATCTGGGTAAATTGAATAAATAACATTTTAAAACTGTGCTGAGAAGTATCATTTAAGTGTGTGGTATTTTCATTTTCATATATGACATTCGATGTAATGGGTCACTGAAAAATTATCACTTTTTTTCTTGTTACAGTGACATTAATAGGAAGTGGGTAAATGAAAATGGATATGTTATGCAAAATAAAGTGCGGAATTGGCTTCAGGGAGTTGTTCATAAAGCCTTGGAAGAAATATCAGACGCGCCTTGGGACAAGGTTTGTTTTAGTTTCATGACATTTTACTCTCATTTATACGTAAGTATATGCGGCTTAATTTAAGTAGTATAGAGAAAGAAAAAAATTCATTAAGAAGAAATAAAAGAAGTCATCTTCGTCAACATATCAGCTTTATTAAGATAGCCGGCTTTCGACGGCTTTGCCGTCATCGTCAGTCTCGCTGCTGTCGGCAAAAGTCGAGCGACTGTGCCGCCGCCCACACAAGAAAAACACATGAAATAAACAACTAAAATTTTGAACTAATTTACACCCAAATTACCCCCAAAAACCAAAAAAAAAAAAAACCAGAATTTTGTACTAATTTTCAACTAATATAGATATAAATTGAAATATTTTGAACGAACGCAGAACGTCAAAATGTACAGTGTTTAACCTGCCAACGTCAGATGAAATAAGGGACACTATTCCAGAACTTGCAGCGGATTGAAAATGAAGTTTCAGACAATGTTCGTGCAGTGAATATTTTAAAGACGTATTTTTGTTAAAAAATGGAGATAAACTATATCTTAGAACTATAAAGTGACTACTACTAAACGTTGTCTGTGAAACACACCTGACTTCAGTTTCCACACTCCATGATAAAATTGAAATATTATTGCAACCAAATTATTTAAGAAATACGAATTTTGACTAATACTATTTATTTATAAAAAATTCATAATTATGTTGATGTAATAAAAATAATTGTTTTGAATGATTTTGATTTTTCAGAGTCCTTCAAACTTTCATACTGAAATATCTCAAAAGTAATTTTTGAGTAGTTAGTGGATTTTCTTTGTAAGCATTTTTATTCTCTTTAAAATTCATTTGAATCATTTTCCTATGCCACTTAAGGTTAAAGAGCTCGAGAGAAAAACAAGTCAGAAAAATACCGTTTTTATCGGCTCTCGGATTTAGCACAGGGTCTGAGATGTCGAAAACTTGGGGATTTAAGTAGTGCCTGGGTACATACAACAAAATCAAAGCAATTTTTTTAATGATCTTTTTTCAGGTAAAATGTACATACCGGCTGAACTATTGCGAATATTCCCAATTTTGATAAACTTTTTTTTTGCAATATTTACCCTTGGGTATAAATTAGTCCCTAATTAGAACTTTATTTTCGACCGATTAAGTTACAAATCCTTTCTTAATAATAATGCAGCTCTTAATTGAACGTAATCAATTGATAATTTTCGAAATTATATGATAAAAATGTTGATTTTCACGAAGAACTCATTCCCGCCCTTAAAAAATTCATAGAATCAATACAAAAATCATTCGTAGTCAACCTAAATCATAACCCAACCCGTGAAGAAAAAAAAAAAAAAAAAAAAAAAACAATTTCTTTGCCAGTTCTTCCGAAAATGCTGTATTTCACTTTTAAAAATATAACTGTTAAAATATGAGTATTTAAATTCAAACACATGCGTATTATATGTCAAATTGAAAAACTCAATGTTTCTCACGGTAACCAATCTTAATTTTTACTTTCTTGCTTCCGCTTACGTGCTAGATTATATAACTCTGCGGCAAAAACGGCGAATTTTCAGCAGAAAAACTCTTATTGCCGGGCTCTGATTACGAAAAAATGAATACATCCATTTGCAATATTTAGAAAATAATTCCTACTGAAAAATCGAGACGTCCGTCCGTCTGTGAACATCGCTAGCGCCTAAACCATACAAATGTTTTTTTTCCAAAATCGCAGTGGCGGCTCGTTGTCTTACTATTAGGGGTGCAAAGCCTCTCTTCTCTCTCCCTTCCTCCCCCCTCTCCCCCCCTCACTCTCACACACACACACATGCCCATACACACAGACATACATTACAAACATACACATATATTAACAAACATTAATGACTGAAACAAGGCATCTTATGAAGTTTGATAACATGTTGAATAGTTCCTTTTATCATCAACGAGGGTTGACCGCATTTCTTTTCACAACATTCGTTTCGACTTCGCTCGGCAAGGACCCCTTCGAAATATTTACTACTTGTGTCGTGTTACCGCATGATTCGGCACTTACAGAACGTTTTTCAAAGGGTGTCAAGAAACACATTGATTCGAAACTTTATTACACGCACTTTTGCTATGAAATATTTTCCATAAACTCGCGGTACAAATTTAAGTTTAAAAGTACAAGTTTCTATACCCAATACTCAAAAAATCTGGATAGTTTGCCGTCTACACTGACTGACGAAACACAAAGTCTGTGTCGCTTCATTAAATGCTGTTTCTTTTCAGCAATTTTTTTCTGTGACTTTTTCATTGATGTTATTTTAATATTTTCGACGCTATTCATTGTCAGTGGTACAAACACACTTCACAGAAAAACGAACACTCTAACTTCGGTTTTTCAAAAGCATTATAAAGTAACCTCCTACATACGTTTACACAATACATTTTGGTTTTCACATGCTTAAAAATGGATTTGTAACTGCAACTCCTTTAAAACGTGCAAATAACATTCGATTAACACAATACTTATGAATGCAACACTGCACAGCAATGCGTTTGCGTTTCGCGCGCTACCGAAGAACTGTTTTGGAAGGGGTGAGAGCTTATTTAAATGGAGAGATATCTCACACTTACTTCTCTTAAAAACTTGTGCTAGTCAAGTGTAATATCTTCACATTTCAAGGCACTTCCAGAGGCCGCGCCTGCGCAGTAATATCCGCACGGTCCGGAGTGTGCTCCAACCGCCTATAAGCCACCATGTTCCCCCTTCTTTCCCCTCCATTCACGCGGGAGCCGCCGACTCCGTCGGCTTGTTCGCATTTGCCGAGTGTGCTCTAGCTGGCTGTCACGAAGGGCATTGGCGGCGGACTGTCAATCCCAGCTTCCGAACGGCGCGTGTTTTGAAATACTATGTTTCGGAAACGCTCTGAGAGGACTTGTATTCTCCTCATGTTAAGAAATATTAAAGAAACATTGCACCGCAGTTATTTCGATGTGCACATGCGAACGTGCGAATACCCACGAGCCGCCACTGCAAAATGGATATTCCCGGGTCGATCTGGCTCGACTAAAGCATACACAAATGAAAATATAAAAAGAATTTGGAATTGAAACATATTATTCCAAACGAATATATTATTTTCCATGCAAAAATGATTAGTAAATTACGTAATGAAAATAAACACGAAATAAAATAATAAGTAATATAAAAAAATTCTACTCTCCGCTGTTTTATAGAAAATATTATTCAGTTCTGTGAAATAGTCTTTTAATATTCAAACTTTATTTCTTTAAAGATTCGACCGTAGTTGTAAAAAATTAATTGTGTCATTCTACACGTCTGTAAACTCGGATGAACCTGTAACTAACTTGAAAAACGACTTGTGTCATAATAGCTGGTGAGATGATGTTGGACTTCACATACATGACCGTGCTTTATAATACTGACAATTTTGTATAAAATTGTACCTGATTTTTTACTAAGAGTTTTACAACCAATCTGGACCCTAGGTATGTCACAATTTTTAATTTTTTTTCAAGATGTGGTAGATACATAGATAGATAGATAGATAGATAGATAGATAGATAGATAGATAGATAGATAGATAGATAGATAGATAGATAGATAGATAGATAGATAGATAGATATAGGTATTATTTCTGCAGGTAGGTTTATACCACCTGGTGGCAGAACACTACAATTTACATATTACAATTAGGAATAATAATAATACAGTGAAACTTTCAATTATTTTAAGTCCATAATAATAATAATAATAATAATAATAATAATAATAATAATAATAATAATGAAACAATCTGTCTGGTTTAATTTTTAAATTTAATATTTACTCTGCTCTTCTAATATTAATCCAACGTAACCCGTTCCAAATTTCTAAAAGAATATGGGCGCCAGGAAAAGATTACGCTATTCAATTATTAAAATTACTCTTCAACTGCTAGTTCCATTAAATTAATATCCGGCTAACTGGGTCGATGGGTCTTATAAGAAATAATCGCTATTGCCTACTAATAGCCGATTATTCGATCTGCCATCTGTACAGACTGTCCGAGGAATCTGAAAAGCAAATATACATTTCTAGCTACTCATTTGCTGGAATTGGCTAAATGAAAATCATCTTTTCTATTCACAGAAACTTGTAAGTTTATTCAATGTTCCTTGTTAACAATATGAAACTTTTGGTCATGACCAGTCTCAAACCTTATATTGCAGTACCCGTCTTCGCATGCTCTTGAACGATGTCGCCGCGTAGAACCATTTTCAATCTTCCCCGGTGTCGATGGCTCCAGGTCCAAATACCATCTTCTTTTCTTCCGTTCTGGCACAAGTGTATTCAAGTCACTGATCCTCACCGCCTCATAAGTTGATAAGACTTACTTAATTTTTATTTTAAACGTTCCCCGTTCTTTCTACTCGTATACTTAAAATATTAAAAATCAGCAAACTATCTGCATCAAATATTCCCAGTCCTGTTGCCGATAAATTCACCTAAGTTCACAATTCTAGCTGCTGCACTCGAAATATTTCCAAGTTTCAATTTCCGCACATTACATCAATATTCTAAGTCCGACAATCATACGCACCAAAGTAAATGTTCACAATTCCCAAACTCCCAACCTCAATTGTCTACACACGATCCGCACGGCACCACAGCATGAGTCGGAATGCATCCATATTCCCCTCTTTCAGCGCTTCAAAACTCGGTTCATCTATCTACTGTTTCTTGTCTGAAAAAATTCAATGCCTAGCCAATCCCTCAATTACTTATAAATTCAACTAGCCGCGCCCCAGACTGTCATTGCTTTCTCGGCCAATCCCGAAACAGTTTACTTTATCAACTAGCCGCGCCCCGTGGTTCAAAGCAATGAAGTTTGTTGATCTTGACGACAACTCGTCTACAGTTTCTCTGCCGCCATATTTACAAATGTCTATCCTTACAATTCACCCTGTTTACAATAAATGTCACTCAATCCAACGTCCCACATATTGGTATGTCACAATAATAATAATAATAATAATAATAATAATAATAACATAATAATGATAAAAATGTTAACATTAAGAGCAATAACAACAAAAATAGCATTAACTCGACATTTAATAGCTGACTTAACGTTGAGCACCCACTCATATACATTTTTTATTTTGATGTTCATCGGTTCAAAATTTTTTAATTTGTGTATAAAATAGTTCAAAATTAGTACAAAATTGTTGTAAATTTCGTTTTTTTATTTCATGGGTGGTGTCGCTGACTTTTTTTTAAAAATTTTTAAAAATTTTAAAATTAACAATTGTAGTATTTTTAGTTTTTTTTTCGTGGGTTTTTCTTGTGGGGGTACTCTGACTTAACGTTAAATTAGTGCACCCACTATTATACATTTTTTACTTTGATGTGCATCGGTTTAAAATGTTTAAATTTCGGTATAAATTAGTTCAAATTTAGTACAAATTGGGTAATTTTTTTTTTATTTCTGGTTTTTCTTGTGGGGTTCTAACTTAACGTTAATTAGGCACCCACTCTTATACGTTGTGTATTTTGATTTTCTGCATCAGTTCAAAATGTTTAATTTGGGCTATAAATTAGTTTATAATTAGTACAAAATTCTGGAATATTCTTTTTTTGATAAGTGGGTATGCCAACTATACGCTCATCCTAAACCATGCGTAGGATTTTTCCCTAATTGAAGAAATGCCATTCCATCTGGCACTAGTAGAAGCTTTGAAAATTTGAAAAAACATTCTTTAAAATTTGGGGATACTTTATGTTATGTTCAGAAAAAACACTCACTTTCCAAACAACAAATTTATTTTCACAGTAACTGAAATATTTACATAGAAACGATAATATTGACAATAGCGGTCAGAAAATCATTTTGCCTAATGCACACTCTACCAAAACCACTGTTTTTCCAATCTACATCTCCCGCTCAGTGTGCTCCGTTTCTGGCAGCGCTCCCTTATCAAGCAGTCGGCGCCGTAGCCTCGCTTCACGGCCACCGGCTCGCCGGCTAGCTGATTATTTCTCATTGGCCGGGCGTCTTTGCCGGTCTGATGCCCAGCCGCCACCCGCCGCCACTGCCGCCTCGCGCTGCTTTAGGCGCGCTCTTCAACTTTGTCACACAGCCGCAACAGTTTACATGAAGTCCCCCGGGCATTTTCAAAATTTGCTCAAAAACGGCTTCAATTTTTTTCTTTAAATTTCTTATAAGAATAGAGTAAGATAAGGTGGAATATGTCATTATTTTACTGTTTATTCTGAATTTTTGTAAATTGCAAGTTTGATTTTTTTCGGCGTTTTCCTACAACCATAAAATTGAAGATAGAGAT
Source organism: Teleogryllus oceanicus (assembly GCA_964035755.1). NCBI lineage: Eukaryota > Metazoa > Arthropoda > Insecta > Orthoptera > Gryllidae > Teleogryllus > Teleogryllus oceanicus. The sequence goes on along the minus strand of CAXIVR010000007.1, from coordinate 49,118,900 downwards.
TTTTCCTTTAAAGTTGTTGTCCATAAGTAGTTCTTTCATTAAGGTTATGTACATTCTTTTAAAAATTGTATCAGTTTTCTCGCAATATGACGTACAATATTTGCAATTAAAAAATTACAAAAACAAGCTTTTCTCAAAAACTACTTCAAAATTTTTCTTTTAACTTTTGGTAGGGATAGTGCTAAATTGACTCTATACGATAACGTCAACGCCATATTGCTCTACTCTTTTTTTTCAAAATTTACTAAAATTAATTTATTTTGTCTTGTCTCTCACATCGCTCATATTTACATTACTGGCAATTTTGTTCACATTATTGTATTATGTGAACACATGCTTTAAATAATGACATACAATTTCTCGAAAACGCATCAGTTTTTTTGTGAAAATGAGCTGAAAATTCCACAATTTCAGAAACGCTCTAATGCCATTTTCTCAAACATTTTTTCCTTAAACTTTTTCAACGGTTAGTGCTAATTGCATTGTTTAATATGACGTCATGTTCATTTTGGTGAATTCTTTTGTTTTTTCAAAAATAACAAATGTAATTTTTTTAAATATCTCACGCTGTTAATATGCACATTTACTAAGATTTGTATACATAATTTCATTTGTGAGTGGATGTGCTTCAAATTACTTCAAATGAAGTTTTTCGAAAACTCAATAGATTCCTGTGAAAAGAGCTTTAAATGTTGAATTCACAGTAACGCTTAAACGCCATTTTCTTAAAATGGTTTTAAGTATTTTAATGAAGATTTCTTTTTAAGATGAGGTTTTACTATTCTTTAATTTTCTTAAAATAATATTTCGGTTCTCCTATTAGGAAACCAAAAAATTTAGAAAATGTCAAAAAAATGTACTTTGGAGGCGATAGATGGCTGGCAAGAGGATGGGGTAAGACCATAAAGCCAATCTACACTAAGGAAATTAGAAAACTTTACTACGAGAAAGTCTGACCCATTCTGTAGCACCACTAGTTAATCTTAAGATAGAAGGGAGATAAGATCAGAAGCACCAGCAGACCCATGTTAACTAGCGGGCCTGAAGGGCTCGGGCCCAGGACTCCCAATGTTCAAAAGCCCCTGATTAATCTTAAAAAAATAATACTAAATTTTCAAAAAATTAAAAAGATGTATAAAAATGCGATTTATGATTAAACTATTCGCAAAAAATTGGCATAACAGAGTGATGTGTCGCAAATCGTTGGATAATATTTACAATATGAAATGTGCTGGTTGATGCGAGAATGCCACTCAGTGATGAGATGGTTAGTTTTTTTTAACAAAACTTGTCTTTAAATTGTGGGGGACCGGTGAAAGTAAGAGTAGGGGGCCCCCAAATTAATGTAGGCACAAGAGCCCCCGTAGCTATCAAAACGGTCCTGTGTATCAGGTATAAAAGGAGTGAATAATTTTTCATAAAATATTATGATTCGGTGGTATTTAATTAGGAACTATAATGAATGCACATAGAAAATTCTAATGTAATTGTAATTGTATTTCGCATCACTTCATTCATTTTTTAATTCATCAGTTATAGATATCAAATAATCATTTTTAATTTAATTTTGGCATTCAGTCATTAAAAAATGTATGGGTATTTATAATGTGACAAAGAACTTTTAAAACATTGGTGCTCGTTATCACTTTGCCAGCAACCATAATGGTTTATGGAATCACCGATTTCCTCAGTGGTCCCGTCACGGACCAGTCATCAAAAGCTTTAGGTGGCAGATTTTTTTGACATAATTAGCGTATTTGCTCGTGTATAAGCAACACTTTTCTTTCGAAAAGTAAGTCATGAAATGAGAGAACGGCCTCCAAACGAGATTTTTCTTTAAAAAATCATTGGAAGAAAAACAACATTTTATGCCGAAAATAACTTTCATTGGTCACATGTGTTTTTAACCCCTGTTAACATGCAACCCTACAGTTTTGTTAAGTGTTCTTGTACCTATCTGCATGTTAAGAAATTTAACATCCTTAACAACGTGAACAACCATCGATTCAACCCAAGTCAAATGTTTGTCAAGGTTACATGGCAATGTACAAAACAAATCAGATTCAAACAATTCAGAAATAATTCACATTGATTTGGGGAATAATTATTCTTAAATAATTAATTGATTATTTCTTAATCTTATTACAATTAGGAAAATGTATATTAGGTAAATTAATCTCATATTCCTCACATTCCATTAAATGAAAGTACTCCGGTAATCGTATTTACTGGCGATGTGAAGGTGTCGCCACTGGAAGTCAACGCGCCAATTTCCTAATCGAACGTCGTTTCTCTAGGTATCTTTAGGTTTAGGAGAATTATTTTAAGATATTTTTTCTTAAAATTATTGTGTCAAAGATTGTAAGTACACGGACGTTGCCTATACACAAGTAAATACGATATCTTGACGTAGGAAATGTTGAATTTATTAAATGTTGCCCATTCGTTTGCAGATATGTGGGGTACAAGACGTTTTTGATGCATTGTCATCTAATTATGGAGTGAGAGAAAGGGGGACGGAGAACGGGGGAGAGGGGGGTACATGGGTACGTGTGAGCTGATGATTGTCACTTACCATTCACTGCACTCGTCAATTACAATACAGGTTCATTCGAAATGTTTGTCGTGATTATTATGTCAGTAAGTCACATCTTGCAGTTTTGTGGATTGATTCCGTGCAGCCCAGATTTCTTGATACCTGGCATCAGCAAATTCTGAGATTGGAGGCCGAATGAATGTCTGAATTGGCACAATTCGTGAATTAATTGGTAAATGTTAAAATTATCCAAACTGGGTGGATATTGATTTAAAGAGAAATTATTTTTGTATTAGGTAATAGTTTTGTTTATAGATGTCCAGGCAAACGTTTTGAAGGAGGGAATAAAAAACATCTAACAACTTAACTATCAGGGGTCTTCAAAACCAGTGGCGACTCGTGCTTAGGTTGCACGGTTGCACAACCCCCAGAAAATGAAAAAGATCATATAATATTTTAGAAATACACATTTTCCTTTTAAAACATTAATTATTCAAGATATTGCAGTAATATCGATTTATATGAAATAATTTTGAAACCAAAGAGCGTCCAACTGGCGCTCTCGCCGGTGTCTGATGCCTTGCCAGGAATTGCACCACGCTCTTGGCTCATTGTCAGGCCCTGGTAGCGAAAAAATAGATAAATCTTGTTTCTTTATATTGTAAACTACTTCCTCTAACACCTTGTGTTATCAGAATCCACATTCTACGGGTCCCTGATACCGAAAAATCAAATGGCAAAAATGTCTATCCCGCTGCCCGTATGGTCCCATGGCCAATACCACCAAAACCTTTCAGATAATTTTCTCAAAAATTGATATTCCCGGATCAATCTAATTGAACTGAAGGCCCTGCGAACTGGGAAAGGATAGTTTGATTTTTGGGAGTACTATTTTACATGAAGCCTCAACATGTCCAAAATTTTCTCAAAAAAATGGCTCCAAATGTAATTAAACTGTCCTCAGATAGCATACAGGATGCTTGAAAAATGTCCCAGTCTCTATTTTGTGGTAATCTCTGGATTTTCTAATATTGAAAAAGTTTGCAATTTTTTGTCGTCCTATAACTACAATATGGAAAATAGAGCTCATTTACTTTAATGAAATCTTGTTTAAAGACATCTTAAACTATAGTCATTTACAATATATTCGAAATATGAGTAAATTAGGATGAAAAATATGCAATTTTTAAACAACTATTTTGTCAACAACTGGTCTAATTTTGTTTCCTCGTATGTATCAAAGGACAGTAAAAAAAGTCTGGATGCATTATCATTAAACTCCCTGTAGGTGTAACATGAGTAATGTTTTTACTCAAAGGACTTGAGCTCGAATCTCAGTGCAGAGAACCTTTTTTGGTGGTTGAAAACCCTTTTGTAGTTCATGTAATAGTATAATTTGCATTGCTCTTACTAATAATGTGAGAAAGTATGAACTGTTGAGCACGAGTTTTGCTCTGATACACTAAAGTTTGAAAAATAATATGGTATTATTTTTATTAAAACCTCTGAATTCTCAAAAACTGCAAAAGAATAACAAATTTATAACTCAATAATTTATTGTAATTGATAATTAAAATAATAAAAAAATTGTATTTACTGTATTTTAGTATTTGAAGTTTTTAAATACGTATGTATTTAGCAATTCAAAACCTAGTTACATTAAACACTTTGATTTTATTTATTTCCACCAAAAGTCAGTAAAACCTGTGTGTCATTTTGGGGGTGAAGAATAATCTGTGCTCTGGCACATTTTCTTGAACTCATGAATCCCTTCACCATTTTACTAAGCACAGATGAATGATGAATAAAAATGTCAATAAAGCCGAAGTTAGCGACATTTGAAAACAAGAGTATGGTACTAGAAAATGTATTTGCATAAACAAAAAACAAACCTTTAACTTTTAAAAACAAACTACAGATTTGATTTTGTAGTATTGCTAACAAAATAGAAACTTGTATCTCTAGCTCTTCACAAGCAAAAGGAGATCTCAACAAAACATGTGCATAGTGTTATGTACTGAAAATAACAGGATAACAATAACAAAGTTTTTGTTTATTCTCTGTCAATCCGACTTACAACAAAACATCCAAAATTCCGTGAGCCAAATAGAGTATACCGAAATTCCAAAGCCAAAGTTCAGGTCGTGTAGAAGAAGTCCAAGTTCACGCCGAGTCACAATATCCAAATAAGAAGAAACCAATATCGCACTGCCGGGTATACACTAACTGCACTATACAAACCGCGGGGCACTCTAATTCACCGTTCACTTAGTTCTGCCGTTCCACCGACGGCCGCCGACTATATCTTCAGTTTTCCCCTCGCCAGTTACCCTGGCAAGGCGGGAATTTATTCGGATACTGGGATTACGCCGACTATATAGTCCCGCGCGCCGTAGCCTCGCTTCCTAGCAGAGGCTTCGCGCGCCGGCTGCTCGCTCCTGGTTGGCCGGCTCACTCGCTGCTCTGCTGCTCCACTAAACCTCGCAGACGTCACGCCGCGCCAACTTTCTGGCGCGCGTTTCGATGTGGCGGACACCGCCGCAACATATAGTGAAGCTACATTTATGTCCAAAAGCAAAGCAAGGACCCACCTTGGCATTTGCTCAATGAATTAAGGGAAACGATTAAAAATCATCAACAAAAGTCTATGAATTAAAATCGATACACATGTTTAAATAACTAGAACCTTCTCTCATGAATAATTATTTCTATACAATTATAGGTTTGCCTGAACAAACAGACGGACAAAAGTCGATTAACAGACAACCAAGTCGACAAACAGACGGACAAAAAACAATTATTGCCCATCAAATTTTGTTTAGTTTTCTCTATCATTTAAATAAGTGTATGAGATAATATCAAGACAGTTATTTTAAAATCATAGACAAATGCTCTGATTTTATTTATGTAATGTACAAAATTGTAATTAGTTAAAGAAACTAAAATGATTTTGAATTTTACTGCCTTATTTATTGTTAGGATATAATTTAAATAATTATCTTCGCTATTAAGAATGTAATTATGCTTCCATTATACCTAGTTTTGCTGTTTAAATTAATTGTGTGATTTCAGATTTCGTTCAAAACATCTGGGCCTGCAGTGACTCTATGTATAGAATATGATCAAAATATTTTCACTGTAGATTTGGTGCCTGTATTTGTTTTGGATTCTAGTCAATGGCCCAAGCCACCAGTAAGGCAACCAATAATTAGAAACAACAGTTATGCTGAGGTAAGATAATTCATTTGTAAATAAAATATATTCAGAATGAATAGAAAATGGAAATGTAAGGTTGTAATTATTTTTAATTGCATGTTTGAAAATCATATGAATTTGAAGCAATGGTGTGTTGTTCCAAAACCAAATAATCTTATTGATCAAAATGGATGTACTGAAACTTTCTGGAGAATGTCTTTCTATAATCAAGAAAAATCACTTTTGAAGAATAGAAATCATCTGAAGAATGCTTTAAAATTGATGAAGGTAACATTTTTTATACCAGTATATAATTTAAAATATTTTAAGCAAATTCTTTTGATTTGATGTTCAGCATCTTGGGATTTTTTTGACTTTCTTTCTTTCTTTCTTTCTTTCTTTTTGGATTTGCAACTTAATCTGAATTAAAAAATTGTTCATTACACAGACTTTTCTTTACTTTTGCAGTTGCTGCGAGATCAAGAAGATTGGCAGTGGTTGAAAAGTTACTTTCTAAAGACAGTGTGCTTATGGAGCTTCATAGAAAGGGATGAACATTTCTGGAATTCTGGTATTGGAGTTATCTTTATGGATGTCAATTTTTAAGTTAAATAAAAATTTGAATTTGTATTAAAAGGTTTTTCTGATTTTTTTCTTTTTTATACCTCAGATGCTGAAAACATTAAGATATTATTTGAAAGTTAAACAATCTATTCCATTCTTTTGGGATGAAAACCTTAATCTTTTAAATTCTTCATCTGTTCATGTGTTTGAGATTCAGAAAATTGGAAATAGACTTGAACGTATAATTAAGAACATTGATAGAAACATTGAAAAGAATAATCCCAAATACATTGAGACTTTATATCCAACCTTTGTCAGGTATGTTGTATATGTTCTTCAACATTACAATTTATTAGTGTGAAGAATGTTATTTTATGCTTTTGTGATATGATTTGTATGTATGTCATTTTGGTATTTTGTGTCCTTGTATTGTGCAGCTGTAGTATTCAATAGTTCCAACTTATACATTTTTCTTTCAATATTGAAAGCTTCTTTTTGTCTGTTTGCTCATGTAAAGGTTACAACCATTTAAGAATATATAAATACATATAAACAATTATGATTAATATTATATTCATATCACAATAGGTAAGTAGCATTTTAGCATAACTATAGATCTTTTAATGTTTGGTATTAAGATTTAAAAAGATAGCATTTGAAGCATATCTAAATATTTTAAAAGAAGATGAAAAAAAAGATAGAGTGAATGGAAACAAACTGTTGGAAATCGTATACCAAGGGAAACATTGATAGACACCTATTAGAAGCCAAGTCTGTAGAAATCAGAAATCTAAATCTGAAAGACAGACAGAAGAATCTCATTGGATCAATTACTGAGGATGGAAGAATCAATCTCTAACAAGGATTGCCACTCCTGTTCAATGTCTATGTGAGCCACTGAGTCAAGAAAAGGAGAAGAAAAAGAAAGAAAAAAATAATCATCTACACAAAGGATAAAATAATTTTAGCAACATTAGAAAAAGCAGCCTTCACAGTGAATTCAATTAGCAAAGCATATGCCACAAAAGTTTCCATAGTTAAAACAAAAGCAATGAAATTCAACAGAAAAGAACACTACAAAACTAAAATAGTATTTGAAGATTAAAAAAGAATAAGTAACAACCTCCACTTACTTAGGAAATAAAAGATCTTTAAGGAAAAGAACATTGATGTAAAATTGGTAAGACACAATAGTATCAATGGAACAAGAAAAAGCAAATTGTAAAACATGACCAATGAAACAAAAATTAGACTTCATAACATAGCAGTGAAACCAATCGTATTATATGGAAGCAATATGCGAATCTTAAAATAAAGAGAAAGAAGTCCTCAAGGATCGATTTTAGGCCCTATTCTGTTCCTACTTTACGTAAACGATATGCCCTCGACGATTCGAAACGGAAGAACGGTTCTCTTTGCAGATGATACGAACATCCTTTGCAATAAAGAAACCGTAAATAGTACAATATCAGATGTTTCAAATTGGTTCCGAAATAACAAATTAATAGTAAACGAAAAGAAAATGGTTTTGATGCAGTTTTCCATTTCAAATAAACAATTCTGTGCTCCATTGAAAATGAACAGTGTACCATTGACTGATGTTAAGGCAACAAAATTTTTAGGTCTCTCAATTCAGTCAAACCTAAAGAGGAACGTCCATTTTAATGAATTGAACACAAAATTAAGTTCATTATGCTACGCGTTCAGAATTCTTGCAAATTCAGTCAGCCTTCATACTGCTCGTTGTGTATATTTCGCGAATCTTCATTCCCGCCTGAGATATGGCATAATATTCTGGGGAAATACATCTTATAGCTCCCAGACTTTTAGATTACAAAAACGAATTGTACGAATAATAACCAAATCCCACCCACGTGATTCATGTAAGCCTCTCTTCATTAATCTAGTGAATTTTATCATTACCTTGCCTGTTTATTTACGAATCAGTGGTTTTTGTAAAAAATGACTTGCGTAAGGGCGGGAATATATTTTCAAAAAATGCCGATGTCTATTACTATAACACTCGACGTAGAAATCATATTCATCAGCTGACAGTATCAACAACCCATTGCAAAAAATTCACATACAATACATGTACATTATTTTACAACACGTTGCCAGATGACATTAAACGATTAAATTCGATAGAAAAGTTTAAATCCCAAGTGAAATCGTTTCTGATGCATTACTGTTTCTATACAATTAGAGACTATACTGAGCATCACAAGAAAAGTAACATTAACTTTAACAATTATACAGAATGCATTATTTAATATTTGAACTGTATAGATGTGTATAAACAACCTGTAACAAGTATTGAATTGCAGCCTCCGGGTCAATGACCCACATCTCGATCAGGTTTTTCGTCCAGTTTCCCTGATCCATTGAGCAAATGCTGAGATGGCCCCTTGTTTTGCTTCTGGACATAAATGTAACTTCATTTTCTGTGGACGTCTTCTAGAATTCAGTGGGAAATACAATTATTCAAATTATCGTTTCCATGTTGTCGCGGCAGGAAGTATTATTCCGAAGGACAACATGGATAAGAGCCAAAATTTATTGTCTTTTTATCCTCGAAAATAGATTTTATTACTTGGGAGCTTTTTTTCCCTCCAATTTTAAGTAGTATATGACTTAGTGTAGGGATCACAGAATTTTGAAAATGCGCACACAATTCACTTTTCCCCATAGCACGTCATATGCAGTTTTTTACGTAAAATAATAAATAAATAAAAATAAATAAATGAAGTAGATTAAAAAGAAGTCCAGATGAATATAAAAAATTATACTTGATATGGAGTGTCAAGAAAGAAAAAGGGGGAAAAAATGAAGACACAAAGGAAGGAGCAAGAACTTGTAAGAAGAATGAATTCAGATACTTGTAGATAACTAAAACAGATCCTGAAATATAATCCAGGAGGAAAAGGAGAACCTAGTAGGCCAAGGGAAAACGGAAGGACCAGGTACACCCCAGCAGCAAGAAAGGTAATATCGGATTCAAAAAAACAGTCTAAACCTTAAAAGTTCATCATGATATTGACAACAATGGATAATTTAAAAATTAAAAACCTAAATTACGTTAGTTTTATTGGCAGGGTAACAAAACTATTGCCTAGATGAATGAGATTTGATTAAGGCTGGTCAAATTTTCCTCAAAATTTACTGTTTTACTGTTTCTCAATATTTTTAATATGTTAACCTCTCTCAACGAAGTGGATCCAAGTGACTCAATCCTCTATGTTTATTAAAAGAAGTGACTTTCAACTCAATGTTTTGAAAAAACTCAACATTAGAATAGCATTGCTGGAAATTATGTCATTGTTACTGGTACAGTGTCGTAAGAAACAAGATGCCTGGTCTTTCAGAATTGTTTCTGCTTTTAAGAATTAAAACAAGGTAATTTAGGTTTTTAACGTCTGCTTTTAATTCTTAAAAGCATATCTTGTGCATTCACATAATTCATTCGCATTGAAGAAGCCAAAACTAAAATAGAGTGTTTTTTCAGTTCAATTAGAACCCAGAGCTTACCATCCAGTGAAGAAAGTCTTCACACTGAAACTATGCAGGAAGATGCAGTAGATGAAATTATTCAGCAAATAAATGAAGTAGGTGAAACCATTCAGCAAGCAACTGGACTAGGTGGGAGTTCAATTCTCATAGGAATTGGTGCTCTTGCAATAAGCGTTTTATTTGGCAGGTTTTTTAACAACACGGAAAACAGGGATCAGAGGGATCGAAGAGATTGTAGGAACGAGAGGGATTGCAGAGATCAGAGGGATTAGTAATATTGAACTGATGTGCGACTTGTGTTTTTTATCACATCTGTTGTTCACTGTTCCTTCAGAAATTTGCAGATATGATTTGTTGCAGAGGTAGAACAATCCTTGCAAATTTTCTTGAATGTTTATGTATGACTAAGTAAAATACTCACTATAACATGACATTCTATGAAGAAATTAAATAAAACATTCAACAACTAATTTTATTACAACAGATATTTTTATTTCACCCATAAGTCCACCCTCCCCTTAAGCCAAAATTAACAGTGGGCATCTCAATGAGCCCTCAACCATCTCTAGGGGGTGTTGAAACATTACTCTCTTTTCTACCGAATATTAGGTGCTTAGATCTTTATCTGTGAAATAACGTAAAAATAATTATACATATATGTGTAAGAAAATAAACCTGATAAGAAGGAATATTTGTTGAAGAATCAATGAATATCAGGACAAGTTTCACTACCTTTAAATGAGATAATAAATCCTCTATTTTTAAATATAAAAATGTTGAGAAAATTATGGCAGTTTTTGATATTTGATATTGATATATGATATATTTTGATATATGATTTCATTTTTTTGCGGTATCAACAATGATAATAGGCCAACTGTATTCCATGCGAATTCGAGGTCATTGTTATTTGTAACATTGTTGTAACGCCGCACTGATAACGAAAGGCGACGGTGGCTACCTTTCGTTCGCGTGAATATAAACTACTACTTTTATATATTTGTAGAATATTACAATACCATAGGGTGTAATAATTACTATTATATATTTTTCGATCAATTTGCATTTGTTTGCCACCGCTATCAGTATCGTATACCTTATACTACAATGGATTCAATGCCAGAAATGTATTTTCGTTTAAAGTTTTGAACCAAAAAACGTATTGTTTAAAACCATTTAATTTTCGCAACAAATGTTCTACGATTTAAAATGAGTTTTACAAAAAATGGTGACTGAGATGTGTTAATGCGGAGATAATTTGTGGTATAAATAGTATTATATAACCATTACTAAAGGCGAGAAAGTACGTGGTGTTTTAGCACCACTAGTTTTAGATATGTTTATTTGTATTTTACTGTTTGTAACAAGTGAAACTGAAAAATAAATACTCTACTTTTCCTTTCCCCATCGCCAGTTTAGAATCGCTTCGAACCACCGAACGACATGAGATGTTCGTTCAGAGCGCACTGAATATTGTTTTTATTACCGTCTAACTCAAGAACCATGATTCACACCGAAACTTGGTTGGTCTCATATCAAAATTTGGATTTCCCTTGTCATTTTTTTAGCATTTTTTGAGCGATTGACAAAGTGTGTGGGATCCAACGCGAACAATTTTTTTTTGACAGTCAAATGTTCATGCAATATTGAATGTATGCTGGTTCCACTCATGGTGGAAATGTTATTTCCACCATGGTCCCACTAATGCCTAAGGTTGTCTTAATCTCATTGGTCTGCCTAAGGTTGTCTTAATTTTTCAAAAACTCAAAAGATTTCTATGAAAAAGAGCCACAAATTTCGCATTCACAGTAAGGCTTAAACGCCATTTTCTTTAAAACGTTTCCAAAGTTTTCAACAAAAATTTCCTCATAGGGTGAGATTTTACCCTTCTATAATGAACTTTTCTTTGAAGTAATATTTCGATTCTGCCGTTAGGGAACCGAAAAATTGAGTGAATTATGAAAAAATGTACTTTGGGCGGTAATAAATGGCAGCTGGCAAGAGAACGGGGCAAGATTTTAAGCTGGCCCAGAGCAAAAAAATAAATAGAAAACTGACTATACTGCGGTTTTTACAGAGCTGCCTCTCAAGGCACCCAAGGCCCGTCACCACGATGACATTATGGCACGGTTTTTCGCGTTTTTCTGTCGTGCCGCTACTTGTCGCATGATCGCGAACCGTTTCAAGCAGTGCTGGAGATCAAGCAATGCTGCAGATGAAGCGACTCTAGCGGGCACGACCCCCAGAAAGACGCCGTGCCATAATGCCACCGTGGTGACGGGCCTTGAAAGGCATCTCTGTAAAAACCGCAGTATAGTACGAGAAAGACTCACCCATTCTGTAGCTCCACTAGATACTTTCTCGCTACCGCTTGCCCAGTAGGAAGATATGTAATTCTGCGGGAAATACGGCGAATTTTCGGCAGAAAAGCTCTTATTGCCGGGCCCTGATAACGAGAAAGTAGATACAACCAATTTAGGGAGGAAATCCTCTAACAGGTGAGGTAGTCAGAATCAATGTTTTGTGGGTCCTTGATACCGAAAAATCGTTTGACGGCAAAACGTCCGTCCGTCTGCTGTATGTGATCACCAGCACGTAAGCAATGCGTACAATTTTTCAAAACTGAATAAACAATTTTTAACCTGGCCTGAGTCAATGCTCTGCGATTTTGAAAACCATTAATTAAATTTTGGAGGTTCCAATTTTTTTCTTTAAATTTCTTGTAAGGATAGAGTAAAATACAGTTATAAAGAAGAAAACTGCACTTATAAATTGAGAAAAATAATATATATATATATATATATATATATATATATATATATATATATATATTGGGCGGCAATAGATGGCAGTTCGAGAGTGGATGGGACAAGGCCGTAAAGCTAGACCACACCAAGAAAATTAGAAAACTTTACTACGAGAAAGTCCCTGCCATTCTGTAGCACCACTAGTATCAACTTTCAAACATATTGTTTATTTCTGTATTAAGATCCTATTTTTTATATGGTTAAAAGTACTTAAAAACAGGAGTAAAATTATTTAAAATTTAAATTAGGAATGAGTAAAATTTGATAAAATAATGTTGAAATTCATTATAGATTCAGAATAGAGAAAAATAAACACTATTCAATGGTTTCAGTTGAAAACAGTCATGTGAGGAAGATGATGCAATAATTTTTCCCACCACTATATCAACAGAAGCTATCTGCTCAAACTTTTGCAAATATAAAAGTTCTTCCACGTCCGGTTGGAAACCATCCAGTTTTATTAGCAATCTTAGTCAAGTTGAAATGAGGTCAGGTACAATTTTACGAAAATTTAAGTATTTTTCGAGTAATTTGGCTTGAAATATATGCCATATTTAAACAGTTATTTTCTCAAAAACGGGGGCTACAATTTTGATTAAATTTTGACCGTGGATATTGTGTAGGACGCATATGAGAATGGTGGGAGTCTCACGTTCTTTGAAAAATTCTGATTTTTGAAAATTACAAAAATTCAAAATAATTTCGACGGGGTCCTACGACTACAGTTATGAAGATAAACATTTTTTTCTTAATGAAATGTGATCATGAAAATAAGATTTTCAAATAATGTCATGTTCAATTCTCCGGAAATATGAGTATTTTTTGAAATTTTGTGTCAAAAATATACAATTTTTATTTTTCTTTAAAACTTTTTTTTCGAAAAATTCTACAATTTTTTTATTAAATTTGATTCTTATCGTAAAATTTGACAAATCAAAGATTTATTTTCTTTCTCCCTACCTCTTACGCAGTAGAGAGAAATTTAAGCAGTGCTGCATGAAACGGCGAACTTTCGTCAGGAAAACTGATTATAGGGCTCTGGTTACGAAAATTTGGATAAATCCAGTTGCTAAATTTAGAAAAAATCCTCGAACACGTCGTATAGTCAGAATACGTGTTTTGTGGGTCCTTGATACCGAAAAATCGAATGATGGCAAAACGTCTGTTCCTCCGTCCGTTTGTCCGTCCATCCATCCGTTGGTGACCACGTTAGCGGCTAGCGGCTATACCGTTCAGCCGATTTTCTCCAAAATTAATATTCCCCAGTTGATCTACCTGATGTCGCGGCTCCTTGAATTTGAAACCGATATTTTAATTTTGAGGAGTACTTTACATGAAGCCCCTAGGACATTTTCAAAATTAAAAAATGTGTCCATCGTTTTTTATTAAATTTTGTTGTTGGATAGTGTAAAGAACGTTTAAGAGATTGGTTGATTAATTGTTAGTAATTCCGGGCGCGGCAACTACTAGGGTCATTAGTCCCGTACGCGTAATGCACCTTTTTTCTCGGGTGGTGGCGGTGTTCCTCCGCTGATGGCGAGATCCGCGCTGACCTACCGTCGGCTAGCGGGTTTTTCCCAAGTATCTCCCACCAGCGGGGCACCGCCCCGGCCGGAACAAGCTCTAAACTTCCGACCGATCTTTCAGCATGTATGGTAGTATAGCTTCTGTTAGTGTAGGTAAAGGGAATAAGGGGACAGGATAAAACAAGGAAGAGGAAAGAAAGATCGCAAGCGGTCCGTGACCCGTTTGTTAGAGTTCTGCTGCAGCATTCGCCTGGTGTTGATAGGAGAAACCACGGAAAACTACCGATCAGAACAGCTGGCCGCTAGAATTCTCCTCCAGACAGCGATTGAATTCGATTTATAACGGTACCGGTCGCAAAAAACATGGCGGACGTACCTCTCGGAGGCTTCCCCCACCCTGCGGCAACAGATTTCCCCTCGGCGATAAGGAGGCGACAAGGAGAGGCGACTGCGAGACGCAGCGATCGCCCTGACCGTCACTCGTCACTGCCCTTGTCCTCAGAAGAAGAACTCGCACTGCCAGGAATGTCCAAAGAAATTAATTCATCGATGTGTTGGTCCATCACAATAATATCTGAATTATTACGTCGCCTCTATTCCCTTTACATGTAGTATTTCTTTCGTTGTTCACCGCTGTATTGTGCAAACGCTTCTCTGCAAAACTTTTCCTTTTCTTTTAAGGACGCGCCGATTGTTTCCTCTGCCTCGCGCCCTTTTATAAATCCCCAAACAAGTTCTATTGGAGTTGTGGTGCAGTGGAAGACGGAGAGGACTGTGGCCAGGTTCAATGATTATTTGATCAACGATGTATCGTTTTTCTGTGTGTACTTTGCATTATTTGTAACAATTGGGCTTTCGTGAGTGATGGATCAAAAGCAACTCCATGATTACTTAGCCACTCTGCTATATCTTTCTGCAAAAAAGCAGAGTTTGGTTTTCTGTCAGTTTCGGTACAATCGTACAATTGTCCATGACTACAACAGAGGCACGCGACAACCTTATCAGAACGGTACGGAATTTATAGTAATAAAAAAAAGTAAAATATGTACATGCATATGTATTTATATTTTCCAATATATGTAAGAAAAAATATTAAATATGTAAAATAAAAATTAATTGTAGTGTTTAAAATTGGTATAGACAAGCATTTTCTGAGTTAATAACGTCGTCGACGAGATTTTAACACGGTTTGGTTAACACGGCTGAAAGATAGTTCTACCTCTATAGACGCAATTGTACAGTTGACACCATACATAAATTGTTTTATTCCAAATATAAAGAACGTTTGTTATTTGTACAATGATAACGAGTAACCGGTGTTCAAGTTAATAGTAATACCGCGTAGCCAGTGATGAATCCCAGAGGGGTAGGAGGGTTAAAGTATCCCCCCTCCAAATCCCATAACGCGATACAATGACCTGTAAAAAAATATTTGGTAGTTCTCGACCGTGTTACGCATTTGCTCTGTGAAATATGATCAAGGTCATTGCTGAATTACTTCTGCCTCACAAACACCCGCTCATCCTTGATTCCAAGAGAAGGGGAGGGTGAGTTTGTAAATTCGTGGCAAAGGTCCTCAGATCATAGATGCGCGGTAGCATTACATTGCTTTTTAGAAAAGATGATTCTAGTAACAAATTGCAAAGTCACATCTGAAATGTTCCTTTTCAAAAGTTTAAATGTATTAAAATGTATCAAAAAAAATAATATATTTCGTTGTAGTTTTAGATAAAATATGTGAAAAAAAAAAAAAAAAATTAATTTTTAAAAAAATATATATATATATATATATATATATATATATATATATATATATAATGTGACGTCATGGGATTAGACAACCCCATAACGCCACCATCAGCTACGAAAAGAAGCCCACGAACAGAGAGGAGTAGGGTACGCGGCGGAGCGATGGCTTGTAAACGCGCCATCTACCCATAGCTTTTCGAACTCTGACGCCCGAACTAGCGAATAATGTTTTTCCGGGAGGACACGAAAAGAGGAGAATATTCACCCTCCAAAATTTCCCCAGGCGCGAGTACCATAAGTATCGCGGCGCGCCTCGGAGGAGCCCTCTATGATTGCAGCAGCGACGGCGACTAGACTGAGCTCTCTTTGATTGCAGCAGCGACGGTGACTAGACTGAGTTCTGAAGACGATTGTAACTTGATAGCATAGGAGTTTATTTTAACTTGGTAGTTAAAAGTTATTGGTTTAGTGGTGAATTGTAATTGACATTTACATAATTGAAATGATTGAAGGCGTTGTCATTGTCAACAATACTATTTATTTCAATAAGAGCAGCTTTCGATGGCTTAGCCATCATCATCAGTTTTCTGCTGTCTGGGAGTCACAAAAACGACTACCTTTCGTTTTTGTGACTCCCAGACAGCAGAAAACTGATGATGATGGCTAAGCCATCGAAAGCTGCTCTTATTGAAATAAATAGTATTGTTGACAATGACAACGCCTTCAATCATTTCAGTTAAAAGTTAGCTTGAGAAGCGTATGAGAAGCGTAAAAACTAGAGTAGAAAGAGTAAAATAATGTGGTAGATGAAAATTCAGAAAGAGGAATGAGCAAATTGTGAATTGTAGTTGGTGAAAGTGTGTTCAGGCAGTCGAGGTAACACCAATTTTTTTTTGTTTTGCCTTGTTTTCTGTTGTTTTTTTATGTGACCAACTATTTAAAGTGCATAATCCTATTATATAATTGTGCCACTGTGATTTTTTCATCGAATATATGCTCATTTTATTCGTATTTTATCTGATTCATTGTGTCAAAGGTTCAGACCGTTCTTATACCCAAAAGATTCTGCTTCCTGAGAATTTTAAGCTCGATTCACGAGCATTGATACTATCACCACGTGCTGGAAGGTAGTAGGTAGGTGTGTTAGTATGTGTGTGTGTGTGTATATATATATATATATATATATATATATATATATATATATATATATTAGTATATATATGAAATTACGTTCCCTACTTATCAGAAACTCTTTCAGCTTGTTCACTCAAGAGCCTCCGCGACACACCTGCCGTTGTTGAAGAAACCATTGTAAAAGCACAATCATGAACAAAACGATCATGAAAAAAAGGAAATAACAGCAAAACTATATAAAACACACTGTCACTGCTCAATAGGCACGGAAAAACTGGACTGGAGACCGAAAACTGAAACTCTTGAAGACACGACTTTTTTTTCTGTTGAACGTTTGGACAACCCCTACTGTAGAAATACTAAGCTGCTTTCGTATGATCCTTCTCACTGATCAGTTAGTTATCGCCAAACTCGCAGTGTTGAATTACCGCGAGACCCACGAGAGAAAGACTGAAAAAGCTATGTTGTGACAAAGAGCGCAGGCAGGCGGGGAAATATTAGTAGGCCACGTTCGGGCATGCGCAGTGGAAGTCCTTTTTGAGTCTGGTAGAGCAATAGCTGACAAGCTAGTATCGAAAATCCTGCTACAGTTGGAACTCGAACCTAGGACATCCCTGTCAGAAGAACTGCACTGACATCAATTGAAAACTCTGATTTTTCAACGAAGATATATGATGATTGCAAAAATTCAAAATTTCGTCCTCCTCCTACAACTACAAATATGAAGATATAGGTTTTCCCTTAATGGTATCAGTACCTTAAAGATAGATTTTGAAATAATGTCACGTACAATCTTTCAAAAATGTAAGTGCTTTTCGCGTAATTGTACATGAAAGTACGGGCTTGAAAGTTCGTGTTGTTTTAGTACCACTATTTCCACGCGCTTTTCGGAAGCGTCTGTCACCTCCGTAGATGTGACAGGCCGATAAACATCCTTTAAACGGCTTCGCTTCGTTACGGACGTTATTGACCACTTGGTATGTGCTGTGTGCAATAAGCGAGTTTTCGGCGGACGGTGATGCAACGCTGTATGTTGCATCTCGGACTGCCCGTTGGCTCTTCGGTATGCCCGCTCCCCCACAGCTCCTAAAGCTTCGTCATCGCCTGCATTTAGCTCCTCATCTACCAGTAGGACTGGGAATCCTGTCACATATATTTGGGTTTCTCTAACCTGGCTGATGACAGGTAATCAACCCTTACGGTTTCGTCCAATCGGGAGTTTAAACGTCACCGCAGTGACGTCACCGTGATGACGTTTTAGCTCTCGATTGGATTAAGAGCTGAAGTGCCGTCGGCCAGGTTAGAAAAACCCAAGTACAGTGACAACTGGCGACTCCGTAGCGGGTTGGCAGGGAGGGGGGAGCGTCTTGATCACACTACACACGCATGTTTGCCGATCGAGTCGTGATGCAGAACATTGGTAAAGTATGTAACGAGACATGGGTTACCAATTCAGAACCGACAAAGAACTAACGCCCGCGACTGATAATATTTCTTTATAGCCTGGTTTTTCACGTGTGCTGCGAGTTGTTGCGAAAGTGTTGAGTTTTTCTTGAAACTGCGTTACAGGGTACAACAGGTACTTCCACAGAGAAAAACGCTAGAACATGACGACAAATTAACCTGTAATTAAACAATTTGGTGTATTGTCCATGTTTCAATGCATTTCTGTGTATTATTGGTTTCTTTATAATTGTTAGTTAGTTAATGCCTTATTTTACGTGGCGAGACTCGGGCCATCAGGCCCGCTCTTCCGTCCAACCACGCAAATTTCGCTACGCTCCTTTCACCACCTAGCGGAGAAAGGTATTATTTTGGGCGACGAAACGGGCGGATCTCAATTTTGCTCAGAGGCTTCTTTTAGGCGTGAGGATCTTTTACATGCAGTAAATCTACATGGGACAGTAGGCTTTACTTCCCCCCATTGTCAGAGCAAGCAATGCAAAATTAACAATTCTCAAATAATATCCAGTAGATTTGTAAATCGTATACAGTAGCCCCCCCCCTCCAGTAGCAGCATGTACTAGTCACGAAACCACCAGCACCAAAAACCAGGGCTCACGATCGCAGTCTCTTCAGCACCAGACGTCCAGTGACAACGTGGGAAGATTGGTGTGAGCGAGATGCTATGCCCCGGTGACTAGGCCCGGATTTAAGGGTGGACAGAGTAGGCGGTAGCCCACGGGCACCCGCCAATTGATGTATTGAAATAAATTTTGCCTTTTAACACAAACGCGATGACTTTTTTAATATAGTAACAAATTCATAGTTTTTGCGTCATTGTGTGCAGCATTTTTATTATGTTTTTTACATTACAAAAGAGGAAATATTGTAAGCTTATACTTAATATTTATATAATGTCAAACAGAATAATTTATTTCTGATATCAATTTTTAAATTCTACATAATATCAACTTCTTTAACTCATAAACGGTGCAGGACGGTTTGTTTGATTAATTGTTTTGTTATTTCATTTAATTTGTCACATAACAGTATTTCACATATAAATAATAAATCATAATAGTAAATTATATAATTATCATTTCAATTTAATTTAACGACAAAGCAATATATTAATAAATTAAAATTTTTAAATTACTTGAAGCTGTTAACATTTACAACTATAGTTCCAAAATATTTAGATAATATTTAGACTATAAATTTATTTAATACTTCATTAAAAATATAAAATACCAAATAATTATAAATTTTTTTAAATTTTTTTTTTCGTATTCTTTGAAATAACATTACATCGTTAAATTTAATAATATAAATAGTATTCCAAAATAAAACAAACACTGCTGTTGATATCTGAAGATGGTGAGCAACATTCCAAAACCCGAGTCTAATGTCAAGGTTTTCATAATAAATGTGCAAATTAGAAATTGGCATCTATACTGTATTTTGGAACGACATATTGAACAGAGTAAACGCAATTGCTTCAAAATTCCAAGCTCTATTTGAATACCGCAGTTTCTGCCCTTAGGTCGCTCAGAGTTTTCATCGAGAAAAAACGCGACAATTTTTCACACCATCAGAAATCAGGAAGGGAAAAAAGATGGGACTTCACATTGCGATATTTCCAAGATAATAACTGTGACCGTCGCGCGTAGGTGTTTCATACGAAACACAGATAGGGAAAGTCGCGCCCGCGTATTGATTTTTTGGGAAATATTAAATTCTATTAATACCAAATCGTTGAGGTCATTCTGTAATATTTTTAATTTATTTTAATGATGACAAGAAAGCGAGAATAGGGATAACAAGGATTCACCCGTATGATGTTTTCAATGTTCTACGTGGAACTAGAGGTGCTACAGAATGGCACAAACTTTCTCGTAGTAAAGTTTTCTAATTTCCTTTTTGTGGATTGGTACTGTACAGTCTTGCCCCTCCTTCTTGCCTGCTACCATCTATCGCCGCCCAAATTACATTTTTTAAAACAATTTTCTCGAATTTTCGGTGCCCTAGTAGTAATACCCTAATATTAATTTAAGAATATTAAAGGATGCTAAAATCTCATCCTAAATAGAAATTTTCATTAAAAAAATTTAGCCGTTTTTAAGAAAATGGCGTTAAGCGATACTGTAAATGCGACATTTGAAGCTCTTTTTCACAAGAATCTATTGAGTTATCGAAAACCTTCATTTGAAGTCATTTTAAGCACTTCAACACGCAAATTCAATCATTTATACAAATCTATTTAAATGTGCGTATTAACGGGGCGAGAGACATTTAAAAAAATACATTTGTATATTCTTTTAAAAAACAAAAGAATATTTTTCTCACCAGTAATGGATAGATAATGAAAATAGGAATAAAATGATGTATCATATGTTAGTATTTTGATAGTTCTTTGAGCATAAAATTAGATTTTCTGGCATGAGATTTTCAAGTAAACCTGTGCAACAGTCGCCATTGGGGGAAGGTGGCCTTTGCGGCGACGATACTTTGTGGAGAGGAGTATGAGAGCGGTGGCCGGGCAGGATGGAGACGTCACTGCTGCAATTCATGGTCTTGACACGAAAAACATATGAACAAGCATCAGTATTACCGATCAGAATGAGAGATTTCTTCCCATTTGTTCATCTGAATTCAACTTTTCTTCTTCTGAAATTCCAAATCAACGATAATCGTAAAGAACGAAACAAAAAAAATATCGTAGCGAAAACAACAACAACAACAACAATAATAATAATAATAATAATAATAATAATAATAATAATAATAATAATAAAGGTAATTTTCAAACTCACTAAAATCGAACTCGGTGCAGAAACAAGTCATCATTTTAAAACATAGGAAGAGAATGAATGCTTAAAGATTTTCATTGTAATATCTCGATTAATTCACTAAATAATAGATAGGCAGACATTTTCTCTTAGTATTTACTGTTAATAACCTTCCTATTTAAACACGTACCAAAAGAACAAAGCGATAAAAATTTTGAAATATTCTTGACTGTTCTATCCGTGTAAATTTACCAAACTTTAACAAAAATGCATATCTGCAGTCGCGACTGCTAATACTGATTAGAGAGTTCCTCACTTCATTGCGCCATGGGCTGCCACAAACTTGAAAATCCACGGCAGAAGACGGAAGTGCACTGTTTTCTTTTCCATTTATAAACAGCGGTCGTAAGGTTGTAAAGTGGACGAGAGATCATTTTAATTAAAAATCAAATTTAACAACGAAGAGACGGTGTTTGGCTTCTTGTTCACTTTGAAAATGATATTTATTATTATCATCTTTACGCTACCAATTTTTTGTATCGTTCTTTGTAAATTTCAGTAGAAGACAATTTAAATTTAGATAAATAAATGGAAAAAATCTTCCATTCTGATCGTTAAAATTGGTATTTCTTAATGTGACGTCTGTGTCAACACCAAGGATTGCTGTAGTTATTCCTCTTATCCCCTACTGTCACCCCTCTCAGTCTCTCCACTCCACGCAACAGTCTTGACGCCGCGAAGGCCACCTACCCTGAAGGCGAGAGTTGCAAGAGCTGCTACACGATTGTCCCTTAATTCAAAATCACAAGTTATTATCAAAATACTAACATATGATATATCATTTTAATTCTCTTTTCATGTTCTATCTATTGCTGGTGATAAAAATATATAGTTCCATTTAAAAAATCGAAGATGATTAAATTTCTCGAAAACTAGAAATATTATAAACAATTTCTCTATGGCATGTTACTTGCCCCATGATTCCGCATTGTTCAGAAAAAATTGCATTTCAATATCCTGAACCATCTAGAAGTTATGGGGGGGTGGTGTTAAAAATTGAAAACTATAAAATTAAAAGTATCCAACATGGCGAACGTTGCGTGTAAGTGTTGCTGTGAAGTGGCAACGCAGTTCTCCATAAGTTCAGTATTGCAATCAAATGCTTGGACGCATAATAGAGAAAGGGCGCCCCGTTTTCCTGGGGCGCTCTGGGAATACGCAAGAGGGAGTTGCGCGCGGTGCGTCGCCGGATGCGCAGTGCCATGGCCACCTTCAGTGAAGGTGGCCATGGCAGTGCCGCGGCGGTCGCCTGAAACGAAACGGGTGCGGCGTCATTGCCGCAACAATGAATAACAGACGTGAACAGAGTAATATTGATATTTATTAAAGATATCCTCCGACACCCGAATCTACTATTTACAATATCTACAGCCTGTTTCTAGGAGGAACTTCACCTGGTCACCACAACCGCTTGCCTGATTAGATTCACTCCCGCGGTGTGATGCACCCTTCTCTAAAACACGACGAATTCACGCCGGCTCCAGACCCTTTGCCCCCGTAGCCTACCCGACGTGCCACGTGCCGCACACCCTCACACGACATCCCACGAAGAGCTCGAGAATCAGAAGAAAGAGTCGTGTGCGGGCGCACTTTTATACCCTCTGGCCCGGCTGACGGAACTGCGTCATCTCGCCGCTTCCGCCAGCCGCGTTTACCAGACAGCCGAACTACAGGGTTCACAAATCTGCCAGCGCGGCAACGCACGTCACGGCTTCCCTGGGGTTTTCTGCCCTTCGCCCTATGCGAGAGCCGGGTTTCCCGTCCCAATATAGCCTCCCTTTGTTCAGGGAGGCGTCCCTTGCATGCTGCCCGCTGTCGCAGCCTACTTCCTTGTGCATGAAATGCACGTAGCCAATATTTACTGTATATGGCGACTGTATGACGCCACACAGGAAAAGCCCCCGCAGTCGGGCAGTCGAGCAGTCGGGCTGCGAATTCGATCCCGGCAGCTGCCACCAACTAATCGATCTGATGACCAGCCAGTGCACGTCTGGCACCCTGTTGGGATCGAATCTGCGACCTCCGGAAAGCACGTACCGTGAGGCGTGGCCTTTGCACCTGCCGTTGGCGGCGTTGGTGCATCTCATTCGATGAATCGAAATACCAATGGCGATCTCGCACTCGACGAACGCCTGATTGCGTAGCTGTTCGGGGAATCATATGTCTTTCGTTGGGGTCCTTCGCTAGCTATATATAATAATAGCGAGCGCTTTCGTTTACACTTCAGTCGAGTGCACTTCAACGGTCACCGCTTCTGCATCCTCCTCGTTCAGACGCTGACGAACGCACTTTGAGCGGGTAAGTATCTAGTCGGTGTTTAAAGTAAACTAATGGTGCTATAACAGCACATGTTTTTCCCATTATGTGTAACTATTGCGATTTTCGAATATTCAGACTAATACATGCGCCGTTCAGACATGCCATATTTTTTAAAATGTACTATGCTCTATTCGACGGAGGAGGGGAATTAAACATTTGTGGCCACTTTTTATACAATTTTGGAAATACTTTTGGGACTTGAAGTAAAGTACACCCACAAATCAAAATATTCATTCAAATTCTAGGGGGCGAGACATCAGCCAAAAACATCGCGGAATATCAATTTTGATGATAATCGTGCCAAAGGTTTTGTCAACATTGTTGACGGACAGACTTTTGCTGTAAACTCATTTTTCAGCATCAAAGACCCAAAAACTATGGATTCTGATTATACAACTTTTTAGAGGAAGTTATTTGCTTCATGTGGTAGCAAGAATTATCTTTTTTTTTAGTATCGAGGACTCACAATACGAGTTTTCTGACGAAAAAATCGCTGTTTTTCGCTGCAGTATTAGAATAATTTCAGAGTATTAGATTATTTTCTCTTTACTACGTTAGTAGCATGCGAATAAGTAAAAAGAGATATAAAACATGAATAAGGTGTGAAAACGTCTATTTGGTGTTCCCCAAATTCATCTTAGGACGGGCTCTAACACATACCCGCAACAGACTACATCGAGTAATAATGTGTTGCTATTTTTTTTTTTGTTATTTTTTTATGAACGAGGAAAAACCTATGCTCAAAATTACCCTTACTTATTAGAAACATGCACGTATTGAATAATATACTAATAAAAATTTGAAAGGGGTATGAAATAATTGAATTAATTCATAATTTTTTCGTAATTCAAATTTATTATTTTGAATTTTATTGTGAATTATTTCGTAATTCAATAATAATATTCATTCATAATATTACATTTAATAACAGTTTTTAACCGTTGTTTATGTCAAATTATTGAATAAACAAATAATAAATTAAGTTTTTTAGACATTGCAAAAGTTTGTTTTTCTTCAGACAATTCAAATCGTTTTACAGAAGAACAACAATTTTAAAAGGATTCCACGGTCAATAAAATAATAGGTAATCTCAAAACCAGCTGTGTAGAGAAGAGCCTCGGGTTATGGCGTAAAGGCATTTCGAGGCACTGCATGGGCCGTTTCTAGTGTGCACACTTCCCAAATTTCTCGCAACGCGTCTCTCAAAGTGTCACAGGCTGTCGGCTGCCCCCCTAAAAAGTATAGGATTAATAAATATAATTAAAGTACTTTAAAAATGCACCAAAGTGCTCCTGGGTTTATTTAATAATATTAATGATTATCCTACGTGCTGTAAAAAAGATGTAAAGGTTGTCTCCGAGTAATTTGAAATTATTAAAAGTACTTCTAATACGTAGTTTTATTAATCTACTAATAGAAGAAAAATGTAGGTACTGGTAGAATGCTTCTACTGGAAAACCTTTAGATATTTAATTTTCAGGTTGTTTTTTTATATTTTGAATATACCAACTGTTTTTAATATTTATGGTGTCTTAATGTCCTCTTTGCAAAGTAGGGAGTCGTGCTAATACAATATTTTTAAATGATTTATGTATGTGTATCAATGACTTGTAACAACATAGTAATTTTAGTCTCTGGCTGCATTTAAAATTTCTCCTAATATTGTGACCCAAAGTGATGCCTGAATCTCTTATTGACTTAAGAGATGCGCTTTAGCTCACCCATCTCTTTCCCTCATGATTAAACTCCCAAGTATTAATTTTTAATATTAATTAATAAGGAGTTGATCTCTATGATTTTGCATATATTTGTCCGTTCATTCAGGGCACAGCTAAGTGCAATTTCTTGATATTTGGTTAGAATTGGATGCTATCTATATATCTATCTTCTATATATTTAAAAAAATAAGGTATCCTGCCATGGCTTCGTTTAGAGCTTCTACTGAACCGATTGTAGCATTTTTTCCTTTAAATGAAAGAATGTGATCGCTAGATGTGTTATCAGATATTGTTTGTGTTGATTCACCAACATTTACGATGTAAATTAATTAATTAAATCATTCTTTAATAGTACGCTTATAATAGTCAATTATATAATTATTGTTTTCTTCCAAAGGTGGCTGTTTTAAATTTCATAGTTCACGCTGCTTCATTGTGGCGTTGACAGTTTGCATGTATTTGCTATTGTGGTGTATTTTGTACATTCGGACCCTGGGTTTTGCTCGGTTGTACTGAAGTAGTAAAGTTGTTCACAGGTTATGTCGAATTCCGAATCGTTGCCCACGCGCCCCAAAAGACGCAAACGTACATTAACTGGACGCAGGGAAAGAGAAAGTCAACGTATGTGTCGTGTTAGTGAGGTCATTTCGTTTTCCGTTGGGTCGTTGTCTATGAAATGTCAGTTTTGTTCTGCTTTGTACTTCCTACGTGAGAGAAATTCTGCAAACAAGTTTACTCTGTATTGATTAAATGGGAATGGGACTCTGTATTGATTGAATGGGAAGTTTACCTTCGAGCAATATGCCAGAAGAAATCAAAGTTGTTTAGAGATGATGACACATAAAAAAAACTTTAGAAACAATATCCGTCAGTATAATAGTGCTCTATCTTTTGTGTCTTTTGGTGCCGAGTATTTTTCATTTATCTCAGATCTCACCGTGAAATGTTGACGGGTTCTCACTAGTACAGATTAATATGTTGGTGCGTATTCGAGTAATTGTAGTCGCATATTTCCTTTAAATAGAGGATTATCTTCTAAAACTTTTCATCTTTTTCATCGAATCTATTCATTTGTGAGCGTTCATTGATTAGAAAGAGATTGTCAAAAGTTGCGTTTTTGTTTTCTATAGTTGATAAAATACTTATACAAATGTAGGATATTTGTTGATATTTTTTTTATTTTTAAACTAGGCAGGAGAAATGAAATGAGACATACAATGCACTTCGCTGAGGTGCATATTTACTTCAATTATTTCTCCCGCGAAGTAAGCTAGGTTACATTATGTTTGCACAAAAATATATATTTTTATTCCAAGCATGCTTCTCTTGAATTTTATCAAGGCTTATAGAGAAATTAAATATCGTTAATTTTAATTGCTTATTAAGATGCTTTTCAAAATTCGTAGGCCATAGATGCATATTTTTGAAAGCATACTTCAAGATTTTTGACGGCATAAAAGTCCTTTCCGTACTAATTAATAACTAGAGACAGGATTTCCATCCAAATGCACGTTTTTATTTAACCTTCTTAGAGATTTCAAACTTTGTAACTATATATTTCATGAAAAACTCGTTTAAATACTGCATACTTTTTCCCCGCATGTTTGCATGTTTTGGTTGGTTTTTGGAGAAATTCATGCATATGCATGTTTCGACGTTTATTAAATTAATATTGCATATTTAGACTTCTACCTAGCATATTAAGTACTTTTTTATTATTTCTCTGCATAATTTGTGAATATTAAAACTGACGCATATTTTGTATAAATACCGAGTGATCAGTATAAAACGCAACCCATAGCAAGCAGAGCGAAATGCACTGGCAACCGTGTTTGAGCGGGTAGGATAGTGGCTGGTGGTTTCAAACTGGTAAACTGACGGGGAAGTACGCTTAATCCCCTCTCCCACTAACGCCACCCTGACGAGGAGGGCAGGTGACCACTGAGTTCAAAGGGAAAGGCACGCGTCTGCTTCTTTGGCGTCGAAAGAAAATTGAATTGTCAAGAACGAAGATTCCTTCGTATATTGTTTAAAAGTGAAATAAACTTG
This sequence comes from Teleogryllus oceanicus, assembly GCA_964035755.1. Lineage (NCBI taxonomy): Eukaryota > Metazoa > Arthropoda > Insecta > Orthoptera > Gryllidae > Teleogryllus > Teleogryllus oceanicus. Next base: position 49,091,501 of record CAXIVR010000007.1, on the reverse strand, counting down.
CCATGTAAAATATACATTGAGGTAAATTTAATAGTAATCTTCGGTTGTTTTACTTTCATAACAAGATACATACGCTTCAGAAATGTGTATGTTTTATACTTTTCTGTTTTAACATTTAACCTTAAAATTCCGTAGCGAATTACAGTAATTCACCCGGAAACCTTAAGCTCTTGAGAAGTCAGCTGTTTGAATGCGCACATTTTAAATTTGTTGTGACACTGTGCACTTCCATAGGAGAGATTACATTCCTTTTGGAGCTCCCTTAATATTTTTTTCGGGGACGTTAAAAGAACATTCAGAACTTTCTCTACTTTGCTGCGTGAGCACTGTAATTCGGCGACTACGTTTCCAATCAAACGCACCTCCTGTCTCACGATAGCACTTTACTAACCGAAACATGGTACTCTTGTTCGGAATAGACTCACGTGAAACTTTTTCTCTCAAAGCTGCCCGGCACTCTGAAAGATTGCGTTCGGAAATACTCCTCCACCACAAAACTGCGTTGCTCTGCGCTGAGGCGCATCGTAAGTTAACTCCGAAAGAAGGAAACTGAATGAAGACGCGGCCTGTTTTGTTTCGAGCAGGTATGACCATGGTGGAAATATTTCCACCATGGTATGACCCACACCACAGGAAGGGGTTGGTGGTGAATGGAGTGTCGCTGAAATGCAGTCGAAGAAGCTGCCCCAGAAGTAGTGTTGCAAAACTTTCACTTTTCTCTCAGTGTCTTGAACAGCAGGGTTGCATTTTATACTGATCACCCGGTAGTATACTGATCTTAGATCCTGATAGCACGGAGATGTCTTTAGTGGTTTTTCTTATACTACACATTTTAACCTTCCGGTACAGCACTTGGATTTGCAACGCGAGTACACGTGCGGGGAGCAGCGATCGCTAAATGAATTATCTACGCCATATGATACGTCGCAAAGGATACGGGAGATATACGAAGCCAAAACTCAGTACCATTCAATAATTGTCAAAGAGAGAGGAAAATAATCAAGTGCAGGCTCTCAGTCTGCTTGCATGCAACTGAGGATTAACACATTAGCCGGCGGCGCTAGCCGAATTCGTTTACTATGCTCCGTGAAGTCACGAAGGTTAAGCGAATTCGAGACTCGCGGGTTCGTGGTTGGGTGACAGGCCAGGAAGTCCGGGATCTAACGTCGTCGAGCCCCTGGCCGAAGGGATAAAAGGCACTGACTGACTGCGACGTGACGAGACTTGACTAGTATAGTAATTACGGAGTATTAGTAATTAACGGAGGATTACTCCAAAGAATGCGCTCAACGCTCCTTAAGATGCTTGGAGACGCGTTGCGTCAAGATGTAGATGCACAAGTTTCTTAATTGTGAAATTAAGTATAAATGGCTTCTTGTTAGGCTTCGTGTGCAACACTACTCAAACAAAGGATTGGAAACGATTGTCTGAGGATGGAAATGTAATTTATTGCAATTGTTGAAACAAATAAGTAAGTAGGCTACACTGTAAAAATTGATCAATTAAAAAATATATATCTATTGATGGAGTTTTCCTAGACGAAATGTTTACTGCTCAAGTCTAATGTTTCTGCATAAATTATATAATTTAAAATACTGGAACTCAAAAAAGAATAAAACAATCTCAATTAAATAGATATGAAACAAAACTTTAATTTTTATTGTAGTGAAAATAATTATTTTCGGACTGCTCTTTAACCGTTTTGAATTTTTTCTGAGGTTCAAGAAATTGTTTTGTAGTGGTAGTATGCACTTTCCTTCCAAACATTTTCTCGAGTTTCAGAAATTTACAACTATCATTTTCAATGTCATTTAAAAATGCAAATCGTCAAGTATTTCATATTTTTTTCTTTTAATTTCGTTCGAAGAACTAGTAGCATCGCTGTGTTTTTAAAAGGAGTAATTTTATCTACAAGAGAAAGTAGTATGACAAAACAAGTACGTACTAAACCTGATTTCTATGACCAAATCTCAAATTCGAAACCATATAATTTCTGCCCAGATAGTTTGAACCTCAACATTTAGCTAAATAAGTTTCAGTAACCTTCGCTTGTCTTAAAGTAAATCGGACATTAATGTTTAACAAAATCTGAGTAAAATTTGTTTGAAAATATGTTAATTTGTAGCAAAATTCTAATACTCGTCTTAAATATGTAGCTGTGATCTACAGGCAGTACAACCGTGGAGAGGACCGCGATATGTCGGTCGAAATGTCGGCAACCCAGCCTTCGACGCGGTGTCACCCGGACAGCCCAGATCATGACTGGCCGCAGAAGCCTACGATACCAAATATGTAGCTCTATATAATTTGAATTTATTTATGCAGATTAAGTGTTCTAAAAAGTTTCAAGTGGGCCCGAACCTTGCGTCTACTTCTCATAGTGACAAAGCTAGAGAAAAGAAAGAAACTATGTCACACTTAGTGGAATCTTTTATTAGAGGCAACATTGAAGCATGTAACGTATCCATTTTTAATGTAAATGTGTGATGCAAAGGGGCAAATAAACCGTACGAAAAGTAACAAATCCAACGTTTAAAGGATTTCGAGAGAAATATATCCTTATCTTCAGAAATTAGAATCAGTTGGTCTTCCTCTAGTGGAGTCATTAAAAATTGTTGAAGACATTAAAGTGCCTGGAATTAATGTTTGGAGATGTGGGTGAGACTGCTACGGAGATATTACATACAGTGTTAAATTAAAATCGTGACTTGAAATTTCTGCAAAATGTAAAAAACATTATCTATGGTGAAAAATCAGAAAATTTGGCTTATATTTCGTCTTTGAAGTTAGTGTCTCCAGTTGCATCTTGTGGTAAAAGGTAATTTTCTGCATTCAAAAATAGGCTTTTTTGACAAAAGAATGAATTTGATATAGAACACTTCACAAAAAGTATTAATTGTTCGCTTGAAAAAGGCATTATAACTAAACATTCAAGTAAAATAAAATTTGATAGTGCATGTTTTGTCCATTTTTACCTTGTATCGTGCATGTTCGGCTATTTGATAGCATTTCATAATTCATGAAAATCCTATCTCTATTAATAACTGCAAACAGATAACACTGATTGAAACTTTTCTTCCTACGTACGTTATCGTTCGCGGTGTGTTTTCGCAGCTATCAGCAATCGAATCGTATTGTATTCAACATTCCACGCTCTTCCCCGAACTCATCAACACGAGCCCGCTCGCGCGAGTCACATGACGATACGTCCTGGAACAAAGCTTGGTCACAGGTGGCGTGTAACGAATTCATGGAATTCCTCGAAAGAGATAATGCTGCAACCTTCTCTTATAATTGCTCTCGAGAGAAAGATAAAGAGGATCGAAAGACAAGAAATAAGTTTTCGTTATCTTCAAGCAAATCATAATCAACCGCCTTTGTAGTGTTGTTTAAAATGTTGGAAAGGTCTTCCAGAATATTCATTTAGGGTCGTATTTATGAAGGTCTGCCAGCAAAGCTCTTAGGGACCTGCCATCTGGGGGCTTGCTAGGAGCTCAAGGGGCGACTGGAATAGGCTGGGGACCGTTCATAAATCGCAAAACCGAACACTGGCAGCCTGCTCGGCCTGGCAGGTCCCTGGCAGAGGTTTATAAATACGGGCCTTATTCACCAAGAGCGTTATTAGGGTTCTATATTTGTTCTATACTTTCTAACGTGTGGCATCTGTGGGTGGTATCTCCAAGATGGAAATCGGCACGACTTTTTGCGTCATTCTCAATCCTGCCGCTAGAGTCGCTTGATCTACAGCACTGCTTGATACGGTCTCGATCATGCGACATTTTGCGGCAGGACCAAGAAAAACCCAAAAAGTCGTGCCGAATTCCATCTTGGAGATAGTACCCACAGATGCCACATTAAAAAAAAATCCAAGTATAATGATCGAGCGGCGTCAAAATACCCGAGGGCTTTTTGTCGCCAGAGATCATTAGAACTAGTTAATGCCTGTGATACATACATGATTTTATTTTTTACATAATTTTATTGATTCAGATTTACTAATTAACTAGATGCTAACTTGACTCGGTTTGTCTTCCATATTTCCCCACATAACGAGAACATTTGGCATCATTCAACTCGTGGTGGAAATAAGTAATAATAAATAAATAAAATAATAAATTATTTCCACCACGATTCAACTGTTTTCATATTTCCCTCGTAACCACGATCCTTTCGATCCAGGTAAGTTATGCAGTCTGTTATCGAGCTCCGTATCGAAGGCAATAGAGAATTGTGTACCCTTAAACGTTAAAGCACTCGATCTTCTGCGCAAGCGCAATTTAAGTTTCGCATCACTGAGCATCTGCGCATGCGCAGAAGATCAATAGTCAGTCCGCTGAGGCGGGCACTAACAACCTACAACGTATCAGAAAAAAAATTAACTTCGCTCAAAATACAATTGCAGAGTTTTTGGCGCACTCGTCCGGTGCTGTCGTGAGTTTTAACTGCCCAGTAGAGATCACGCGCGTGCCCTTCGAAAATCCACTTACGTTTCTATTAAAACTAACGTAATGTAGTACGTGACAAGGAAAATAATGTGTCGATTCCCTTCTAAGTCCATCACTTTCCACGTGCTCTCACATTGCTTTGGCAGCTCTCCCTCCACGCCGTGGAGTCCACGGCCTGTTTCCCTTCCTGGGTCTTCGAGATTGACTCTTACCACCGGCATTCAGAGACCGAACGCTGATTTATCCCTCGATGGCCCAACACTGAGAAATTTGCTGAGAATAAACATATTTAAAATCAATGAAGGTTCTCCATATGGTTTGTCATGGAAACGTCAATGTAAACAAATTATGTTAACTTTTTATTTTCTTTATTTTAGGTTTCAACAGCAAGGACATTAGTGACTATTTCCAAAAAATGATTAGCTCTTATTTTCCATTTTTATTCATATGTTAAGTTTAGTATCCTTTGGCAAGTTAATATAAAGCCGAAGATTGCATCTTGTTAACTGTACAATTCAATACTGTACAAGATATGTGTAGCTGTAGTTAAATGTATTAATTTAATATGATATTTGGTTTACTGATTCCTCATCTTCTCTCCTAACGATGGTAAATAATCCGGTGCATTTGATAAGAAAGCAATTGGTACTCGATCGGAACGTTTTGTTCTTATGTAATGAAGAATGGTTTAATTTAAAACATAAAATTGCAAATTCTTGAAGGAAAATGAATAGTGCTAATTTTTTGTGTCACTTGTCTTGCGATAATTTCTATGTGTTTTTAATAATAATAATAATAATAATAATAATAATAATAATAATAATAACAGCAACAACAACAACAACAACAACAACAACAACAACAACAATAAGCATTTACACTACGTTGGACAAACCGAGTTTTCTTATGGATTCGGAATACAATTTCACAGTCTTGTGTAAATGTATCCATTTCGGGTATTTTTACTTTCTCGTACTTACTAACGTAAAGAGAGAAAGTATTGTAATCGTGCGCCGGAAGAGGGCGAATTTTCGACACAAAAACTTATTGCCAGGCCCCGGTAATGAAAAAGTAGATGAATCCAGTTGCTAAATGTACAAAAAAAATTCCTCTAACAGTCAGTGTCGCCAGAATCCTGTTTTGTACGTCCTTCATACCGAAAAATCGATTGACAGCAAAATGTCTGCCCGTCTGTCCGTGCACAACGCTAGCGCGTAAACCGTTCAGCCGATTTTCTCCAAAATTGGTATTCCCCAATCGTTCTGACAGATGTCGAGGTCCCTAGAATTTCAAATCGGTATTTTAATTTTGGGAGGTTCTTTATAAAAAGCCCTCCAATTTTGAAAATTTTCAAACAAAAGGCTCCAAATTTATGGATTAAATATTGTTGGCGGATAGTGCAAAGGACGTTTAGGAGAATGGCGCAGGTCTCATTTTCGTTGACATCCCTGATTTTTCGAAATTTGCAAAAAAAAAAAAAAAAGTAAACTACAAAATTGAAGATAGAGATTTTTGACGCAAAGTCTGTTGTACAAAATTTAACTCTTTAAAAAAAGGTCATGTACTGTAATGATTTACACGATCCCCAATGGTGTGCATTTGGATGATAAACAGTTCAAAACATTTACAGCAAAGACGCCATAGTAAAAAAAATAAAACCGAGTGAGGAAGAGAATAAAGCGAACCCGATACTTGTGCGAGTTTGGACTATAAACATTAGATCCGGCTGTGATTTAGAAACATTTTGAAAGTTATCCCAGTGAAATCGCGTCAGGCAATAAAAAGTTATTGAAATTTTCGTATTTCGCATGTTTGTGTTAAGGAAAAATATTAATGGAGTCCATTGTTGGAGCGATGAAACGCTTATAAAGAAGAGGGTTTTTCGAATACTGCAAGAAAACGCGATAAGATATCAAATTCAGACTTTCGGAGGTAAAAGAAGAAAATTAGCTGCATCAGGTAAAATTTATCCCATTTAAATATCTTGACGGAAGTATCGAAATTTTAATAAAACAGATAAATTAATTCAAGCAAGAGGAAGCGATTAGCGAACAAATGCAGTGCGTTCCATTTCACATTCAAAAACGGAAAACAGGGAAAATAAAAGGATTTTGAGGGAAAAAAGGAAGGTTAAAATTAACCCCAAAAGAAAACAAGAGGAGAACATCAAATTTTAGGAAACAGAATGTGCCTGGACTTGGTGAAAGCAGGATGTGTGTTCGCGTAGGCGATTCTTGAAAATTTTGTAAAGTGCGGAAGTTATGAACATCATCCGAAATAGTAACCGGGAATATTTTACGTACGTTGTGTAACAGTCGTGGAAAGAAAATTTCATAAAAGAAAGGGAATTTTCGGAACTATTCTGAATTCGGCAACGCCCGCTGGACTTGCGAGAGCGAGCGGCGGTACGAGAAATTTTGCAACGGTGGGAGCGCGACGTTGCATTGATAATTAGAGGCGCGGAATTTGATTCGGAATTCAGTGAGATTTTAATAATTTGAAGGGTTTATAAAAAAAAAAGATGGCAGCGTGAACTCCGACACCATGAGTGAACTGTGATGCGTATGCGAGTGTTCCGGAACTGATGGCGACAACGGAGGCGCTGTTGGGCGTGAATAATCACCCCCAGACACGCAGATTCGTCGCAGAGGCAACAGCATACGTGAGCCAAAGTATTTTGACATTTGTTTGTTTTGTTTTGATTGAAGAAAGCTCTGTCGAAGACCAAGTCGTGTAATTGGTAGATTTTAAGACGGAAATCTCGACAGAATGCATTCTGGGGTTTAGTTATATGTGTGAATGGTATTTGTTTGTTTTTTTGTAAATAGTTTGTGTGAATGAAAGAGTATATATATATATATATATATATATATATATATATATATATATATATATATGTATTGTGTATTGAGGGAGGAGAAATGTTTATTTTGTTGTTGTTTTTGATGCTGGGTTGTATTGATGTGTGCCGTCAGAGGTACCAGTGTTGTTGCAGCACTAAATAGTGCAAATTGAAAAGAAACATGATAACGGAGGCGATTGAATAAACTTCATGGCCATTTTGGGGGTCATGATTCGCAAAATCAATATGTTTTTCGCAATCATTTACGTAGCATTAGACTGATCCACGCGCGTGAGCGCAGTACCTTGCTCGCGTCTGTACAGACGCACCGCAGACCACGCCCAGGTGAGTGAAAAGGCCAGGTAAGCTAGCAGAGGGGCAATTGTGAGTAGGAAAGGGGGAAAGTTATTATATGTGGCAACCCAACGCGAGGCTAGTGTTTATTGGTTTGTTCGTAAGAAGGGCTAGAGCAGGGCAATTTATTAAACGTAACAGTATAACGTGCCGGGCGTGTAGAGAGGCCGCCCAACCCATTACAAGTGACCGCCCAACGTGTGGGCAGGTTTATATATATATAAGGAGGAGAGGAAGGGTGAAACCCGACCATTACAGTACAATTTTTTGAGAAACCAAGTAGGGTTTGTGTGAATTGCACTTGAAATTTACCCAATTTTTTCTCAAAAAACCGCCCCAAAGTTTTTCTTTAAATTTTCTCCACTTATGTAATAAGGGACGGTAAAAAGATGTGCTAATCGCCTTTTCGGGTTCCGCTCGTTTTTTGAAAATTGAAGAAAAAATACTTTTATAACTAGAAAATTGAAGATATTTTTGCCACAGGCAAAGTCTTGTACAAAACTGTTGTACAAAATTAGCGCTTTAAAAAAGTCAGGTACAATTTTTTGAAAAAGCTAGTAGTTTTTGCGTATTTTCTGCTTGAAAGTAATGAAATATGTAGGTACAGGTTTCACACCAGCTCTGGGACACGAAAAAATTTGAATGATATGGAAAATAATTTAATTTTAATTATAGATTACTATTGAAAATGCCGATATTCTACTTTACTTTTTCTCTTTTTTACTTTTAATTCAATCTGTACTCTCAATGTATGTGTGTAAATTTCCTTTTAAGCAATCCGCAAAGCTTAATATAAATTTCGCAACAATTCCACATCGATATTTCAGAAGATAATTCTTGACGAAAGTCGAGATGGTGGCGATGATGGAAACGGCTCTTTTATTTAGTCGATCTGGTGTTTCCAAATAAACCTTTCAAAAATTATTCGAAACCAATTTGATAATCTTTATTTTTGTCGCGGTTTTCTCTCGTGCCCTAAGAGAACCAGTGCTCACAATAGCATGATTTGTACAGCAACTCCTAGTCCGTGAGGCGGTACTTCCGTTTGCGATGAATTTTGCAGCATTTTTTTATAAATTACTCCTCCGAATACCCGATGAGGTATGTTATATACCATTTAATATCATCTGAGACCTTAAAAAATTTGCTGCGTATTAAATGAAAGAAAAAGGTACAATAACCGCTTAACTTCAATAACTTAAAGAAAACTATGCTCGCGGAAGTTTTTCCATAAGAGCCTGTACTAATTTAAACTTCTTGTATTAAAAAAATAGGCTGGTAAGGGCCAAAGTGTTTCTTGGCGTCTTGAAGAACAGAGATTTTACTTTCATTTAAAGTATTTTGGGGGGTACTTCACCGTGATCGAAATAACAAACATACTATCTTAAATTTTATTTTCCTGCGCTTCGGTTGAGGCGATGCCAATATATAAAAGGCGGTAATAAATAAGCTTAACACTACGCAATAAAATAACTTAACTCGACGCAGTAATTTTGACGGCTAGAACATATTTAAATAATGTTATCTTTATTATTTATTTATTTTATTTATTTATTTTACGTCAAAAAACAGTTAAACGTCTGTTAAATGTTGAGTTTGTATTATGCGATTATGCTGGTTAGTTCTCTCTATTTCTGAATATGAATCTCTTGCATGTTTTGACCATTACGATTTAGTTTTTACAATATTTCTTAATTGTTTTTACATTCAAATTAAAATTTAGAACTGAGTGTACTATTGATTGCATATGTATTTTTGTAATTGGTTGTAGTGTTTTGAGGTCGTTGGTACTCTTTAGTAATATACGCAAATGTCGTGCGGGTTGCATATATAATTGTGTTTGACACTTTTTTTTTTTTTTTTTTTTTTTCGTTAACCGCTTGAGTAATGACTTTCATTTTAGAGTAATAAATTAGTAATAAATGTGCTCTAAACATTCGTATTAGTTTGGATCGTTTGTGCTCATTTTTTAATAGGGTTGTGCCAGCGTGAGTCACGCTAGCACAACCCACTTTATTTCAGAAACGGAAGGAGTAATAAATTTAATTTTTGGGTAATAAATTAGTAATGAATGAGTACTAAATATTCCACTTGGTTTGATGTGATTGTGCTATGGTGGTTGTGCCAGCTTGACATGGCCGATTACTTGACCTTTTTATTACGTATTTATGATGAAAAATATATGAGAAAATTTCGAAAAGACGAAATTACGGCAGGCAAATCACGAGACAGTAGCCAGAATATTTTGATGTCAATTGCATGTATTGTAATTACTGTACTTCTACACATTTGATACCACTGAAAAGTTCATTGAGGTGCTTACCTCTGCTAAAGATTGCTGCTTTGAGTCCCATGTAAGGTATCTTGCATACACATGTGGTGTAGAAGGTAATGGCATCTACTTTGTATTTCGCATAATAAAAGAGAATATGAATAAGTTTCGAATAATTAATCATTCAAATAATCGAATAAATTGGTAATCATTGTTCAGGAGCAAAAATCAAAAAGCTTACATTCAGCACAATACGAAGCAATAATGCTGCTCTGAAGATAAAAATCTATAAACTCTCAAGATCATCCATTTGCTCATAGAGAGTGATATCAAAGTATTCATTTGGAATATTAATAATTGGCTTTTCATTCAGATTGAACAAATCATTATATCCATTTCAGCTTTCCTGAATATTTCATTAATATATAGGGCAATGTTTTCCAGAAGGGAGGATCTTTTAATTGCGCCCAGAAGACCAGAGAATGTAAGATGCCAAGACTTGTCCTCAATTTAATGAAGGCGCTACGCGCGCGGTGTTGCCGAGCGCGCGTTACCGTCCGACAGGAACGCGAACTCTCCCTTTGGACTGATTAAGGCTTACAATTTTGCAAATTTCTCCCATTTGAAACGGTAAATGTCCTTCAAACTGCGCATATTGATTCTTCGAAATGCTAGCTACTTAAGAAACAGTTTTTAAAAACAATTTCAATAGTTATTTTTCTCACAATTTTAAAATTTCAGGTCGGGTCTGTCACGTCGCCGTAAGAGCCCATGTTAAAACGACAATTTTTATCAGTCTCATTACGCAAAAACTATACGGTGGAAACCATTCAAACTCTACCAGAACATAGAACAACCTCTCATCTTTTGATTAATACCATAGAAAAGGCATGTTAAACATAACACGTACCACGCTCTAACCACCTTAAATACTCTTATATATCTCTTCAATAAATAAGTATTCCTCCACAACTTACTTCCCTTAGGTCTGGTGGAAAAGCTGGAAAATTTGATGGAAGTGCGAATTTCCGCAAACGTACACACGACAAGGAAGTTCTATCAACACGGTGTTCTTGGAAATGAACCGAACATAACCTCCGGTAATTGCTAGGCTGCCAATTGTGTCTTCGAACAGCTCTAATTCACAATTCTCTCCGCTTTGGATCTGCAGGAAATCTTTAAGAAAAAAATTCACGAAAATTCACGAATAACTTACAAAGTTACTAAATTTCCAAACTTAATGTAGTATCTACTTTGTTGTGGAATGTAATTTCCGGTTTTCCCGTGCGGTTTGTACAGCCTTAGCCACACAAGTAACCATAACGAACTGTTGCTATTCTGAACAAGACTTTTAAATATTAAAAAACGTCCCAAACATCTGAACACGAGCACAGCTACAAGCTACAGAGCACTCACACGCAGTTTGTCTGCGCTACAAGCTTTCTGGACTCATCAATAGGGCGGAGGTGGCTTCAAGTTTGTGACCGCATGCCATCTTCCTTTATTCATAGTTCCATGTCATTTACTCACATACATGGTATGAATATATATGAAAATAGGATAATATTCGACCACTCCTTTGAGGTGCATCACTTTTTGTCTGGCAGTGTATTTTCGGCTTCTTCCAACAGCGCTAAAATCGAAGATTCTGCAAATAAAGTTTGTTATCCACAATTATTTCTTTAATTAATGTCGTGTTCATTAATTTGAAAATATTTTAAGTGTATTCGCCAACTTTTTAGTGAAATTGGGCAATAACGGCTTCGTTTTTTGGGGGGGAGGAGGGGGCTTTAAACTTTTTGAATGGATGCTCTGGCATTAGGACATTGTACAGTAGGCATTAAGCACACTTTGCATCATATTTCATCGATTTTAGTGTCATTTCCATGGAACTTGCTTGATTTTTTTTTTTAACTCGTCGCGTCCTTAGTCTGACTTTATTGACGCAACGCGTCTCTTCGCTCCTAGTCGAGCGTTGAGCGCTTCTTGCGGAATAATCCTCCATTAGTATCTTATCAAGCTACACTTATATGTCCAGTCTCGTCTCATCTAGTCAGTTGTCAAAGAGGACCGCCAGTTAGCATCTCCGTGTACGCGCCTCTTAAGGCCCATTCACAATGCAAACATAAGCATAAGCATGGCGTTAACATAAAAGTTAGGACTACGCCTACAAGTGGACTCATTCACAATGCGTTCGCATAAGCATAACACGTAAGACGTTAACTTAAGAGCTTGCAAGCTTCAAGCTTCTGTGCTTATGCTTATGTCAGACATAAGGAATGAGCCAATCACAGTTCGATAACTCAAAATCGAGTATCGAAGTCGATAGGCGAACTATTCGTGTGCTGCGTGGTTGTGTTTGTCGTATTTGTTTTGAAATCTCGAAATCGATTCTCATATCCAACCAATAGTAAACTAGAATATTGTCATAGCCAATAGAAACTCTTATTTTGCCTATGTTTATGTTCGACATTGTGAATACGCCAACTCTTCGCTTATGTTAATGTCTATGTCTACCACTCGCGCAACTTTTCTTGAACGATGACCTTGCTTCCCCCTCCCTTGAGCAAAAAACAGTTGAAGGCAAAAGCTCGCAGCTATCACTGATGACAACAATCCAAGCATTAAAACTTCGTTAGGGCGAAACAGAAGCTAGTCAAATCTAGATGCTTTCATAGTAAAGAACTTCTGTTCAGGTTTATTATCAATATCTAAAGAAATGGCTTAGGCAGGTCCAGGTCCTCCAAGGGAGGCACCTAAAACTCAAAGTTAGTGTCCCTGCTGTTGCCTACCCAGAACGATCACCTGACCGCACACGTTGCAGGTATGACTTTCATTTTTCAGAGGTTGGCGTTTCTGTAAATACTCTTGTGGCCATCTTTGTAACTAATACCCCCACTCCACCCACATTTCCTCAATCCATCGTTCAAGAAAAGTTGCGCGAGTAATATGTATTATGCTTATGTTTGTGATTGCATTGTGAATGAGCCTTTACTCCACACGCCCTTGTGTCACTACCCAGCGGCCAGATTTCAGTAGGAATTGGATAGGGGTAGGGTTTAGGACACTTCACAGGGGTTGGACTAGCCTTTGTAAAGCAGCCAAACTCGTTCTGTTGAAACAACTTTCACATGAGATTTGACAGGAATCGAACCCAGACCTCAGTGGTGAAAGGCAAGCGACTTCGCAATGAGCCACGAATTATTTACGAGGTGCATAAGATATTCTAGCCTATTCGATTTCTTCGCTCGGAAATTGTAATGTCAGTTCGGAGTATGTAATCTAAACTTCCTGTGACGCCATTGTCGGTTCGGCTAATTTCACTATAATTAAACACAGAGATATTCTGGTAAAGAATAGTCCAAACCAAAGGTTTGCAAGCTGCGTACTTGAACGATAGGAAGAAACCTCGATTTCTTCAGTAACATGATCCAACAGCTTGAGTTATTCTTCTGAACTGCTTTTAATACATTTTTTGCGTCATACATTTTTCTTTGCTTTTAGGGCATTTCAAAAAAACATTTTAAGAGTATTATATTGATCATTTTTGGCGATGTTTTAAATCATCAAAATCCACCTCCTGCGTATTACAATTTTTTTTTTTTAATACAAGTGCTTCATGTACTAATTTCTTATGAAGCTTCTTAAATATATTCTCAAAAGTTTGGTGTGAACGTGAGTTCGAAATTGCGAATTTTCAGAAAAGCAGAAACGACATTTTCTCAAAAGGGCTCCAAATTTTTTCTTTAAATTTGTGGCACGGACAGTATTAAATGCACTGAATAACATGACATAAACGCCATTTTGATGTATTCTTATGATTTTTTCAAAATTCAGTGGCTGTACCTGAAAAATCGGGTAAGCGACGCAATAAAATGTAGCAAAGTACTACAGCTTTGGTAGTAGACAGTCCAAAACGTAATTTTACTAGTTTTAATGAGACCAAATGAGTCTGCTGCATGTTGTAAATTAAATACCCATTTTAAATAAATTAATGATACTTGGCATGTAGCAGTATAAGATGTTAATCTATTGGGTGGCTCATTAAAAACAACCAAGATATAGGGAAACTCATAGATAAACTTGTATTGCCCATTTAGGAAGACTTGTAACACACGTCATGGACACCAGGAAATACAATAGACTTGATCCCTCTCTACATGTGATATCAGATAACATGTCTCTGAATGAAGATGAAATGAAAAAGGTTAATAAACAACTCAAAGAGGTAACTATTATTTTCTTTATGGCAGTTTATGAAAGATCATGTAATGTATAAAATATTAGCTAATTACCTTCTGCTGCAGGTGTTGGAATCCCGTTTACTACCTGCCATGAAAGAAGTAGATGAGGATTTTAATGTTATGTTTCAACAACTTAATTTCTCTGGAAGTTATTATGAAAATTTACGGATTTGTAAAGCTAATGAATTTGACCTTAATTTGGAACTTAGATCTCAAAGGGTACATTTCAATATTCCTTCAATTATTCCTTACATTTTTCATTTTCTTCTTTTCAAATGAAATAAAGTACATAAAAAGAAATAGACAAGCTTTTTTTTTTTTTTTTTTTTTTTTTTTTTATATAAAGAAGAAGGCAATATTTTTCTCTTCTCTCTAAAAGTCTTACGTTTCCTATGTGATATGACATATCCTGACATTTCATGCAAGTGAAAATTAACTATTATATTATGAAGAATAGAGAGTAGTTTTAATAGATTTCTACCTTGTTTGGATTGCTTCTCTTATGCTTGTAGTATCTGCTTTTAGTTTTTTCAGATTCTTTACAACACAGATTGTCCTGGCTTTGTTCGCCTGCAATATTTATCTGGGTAAATTGAATAAATAATGTTTTAATACATGCATTTTAAGTTTAATGGTGTTGAGGATTATTATTTAAGAGTGTGGAATTTTCATTTTTATATTTGACATTAGAGGTAAGGGCCAGTGAAGACTTATCCTATTTTTCTTGCTGCAGTGACACTATTAAGAAGTGGGTGAAAAATAGATTTATTAAACAAAATGAAGTGCTGTCTTGGCTTCAGGGAGTTGTTGACAAAGCCCTGCAAAAAATATCATATGGACCTTCGCTCAAGGTTTGTTTTAGTTTCAGGACATTTTTTTTATCTTGAGATAGAACAGAGATAAGATCAGAAGTGTCAGGTGTAAGAAGAAGGAACAATTTTTCATAAAATGAGTCAGTGGCATATCAAATTTATCTATTTATGAACAAAAATGAATGCAAGTAGAAACATCTAATGTAATCATAATGGCATATCACTTCATTTAATTTATTGTTCATTTCATGAGTTATAAATATCAAATGATAATTCTTAATTTAATTTTGTTATAATTTTTTTCAAAATTCCTAGGTATTCTTAATGAGACAAAGAATTTTCATAAAACATGAGTGTCAACCATTATCAGATATGTGCACAAGAAGGTGCACTTGGTGCTTGTTATCACTTTGCTATCACTTAGAATGTTTTATGGGATCACCAATTTTCTTAGTTAAAGTTTCACAGACAAATAGGTCACAGACCACATACCTACAATCTTTCCTTCCTCTTCCTTGACCCATCTTCACTCCTTTGGTCAAGAAAAGGAACTACAGATTTGATTTTATAGTATTGCTAACAAAGTAGCAACCCATAGTCCCAGCCCTAATCTGTCCAAAACATTGCATATTGAAGCTATATTTATGTTCAGAAGCAAAGCAAGGACCCATTTGAACATTTGCTCAATAAATAAAGATAAACTGGATAAAAAATGTTGATTGAGAAAATCCTGATGAATTAAAATCAGTACACAAGTTTAAGAAACCATCGTACAAAATGTAGTGCTGTATGGATCAGAAACGTGGGAAATAAGAAAACGAGAAAAAGACAAATTAAAAAGCCTGCAAATGGATTTCATGAGAAGAAGTTGTAAAGTGTCTAAAATGGACCATGTAAGAAATGATGAAATTTTGAAAAGAATGCAAATACAGAAATCGATTTTAGAGGAAATGGAAACACAAAGATTAAAATGGTTTGGTCACGTGAAAAAAAAAGGGTTGGAGAAAAGGCAAATCTCTGAGTGGCTTCCCTAAAGGTAGACCCAGAGAAGAATGGCAAAAGCAAGTTATGAAGGACATGCAGAAAAGAGGCCTTGAAGAAGACGATTGGAATGATAGAGAGGCTTGGCGATTGGGATGCGAGAGACGGCCGCAGGAGCTGTAGACAACTCGCAAGAAGAAGAAGACACAAGTTTAAACACCAAGTATATTTTCTCCTTGTTATCTACTTCTAAACTAAAATTCTAAATTTACCCAGACAAAAGAGATAAAAACAATTGAATTGGTTTCTATATCATTTACATAAGTGTATGAAATTATAAAAAGGTTTTTTGAAATCACAGACAAAGCTCATTTTATTTATGTAGACTACAAAATAGCATGAATTTCAAAAGATTAAAATGATTTTGATTTTTACTGCCATACTTATTGTAAGAATATAATTTAAATAATTATCTCAGCTATTAAGAATGTAATTACTAGACATCAGATGTTTAGGCAAATGCTTATTTTATTCTAGCAAACTTTTTTAAAGGCTGATAATATATGCGCATGAATTATGATTCCCACATCATACCCTTTTTAGGACTTTTTTGCTTATTATTTATTATTTGCATATATGCAATGCTAAGATATCAAAAAATTGGACATTATCCAAAGTGACCATTAATTACAAAATATTTAATTGACATCTTTGTATTTTAAAATAGGAGAGAATTCCTAGAAGTATACCAACAGATTTTTTTCCATTTTTCTATTTCATAAATACCAGCTATAGTGTGAGAAGATGGTCGATTGACAATATACTGATGGCACAAAAATTTTAAGTGGAAATAAATGTAAATTCCCAGGTTTCAGTGTTGCTAATGTTGGACTTCTAAAATAAATGCCAGGCACATCGCTAGATGTTGGGAGATCCTTCTCCGCATTCAAATTCATTTAGTCTCCCAATCGTTGCAAATCTGAAATTGTGATCTTTGAAAAGTTTGTGGTAATATGCAAATATGGAAATATTACTAGTTGATGTAAACTTTTAATAATAAAATGTAGAAGACGTGTAGATATGTTAATCTAGTTTTATATTCAAATGTACATACTTGTTTGTGGGTTTGAAGTTTACAAAATAACATGGACAAAAATTATAAACAATTTTCATTTTATTGTGTATGTAACTTGTAATGGTGCCCTTTCTCTCCTTATACTTGATATTTTCAGTGCCTTTTTAGGCGCCTAAAAGACGATTTTTTAGTGCCTAAACATCCGATGTCTAGTCTAGACTCTTACATTCCATTCCACCTGGTTCTGCTGTATCAATTATAATGTAATTTCAGATTTCGCGCAAAATATCTGGGCCTGCGGTGACTCTATGTATAGAATATGATCAAAATATTTTCACTGTAGATTTGGTGCCTGTATTTGTTTTGGATTCTAGTCAATGGCCCAAGCCACCAGTAAGGCAACCAATAATTAGAAACAACAGTTATGCTGAGGTAAGATAATTCATTTGTAAATAAAATATATTCAGAATGAATAGAAAATGGAAATGTAAGGTTGTAATTATTTTTAATTGCATGTTTGAAAATCATATGAATTTGAAGCAATGGTGTGTTGTTCCAAAACCAAATAATCTTATTGATCAAAATGGATGTACTGGAACTTTCTGGAGAATGTCTTTCTATAAGAAAAATCACTTTTGAATAATAAAAATCATCTGAAGAATGCTTTAAAATTGATGAAGGTAACATTTTTTATACCAGT
The DNA here is from genome assembly GCA_964035755.1 of Teleogryllus oceanicus. NCBI lineage: Eukaryota > Metazoa > Arthropoda > Insecta > Orthoptera > Gryllidae > Teleogryllus > Teleogryllus oceanicus. Next base: position 49,073,776 of record CAXIVR010000007.1, on the reverse strand, counting down.
ATATAATTTAAAATATTTTAAGCAAATTCTTTTGATAAGATGTTCAGCATCTTGGGATTTTTTTGACTTTCTTTCTTTCTTTCTTTCTTTTTGGATTTGCAACTTAATCTGAATTAAAAAATTGTTCATTACACAGACTTTTCTTTACTTTTGCAGTTGCTGCGAGATCAAGAAGATTGGCAGTGGTTGAAAAGTTACTTTCTAAAGACGGTGTGCTTATGGAGCTTAATAGAAAGGGATGAACATTACTGGAATTCTGGTATTGGAGTTGTCTTTGTGAATGTCAGTATGCAATTTAGTTAAGTTAAATAAAAATTTGAATTTGTATTAAAAGGCTTTTCTGAATTTTTTCTTTTTTTATACCTCAGATGCTGAAAACATTAAGAGATTACCTGAAAGTTAGACAATCTATTCCATTCTTTTGGGATGAAAACCTTAATCTTTTAAATTCTTCATCTGTTCATGTGTATGAGATTCAGAAAATTGGAAATAGACTTGAACATATTATTAAAGACATAGATAGAAACATTGAAAATAATCCCAAATATATTGAGACTTTATTTCCAACCTCTAACAGGTATGTTGCATGTCTACTTTGGCATTACAATTTATACTGGTGAAAAATTTTAGGAGGGGGGGGGAGAGAGAGAGAGAGAGAGAGAGAGAGAGCTGCCTTCAAACTGAATTCAATTGGCAAAGAATATGCCACAAAATTTTCCATAATTAAAACAAAAACAGTGGGAATCAAGAAAAGGACACTATGGTCCCAAAATATTAATAGAAGATAATACAAATAAAGTGACAACCTCTCCTTACATTGGCTTAGGTGGCTCAGGGCATCTAATGTCACTGCACTGCCTCTGACCTGGTTATTCTAAGGGTCAAGTCCCAATAGTGGCAGTTAGCTACATAGCTAGATTGAATTTAGCTGCTCTGATTGGTAATTTTCCATGGTTTCACCAATGAACACCAGGTGAATGCAGGAGCAATACCCTAACAGACAGGCCACGATCCATGCATGATCTTTCCTTCCTATCAGTGACCGATTGGGAGCTTAGAGCTTGTCCTGGCTGAGTCGTTTCCCACTGGTAGGAGATACTTGGTACTAAGAGAAAGAAGCAGCCTAGATGAGGTAATTGATAGTAATAATAGGGGTGTCAATAATGGAAAGAATAAGAAATAAAGAATCTCTGAAAATAAAAAATATTGAAAAAGAAATAAAAAGATATCAAAGCAAAGGTCAAGAAGAATGTATCCAGATATTTGTAGATTACCCAAAAACAGATCCTGAAGTATAGTCCAAGAGGAAGGAGAGAACCTGGCAAGCCAAGGGAAAATGCAAAGACTAGCAACACCTCAGTAGTACATAAAGAAATACTGGATTCAAAGGAACAGACCACTGTGACTAACACATGGAAGCTCATGATGATGATGATGAGAAAGATAATTAATTTATTAATTGGATACCTAAATTATCTTAGTTTTACTGGCAGGGAAACAAGCTAAGATGAATGTGATTCAAACCTGACTTAAGACTGGGACCTGTTCTTAATCTCTAATGGCTGAACTGTTAATTTGGATCTTCAATGATTGAATTTTATACGTTAGAGCAATGTTTCTTTTATCACATAGGTAGGAAAATTTTCTTCAAAATTGACACTAAATTTTTTCTATTATCCTTCTATTATTCTTCTTAACATATTAAGAGATTACAACTCTAAATAAAGTGGATCGAAGTGACTTGATCCTCTACATTTATTAAAAGAAATAATTTCAACTTAATGATTTGAAAAAAACTCACCATTAAAGAATGGTATTGCTGGAGATAATATCATTGTCATTGATGTAGTGTCTTAATAAGAAATAAGATCACTGTATTTTCAGAATTGTTTCTGCATTTAATTATCAATAGCATAACTTATGTATTCACATAGTTCATTCTCTGTGAATATGTTAGAACTAAAATAGTTTCTCTTTTCAGGAGGTTTCATTAAGTACTCAGAGCTATTAATCCAGTGAAGAAAGTCTTCATAATTAAACTATTTAGCAAGAAAATTTAGTAGGTTGGAAGACAATTGTCTTGGGAGTTGGTGCTTCTGCAATAGGCAGTCTTTTACTTCACACATTTTTTAACAATATGGAAGACAGGGATCAGAGGGATCGTAGGAATGAGAGGAATCGCAGATATCAGAGGTATCTGTAATGTGCTGTGTGACGTGTCTTTTAAAGCAACTCTTGTTCACTGTTCCTACTGTGTGGAGGCAATTTGCAGATATGATTTGATACAGAAGTAGAACAATCCTTGTATGTTTTCTTAAATTGTTATGTATGACTAAGTAAAAATCACACCATATTAGGACATTCTGTGAAGAAAAACAAAACACAACAAACAACAATTATTTCTTATTACATCAGTAATTTTTATTTAGCTTACACATTAAAAATTAACCCCAAGCTTTTCACTGAGCCCTCAACCATCTGTAGAGGTCTGAGGACTTCACACTTGTTTCTGCCAAATATTAGGTACATAGCTCTTTATATTCGAGATAACAAGCAAAAATAATTAGACATTAATGTACCAAAAGAAGGAATATTTGTTGAAGAATCAATGAATAGTAGGAGAAGTTTCTCCAACTTTTAAAAGGTAATGAATCCTGTGTTTTAAAGATTAAAACAAAAAGATGCAATAGAAGCATTATCATATTTTTAATATATAATTATTGAGAATTTGAATTTCTTAATCATAGTTTTATCATGTCTACAACTGTGTTCTGTAGCACATATGTTGTCTATGCTGAAGGAAAGAATTATGAATAAACAAAGTTTTAATTAAATAAGCAACTGTTTTCTGTAATTTATAGTAACATAATTGCCACCTTTATATATAAGTAAAATTAACGTACAAATACATTTTGATGATAAAATTTAATGGGGTGCTTCTTACATCCAATAACTGTATTTATAATGTATGAAACCGGGAGCGGTAGCTCAGTGCATCAACTGATGTCACTGCAGCGCCTCTGACCAGGAGGTCCTAGGTTCGAGTCCTGACAACGGCAGGATTTTCGACACTTTTCAGCTACGTCGAATTCAGCTGCTGTCTGGAGGAGAATTCTAGCAGCCGGCTGCTCTGATCGGTAGTTTTCCGTGGTTTCTCCGATCAACACCAGGCGAATGTCCTTATATTAACCTTTATTACCTTTATACCATATTAACATTTCTCCCCCATACGTCACATACAGTTTTTGACTGTTTTTGACTAAATAAATAAATAAATAAATAAATAAACATTAACAATGACAAGAGAGCAAATCAATTGATTATCTTTCTTCAGGGGTGGATGCAGACAGTATTTCGAAGGGGGATGGGGCAATTTCAGTTCAGAAACCTCATAAATATGTTTGAAAGAATATTTTTTGTAACTGTTAGCTAGAAGAAAAAGACAGTGCAAGTATACAAATAATGGAAATACTGCCTTGGTTGTGATGAGATATACACATAGTAAATATTTTGAAAAAAAATTAGTATGCTGGAGCCTCATCTTTGACTCACTTAGTGAAGCAACAAGTGTCAACTTAAAAGTAATCTGCAAACTTTGGAATAAAATGCGTTTGAAATTATGCATTGTACACTCTTAAGGAGAGTGGCAATTTAACGACTGGGTGACTGCCTCAGTCTAAGAGGAACTCAAAATATTGAATAAAAAAATACCATTCAAGAATTGTATAAGTTTTTTTTAACAAGGGGCCTTTTTCTTTTCTTTTCTTTTCTTTTCTTTTCTTTTTTTTTTCTTTTCTTTTTTCTTTTCTTTTTTCTTTTCTTTTTTCTTTTCTTTTTTCTTTTCTTTTTTCTTTTCTTTTTTCTTTTCTTTTTTCTTTTTCTTTTTCTTTTTCTTTTTCTTTTCTTTTCTTACTAAAGGTATCAAAAACTTCTGAGTTGTATATTTTTAGCTGAAATAGTTTTTGAGAAATACATTTGTTTGATTTCATGGAGCTTGTTCTGCACTATATTTTTACAACTTTGGGAAACATTCTTTTTCATCTCAATTATTGCTAAAGAAATGAAACCTAGCTTACTTATATTATTTTTATCGCTCTACCCAATGAAACTGATATTAATTTTCAATTATTTACACAATGGGAAAATTACAGAAAAAAATCTCTACCTCTCTCCAATAAATAAATCCCTTATCCCCCTCCCTCACCCCCCTCACCACCTCTCTCACCCCACTCTACCCTTTCCCCTCTCCCTTTCTCTCTCTCCCTCTCGAATCCGGCAGGTGCCTCAGAAGTTCTAAAATTGGTCCTGCTCGAGGACGTTTTATATTAATCGGATAGGCCGAAGCAATGCCACCTAAATCATCTATGAGGCATTGGGCCGAAGGCCAGAGCCTCATCTTGAATTTTGACTCGCGTAGAGAAGCGTCAATAACCTTAATAGTTTGAGGTTCGACAGAAAGGGGCGTCTTTCCGCTCGTGGCCTCGTGTTGTTTCGTGCAGAAGTGATGCGGCTACGCCTAATGCGGGTATAATGATTGCAACCAGGCGCCCTTCCACGGGGAGAGAAATGAGGGAAATTTCTCCCCCACTCCCACCCATCACCACCATCAAAAGCAACTTTTTTCAGCAACTTTTAATTTTAACTTGTCGCGAAACATTCAAGCAAAAATATTTTCTAAATAATCATTAAAACGAATAAAATCGTATCGCAGTAAGTGGTCCGCCCCTGTTATACTAAAATTATATTGTAATTGTTACAATGAGTAATTAGTAGATAAATTACCATTGCGCATAAAAAGGAAAGGCAGTATATGAATAACCATGCAATGAATATTTGTTTTAATGTAAGGAATTTGTGGAAATGTTCGATTTGCAAGAAACATAAAGGATTATTTTCAAGTTGAGTCTGTGTTCGAAGCAATTGTTCAGAACAAATGTCACAAATTGTAGGACGATTAGGAGGCTCAAAGTTAAATTTTGTTCTCGAGCATGTGATGGGGAATTTCATATGACGATGTTACTATTTGGCGATATTTTTTCCGTGACAAGTCCGTCAAATTTGACTTGTTTTTAGCACTTACAATCACTGCTAAAACGATCCAGTCACCTGCTAATTTCCATAACTTTCGCCAAACCGCTCGCACAAATCGCTTACACAAATAATTATTATATTTTAATTCAGCATAATTAGGTAAATCGGAGTTAGCCAAGAAAATAACTTCTTAAAAAAGGAGGTTTGCGAAATAAAATGACCTTTTAATCATCAGTTATCCAAATCAGTGGGCCTCAAAACTATTAAGACAGAACGCGACTGAACTGAACTTTTTCCTCTTTCAATAAAGAAAGAAACCGTTGAAATCAACGAATGTCGAACGCTGAATGTCATCCAGCGACAGTTTGCTCTCGTCGCCGAAGGGTTTGGGTCGTGGGAGCCACTGTGAAGGAGTAACATGAGTTGCAGAGAGAGAAACAGTACTTTCGAATGCCAGCTCGTATTTCACCATATGAAAGGTAAGAGCTGCTGAAAAATTGATCATATGTTAATGACGAAGAAGTGAGTGACATTATAAGATGGTTCAATAAGGAAAACAATCGAGCTACACCCTCGAGGGGGGTGCTCAAAGAAATTTTCTTAGAAGAAATTGATTGTAAATACCAGAAAATCGCGGGTATCCGAATAGTTTTGGGAGTGACTGTATGTGTAAACAGTACTCATATGACACAATTTTTTCATAATTGGCAAACAACTCATCGAATACGAGTGTTTGGCAGGTACACGAAATGTCTGATTCAGAGCGCGAAATTTGCTGAACTGAAGTGCATGATGAGTTGGCTTATTTTCCGCACATGCTTTCTTGAATCCTCATTTTATTATATTCGAGGGGAGTATGGGATTTGGTTATTTTATCGACAGAACTATTATATCGAATCTGAAGCTTGTTTTTCAATGAAAAATAGTTTATATCACACGGGAGCGAATATTTCTGGCTATCGTCTTTCGTCAACAATGCTCGTTAGTATAATTTATTCTTAATTCAACTAATGTTATACCATGACAAGTTACAAATCTCCATTCGACTGCGCATGCGCAAGGAGGTGTGACTCCCACTATCAACCGCTACTTCCCCTGAAAATATAGCTTTCTCACTCGCGCTGCGGGCCAGCTGGTGTGGCCGGCCGAGGGGGGGGGGTAAATACATATGCAGAGTGTTGTATCTGGGCCCAACGCACAGTAAAAGTGTCAGCCACCCAAATCAAAACAATTTCAGTAGTCTACACACAAACGCTGACTTCATATATTAAGGTTCAGTAAAAGAAACATATGTATAGTAAGCATCGCCCCTGGTCCTCAACATTCCCGACTCTTTCGTCTCCGAGTACTGTGCAGCAGTGGCGGCTGGTGCCCCAACAGGTTGTACCTCCTTTGAATGACGGAAATATAATTTCCAAAATTGAAAATACGAATATACAATAAAAATTTACGCAAATCAATTTAAACTAAGTGAAATAAAATACTGTATTCAAACACTATATTTACATAATTTTATTCGTCGGGTCCGCGCATATACATCTCCCGCGCACGTGGTTCTGGCTTTGATTTCCACTGTGCACTTAAGTTCGACTCCAGCACATTGCAACAAGCACTTTTTCCACCAATTTCACATAAATAAAATTATTTTATTTCGAAAACTTCACTACCCTGCTATATTTGGCAATAATGAGAGATCTTCGACACACATTCATCTCCACAAGAACGCATTCGTGTTCGCAAAACGCTGGCCAGCTGCAGCCACACTGACTTTCGTGAGACACTACAAGGGACTTCCATCCAGAACGGCCACCTTTACACACAGAACTCCTCAAATGTACGTTTTGAATCATGAAACCTAATATCAAATGAAAACCAAATATAAATAATGCATTGAATATCGTCAATAATTGACCGAACTTGTGTACTTTCAATAACAAGCGAAATGCATAAAACTGCGTTGCAGCGAATCAGACGAAGACAGAATATGAGTATTTCCCTGAGATTCTCTCCGCCGCCGTGTAGAGCTAGACAGCGCCACTAGCTGGTTGCGTCACCAAAAGGCCGTATGTTCCCCGTATTAAATGGAAGTGCCAAAGAGTAAATGCACTAAACCCACTGATACAGCCAAGAGCGTGGTGCAATTCCAGGCAAGGCACCAGACATCGGAGAGTGCGCCAGTTGGACGCTCTTTGGTTTCAGAATGATTTCATAGACATCGATATTGCTGCAATATATTGAAAATTGAATATTATTAAAAGGAAATGGTATATTCCTAAGATATTATGAGATCTTTTTCATTTTCTGAGGGTTGTGCAACCGTGCAACCAAAGTGTTAAATTTAAAAACAGTGCTTCATCAACATTCAGCCGAGAAGCCAGCCCATCCATCATTTGAAGAACTAAACATTGTAAAATTTACACTTAGGGCTTAGTTTTTAAATTTAAGTTTAAGTACTGAATGTAATTTAGTTTTTAAGTACTTATAAATTAAGATCTGGTAGCTAAAAGCCCAAACTTGTAATTCTATGGCCATAGAAATGTAAAAGCCTTATTTGGTGAAGAGTCAAAATTGTATTAATGACTAAATTCTTCACTTTTAAAAACAGGTTTATGCTCATTGCTAGGAAACCAGTCATAGAAATGGATTATACCAATAAAATCTCAAATTTAGAACATTTTTGGGATCGATTGGTACCTTCGTTTGCCTTTGAAAAGGTTGGAAAAGCCATTTTTTAGGCATAATAACAATTTCTCTATGTACATGATAAGTTTCCACTAGCGCCCGCTAGAGTGCACTGAACTGTAGGTGCTCTGGCTACAAACGCCTGTGTATAGGCAACCTGCTAGGTGTATGTGTTTTGCATTTTGCCTAATAACAAGGTGCCATAAGCTATTCTTTGTAAAGGCAATGAGCATATAACTTCTTAATTATCGATTGGTACTGCGTCACGCTCCAGTGACGTCTGGTGGAAACCCCCATCCCTTTGCTGAGGCTATATAAGGGGCTCTCCGCCCGGCATATCTTGCCACTCACCCCAGCCACGAACGTCAACATCTCCTTGATTACGGCGGGTGTGCCTCGGCATTTTTGCCGATATGTTTTTCTTATGTTTCGTTACGGAATGTCATTACAAGATTTGATTGTTGGAATGACTTTACAACCACTCGCCTCAGCCACGAACGCAACAACTTCTTGCCTGTGATGGGTGTGTCTCGGCACTTGCTGATATGTTTTTTTCTTGTGTCTTTATTTCAGCGTCTTCATTGAAATATTGAATGTTTGGAGTGATATTAGGCCACGCTATGATGGAATTGGATTGATTGATTTCTTTGATGTTAATGTTTAAATGTTCTTTGTAAGTTAGTATCGCCTTTCGTAGTGTCATTTTTGTAATTTATGTATGTTTACGGTGCGAAAGCACATTACATATGTTTATAGAGCAGGAACTCGCGTCGAGCCTAACAAGCGGCGTTTTCCTTGCAGAGCTGCGTAGGGCGTAATGGCGGCGCAGTCTCATATGTTACGAAGTCTGCATATTCTCTGATTGTTTGATTGAATGTTGCAGCAGATGGCTCCAGGTCTTGAGTAAGACGACAGAAGCGCATTGGACCTCTAGAGCACTTACTTCACGGAGGAAGGGCCCGTGCGGCAGTGAAGTCGTAGCCTATGTAGAAAGTCTACATACGTTTAAATACGGCTAAATGTGAAAAGTCTAGATACGTTTTCACGCAAAAAATTCTGAGAATGGCATGAAAACGTTTAGATATGTGAATTGCGAATTATGAAAATGGGCAGAACCTGTTACCTACTATTGACTTGAAATAACCATCTAACTTTTCTTGTTTCAAAGCAGAAATTTACTTTTGTTCTCATTGTTCTGAGGGTACTATAATTTTACATTCTTGATTTTGGGAAACAGTAGGACATCTAAAAGAACCTACTCTGTCTTTCCTGGCCCCTTTTGCCCGATCCACTCGGACACAACTTGGCTATCGAGAAAATACTTTATTTTGGAGAAAAAAGAAGCTATCACTGCGAGAAAGTGTACCTAAACAAAAGAAAAAGTGTTTAAACTAATATATGCAGAGGAAAACCTCCAACGCAGAATGATAACGCTGTTTCAGAAGAAAATAGACATTTATTTACGTCGTGTTATATCCATAAGCTCACGGCTTGTATTCGTAGTAGCTTGCCGCTTGCCGCCCAGAGGCGACGGTGCTGCCCTCCGAACTACTAGAAGTCACGTGTTTTGGACATCTCTATTGGCTGGAAGAGAATTCTGGTGGTCGGGTTTTCTGACCGGTAGTTTTCCATGTTTTCTCCTAATAGTACCAGGCGAATAACGGAGTAGTACTTAAGCAAACGGGCTACTGATCGTGCTTTGTGTTTTCTTCTTTATCCTTTCGCCTTAAAAACACACACTTTCTCGCCACTACCAGACATCTCCGGAGACCAGTCGGAGCCTAGAGGTGGTTCCGACTGATCGGGATATATTTGGAGGAGAGGAATGTCTCTGAAGCCGACAAATAGTTCGACGACACATTTCACATACTAGCCGGAGAGGAACATCGGCTTCTCTGGATTTATTCATTGATTAGTTTATTGATGTTTCCTACATTTTCCGTGTCAACTGTCATTAGACCCATTTGTGTAGTGCATGTTTTATGCCAGGAGATGGCGATGCTCCTCCGACGCTGGATCGCGAGATTCGGCGCTGACCTACACGTCGGCTTGCAGGGGATTCCCCCATCAAAGAATCTCCTCCAGAGGGGCACCGTCACAGCTAAAACAAACTTTAAGTTCTCGACTACTCTCCAGACAAGTGTGGTAGCGTAGTGCACCTTAGTGTAAGGAGAGATAGGACAAAGAAGCGGAAGAAAGTTCTCATGCACCATATTAACTGCCGTGTGCCTACCTTACACTTGTACTTATTCAGGGGGAATTCACCCCGGGGCGGGCACGTGGGCCTTGGTTTCTATCCGCACCTCCCGCGGGCATGGGCTGGTGTCTGGGTCGCGCCAGAACGCAGTTGCTTAACCTCCCCATATAATGCCTGGGTCGGGCCGCCCTGCCAGTTCAGAGCTCCAACATATCTAGATTAGTACTCGAGTCAAAACAAAGCGCTACTCACATGCTCCGGGACAATCCCCTCCTCTTTGCCCTGAGTATTGGGCCACTGCCAAGGCGAAGCCGAAAAAGAACTAAGGTCCGGGCGGCTCGGGGCCCGGAACCTAGGCAACCTGACAAGGGGGCATGGTATTACACATAATGTCCTTAAATACAGCTTGAAAATCGCTACGTACAAGACAAAGATTCATATGACAGTTTAGAATAATCTGTGAGGGAGACTCGGATTGACATGAAATTCTACCAGCTTTTTTCAGCACCAAACTCATAAATATAATTTTTAAGTCGTATAAAGTATTGCATGTAGAGTTTTTGCCACAACTAGTATTGGGACCTTTCACGACCCGCCGCCTATCGAAGCGCGGAAATCGCCGGTTCTGCGGCCGTCACTCGTACGTCGCGCCGCCGCTATCAGCCTATCTGTCGGCAGGATGTCCAATTCCCCGACGAGGGCATGCGGGGTGACAAAAACAGTTTTTTTCAAGGCTGATTCAGAAATATGAGAAGGTCGAACACATGCATGAATAATCCAAAACAGTTATTGCAAAGATGAATTCCTGAAAATATTATCTCGATATAGGATAAGTAAATAAATTATAACGTACCCCGCCTTCGTTTCCCAAGGGTACCAAAACGTGATATAAAGAGGTGCGGTTACCTGTTCAGGGTGACCCACTCACCTGACTTTCATCTACAGTTGCTCTGAAACGGGGTGAGGAATGGACGCATGCGTAAACCCTCAGGTATGCATAAAACTTCAGTGAAAGACGTATGGATTTTACAATTTAGATTTGATTTGCTGGTTTAGCGGAAAGAAAATACATAAAATCAGGCCTGAATCACAACATGTGAGGTGTTCGTATCCTAAACGTATCGTAATAACTCCGCTCGGCGGTCATTGATTCCGGCGGGCCATGCAGTAGGTGATTTCTTAACTACGAAGTTAAAAAATGTATTATCTCATAAAAGAGAGGGATAATTAGATGATGCAGAGAGTAAAACAATAGTTCGATATGTCTTTAAACTATCTCGTTAATTTTATGTGATTGTGCTCGTTTGTTTTCTCTATATTCCAATTTTTTTTATTATGTTGCGGGTTGCGTCATGCCTGCTGACATTGACTTTGATTATTTTAGATTGAAAATACATGCGAATTAATTCGAAATTGTGGCAATTAATTGGCAATTAATTTTTGTTTTCGACACCCGTTTTCTCCACGAAAATACGTGGCAATTAATTAAAAATGTGGCAATTAATTGGCAATTAATTAGCAATAAATGATTTGACATGTTTCGTGTCTGTGTGCTGACTTGGCTGTTCCAGCTTGACGCACCTCCATGCAGTCATTGATTCCGGCGGACAACGCGCGCTCGGCGCGTAGTGGGTGGGGCGCCCGATGACTCGGGCGTGCGGGTGGGCGGGCGGCATTCCTCGTGCGTCCACTGGCCGCGGTGTCCGTGCCCCAGTGAGGCGACCACGCGATGACGGCGGCGGTAGTAGCGGCGTCGGCGCGTGTCTCTGTCACGGGTCCTCAAGTGTCGCTCACAGTCCCGCTCAGTGCTATGCTTTGTCTGTGCTATGCTTTGCCCCCAGCAGGGGGAATCATGACCAAGTAGGTGGGCTTAGTTCCTGGTGGAGACTTGTAGACGCCCACCCGGACCCTGAGTTGCACGGCCCCATTCACGTCGACATCGTCCAGGATGGGACAGGATTCGGAATAGGTGGTGCAGAGGCTCCCACATGCAGAAGTCGGGCGGGAAAAGTGAGATCATCCGTCAAGTGGAAGGTACCGATATCAGGTTGCCGTAAGGAAGCCCGTACTTCCGTAAGGGAAGTAGTATAAGTCTGTTCTCAGCACAGCCATATCGTCAGCTCTAACGGGCGAGGTTAGGTGGGCATGCCTACCGAAGGGCCCGACCATCCCTGCATAGAACGAACGACCAGCCGACCCAAGTTCACGGCGAACCCCAGTCGCAGAACCAGTCGACCACCGACAGTGCAGCTCCCCGTCGGAAGGCCTGGTTAGGCAGGTTTCCTGTCGACTCTTACCTGTCGTTTCCTGTCGACAGTTTTCCTGTCCACGGGAAGAGACAGAGAAACCCTGTCGTAAAAGCTCTCAGGCGGGCAAGGTTGGAAACAGCCGCCAGAAGTACCCTAGTTTTCCCGTTCGACAACCGCACCGGAACGATGGGCCACAAGTAGGCGGGTCGCCGACCAGCTGGGAAAGTTAAGTAGGCTGTTCACCCAGCCGAAAGATGAGTAGGCTGGTCCTGTCCGCCATGCTGAAAGCGTCTGTTAACTACCCAAGGTGGAACGAAGAACAATTAGTAATCTGGCCCAACTCATCGGGCGAAAGCTGTCAGTGACGCAACTACGCCGGGTAAGTGCTACAGCACGGTGGACCGCATGCAGAGCCGCCGAACACAGTGCAGATGTTTGGTAACCTCGATGGCCCACCCACTCGAATCTTCGCCTGGACGAAGCCGCGTTGTCAGGGTCCTCTGTGGGCACATGGTTATCTGAGCCTCGACTTGGCACACGCAAGGGAGTGGGTTTGCCCCTAGTGCTAACAGAATTCAAACACGCGACTCCCTATCCGGCGTACCTGAGTCGTAGAGCGTGTCTGCTCGCAGGGTAGGCACATGTCTAGCGGTCCACAGACCGACGTTGGTGTCGGAACGCAGGAGAGTCTAGAGCGAAGCAGACTAGACGCAACCCGCGCGCCCCCGAGCCATAATAATAATAATAATAATAATAATAATAATAATAATAATAATAGGAGGACTCCTTAACTTGGAGACACTGTGCCGACAGCAAGAAGAAAAGCTGCGTCGGTACTTTCTCTCTATCAACTCGTCTGTTCACAAAGCTATCTGTGATCAAGATAGAAAGATGACCCCATTATGTCTGGCACAACCAAGTAAAGAGTTTGATTACCTGAAGCATCAAGACCGCGTGAATATCTGGCAAAGAAAGGAACTTCATGGTAGATTTTTTGCAACTTTAACTTCGGAGAACATTGATAAGAAAACCTCAGTGGAGTGGCTTCGAACCGGGGGCCTCTTCGGTGAGACGGAAGGATTTATTGTCTCCATTCAAGACCAAGTTGTCAAAACCAGAGCTTATAAAAAATTCATCATGGGTCAGCAAATTGATAGCCGATGTCGCCTATGTAAATCCACTAACGAGGCAATCCAGCACATTTGCTGTGGATGTCCCGCATTAGCACAAACAGAATACCTTAAGAGACACAACTGCGTCGCCAAAGTAATCCAACAAGCCCTTGCCAAAAGACCTCGTAGAGAGTGAACAGCCATATTATAAGTGCAAACCTGAGCAAGTAATCAGCAATGATCGAGCTCGAATTCTGTGGGATAGTGTAATCTTCACTGACCGAACAGTGGAAGCAAATAGACCGGATATTGTTCTCTTTGATAAAATATCTAAAACATCATGCATCATTGATGTTGCGGTTCCTACAGATGACCGGCTTGTAACAACTGTTGCTGAGAAAAAAAGGAAATACCAACCCCTGGCTGTTGAATTGAAGGACATGTATGGATTGCGCGCTGTGGAAGTGCTTCCAGTAGTGGTCTCAGGGAATGGATTGGTCACCAAGGAATGGCAAGAGATCGCGAAGAAGTTGGAATTGACTGAAAAGCATTTAAGGACAATTCAAAAAGCCGCATTATTGGGAACAGCAAATATAGTCCGTGAATTCTTAAGTCTGCCTTGACTGATATAAAAATCAAAATATATTCTTGTTCCACTTTACGTGCGAACCATTGTTGCCTTGGGTGATTTTGAGAACCCCGGCATCAGTATCTACAGAAATTGGGAAATAATAATAATAATAATAATAATAATAATAATAATAATAATAATTATTATTATTATTATTATTATTATTATTATTATTATTATTATTATTATTAAATGTTTCGTTCGAGGATCCGGGATGTCGTTCTTTGTGTTCGAATGTGCTGTAGTGAATCGATTTACTCTCACGGACACGATAAGAGCAGTTATATTATTTTAAAGCTTTTACTTGTGTGTAAAATATTAATAAAAAAAAGGAGACATTAGTAAGAAAGAAGTGGCTTAGAATATTTTCTGACTCTGAGCAGCTTGCTGACCCGTTCGATAACAATTAAATGTGAGTCCGCCAGAGTGACCGAACCTTCACTACTTGTGTATCAATCCAACCAACCCGTCAAAGATAATCGGACAGAAAGTCGAGATAGAGACATCCTTCGTGTTGTCTGGTATATTGTCATTTAAATCATTGAGCGGTGTAGGTTATCTGAGTGTGACTATTGCGTTTGGTTTATCAGATAATTATTTGCCAGAAATTTGGTGAGCGTCACTAATTGTTTTGTGATTGTGTGAGATATTTTGGACTGACCATTCTTGTGGATGTCTGTTAAATGAATGGGATTTGCTCTTGTTCCGTTTTAGATACTTGTCCCATGTGTCAAATAAGGAGATGAATTTCGCAAGAGAATGTTGTTTTATTTCGTGTTTCAGGAATCATGGCCAGTTCATTTTTAGATCGTGAAAGAAATGATGCAGCTAATGCACATTTTCATTCAAATGAAAATGACATGACCGAAAAAAATTTAAATACACCTCGTGGTCACATCGCGCTTAATGTGAATGCTGAAGAATTGACTGGAAATGTTTTGTTAGCTGCGGGAGATGGAAATAAAAACATAACCAAGAATATATCAGGGAACACTTCACAAGATTTCATAACGAGTGAAGTTGATAAATCTTCCCAAATGCTTAATACTAGTGGAAAGAGAAAACGTGAACAGAGTCCAGACACCTATGAAAAAGAGCCAGTTGAGGGGGTTGAAGGTAACTGACATTGAATAGTTTTCAATAATGTTATAATGTAGGTTGTTTTATATCAAAAGCTCCTTTTGTGCACATGTTTTATGTGCTTGAGATGAACATTGTTAATTTTTTGTAGGACTTCATTTCAATTTGTAAAATAATTTTTGGGGAATTTTATTGATGCTTTTCATTATAGCATGTGTTCTTGTGAGGGTCTTTCCATTACATGATTTGATTTAGAATGGATAGTTATTATGGTTATCCATTGTGGTATTAATTATTATATTAAGACTAGTTGACTAGCAGACAATTACAACTATTTATTTCAATATATGTAATTTAATTTTGGTGACAGCTTGTAATAGTTAACAATGGGTCAGTTTGTTAAATAGTGTAATGGACAGAGTTAAATCTAATAATGTTTGCGAGTGTTGCATACTTCAGTTTGCACATACTATTTGTGCATTTGCTCTAAAATTACAAAAGTAGCCAATAATAAGTAACATAAATGAAAAGCAAAATCATTTAATGTATCTATTTAGCGTAATTGTGTCGGTAGTCCCACTTTGCCAGCCAGCTACCAGTGTCTCTATGCCTGGGCCTAGTTAAATTCCCATGCTTGGGGGTAACAGCGACATGAGGCGAACATGACACATTCTCTTCACCGTAACTAGCAAGATCTGCCTGCTTCAGCTTTTCTTTGTCATACTGCTACAGAAACTGGGACGATTTTAAAGGAAAGCTACAATAATTTTTTCTCGACCGGGAATCGAACAGGGTACCACATCATAGGAAACTAGTACGCTGCCCATGAGCTATCCCAGAGGCACCAAAATCATAATATGAAACAATTATAATATGATGGCAATCAATGAAAAAAGTATTGCATGTGTTATTGCATCACATTTGCAAGTTGCCCAACAATCAAAAATAACATTTAAGAATATAAGTAACTTTTTAGATATATTACTGGGTTCTTCTTTTGAGAGTTTGATTTAAGTGATAGATCAAAAATTCTTATCAGTCACTCTCTACAACAGTCCTTGTAATTCACGATTACAGAACAGTGATTATAAAGAATGTAACAGAATTAAGCTATAATTAACAACTGTATGTTCAGTTCTGAAATTACTAATAAAAACATTTATAGAGATGTAAATATTGTGTGGAGTCCTAATTGTGAAGGAAGAAATCATATCATAGGTATTGATTGCAAACAGTAATTATCTAGCAATGACAGCAATAACTATACATTGATGCTTAGCTACCAGATACTAGAAATAAGAGTGGGTTAAGAAAGTTTAATAAATTCTTGTTACATAACAGAAAACAGTGTAAATACTTTTTTACATTTTAAATTTAACAGTTCAAATTTACTTTCCAACTTTTTTTTTTATTGTCATTGACGCAATGCATCTCTTAACCCTTTGTTGGGCATTATGCACTTTCGCTGGAGAAATCCTCCATTACTGCGAAATTACTATTGTTACTGAGTATATTTGTCAAGTCTCGAAACATCGCAGTCAGTGTCTTTTATCCCTTCGGCCAAGGGCTCAACACGGTTAGATCCCGGGGTTCCCAGCAGGTCACCTGGCCAGGAGCTCGCGAGTCTTGAATTTGTTTAACTTTCATAACTTCACGGAGCATAATAAGTGAATTTGGCCAGTAGCACCAACCAAATTCTAGTTTAACTTATTTACAAACTTAGTGTATGGTTATTAATAAAATATTTTGAGACATTCACTGCTCCTATGTGATGGAGGGTTAAAACACTAATGAGTTTGTTTGTATAAATGTATAAATTGTATAAATTTGTATAAATTTAATTACTGTTCATGATTTTTAGGCTTCATTAGAAGACTACAAATCCTTAATCATTTATAATATATCTAAATTTTGTTCATCCCATATGGCTTTCTGGTATTTCTGCCTGTTTGGTCTCCATTGTATTTAATTCATAGTAGAAAAAATGGAATTGTTGAACTCTTTTTTTTACTTTATCTAGATAATGAAATAACCATCTGTTTATGTGGCTCATGATTAACTTGAAATTGCAACTAGGATGGGCATGATCACTCTAAACTCACAAAGAATGTATAATAATTACTATTTTTATATAATCTTTGTAACAACAACATTGACTGTTCAGATGTTCTGGTGGAGATGACTGATGGAGAATTCTGGTATCTAAATTGCGAAATCAAAACCAACCAATATTTTAAATTCCCTATTGTGGAACAAATGCTCTCCTGTGACGTGTAAATTAGCGATATTTGTAAATATTTATTTATCAAATTGTGTTTTAGATTGAAATCAGAAGCAAATGCAAAACTTTTGCAATACTTCAATTGATTTGTATGGTATTGTTACCGTGTTGTAAATTGGGCCTGTTCAAATAAATAAAGAATAAACAAACTATTCCAGTGAGTTAACAACTGTCATGCAGCAACAAATTCACAGATGAAATAATGGAGTATCCTTCAAAATTGATGTGGATTTATTTAAAAAATATCCATTTAAAAAGTAACAATTTATTTTTAAAATGGACAACAAAACTGATGTTGCTAAATTTGCCCAATAATAAAAATTACGTTTCTGGGACACTTCTTCCATCTTAAGGTTGCTATATGAAGCATTGCCAGGTCCACTAGAATTAACTAATAATTCTAGTGGACCTGGCAATGCTTCATATATTGCAATGTATTAAATAAATTAAATTAAAGTTCTATATCAATTTATTCAATGAAGAGAGGGTAATAATGTCACTTTACTCTATTACACTTCACTTAAAAATCAAATATTCAATAATGTTGTGCATCGCCAACATTTCGTTCAGACTTCCTGCTTTCTAGATCACAACTTCAATGTTATTCAACATTGAGTCAAAGCAAGGCATATTGATCAATTAGATGTCCATAGATCGCATTCAAAGCAAGGTCATCTGGGAACGGCGTAGAGTCCACCTCGTCAATTCACTTCGCAAAAACACCCTCATGTATCTGATTTAATTCAAACCACTCTTTAAATACGTCTCATAATAATAAGAACGAAGTGTGGAAATTTGAGCGAAATCAGTTGAATAGTTTTTGCATTTATATGTAACACATTCCCTTTTATTTATATCCCTACCCTTTGGTGTAGATTTAAATTTAGTTTTTGCCTCATTTACGAGTGGTATTCTCATTAATATTCTTACTGTATGTTTATTTATTAATGCATTCTTGAGAAATTGTGTTATGACTTGCGTAATTCTAAGGTCTGGTATTAATTGGATGGAAACATTGTGGTTGATGGAATCAAGCTCATTTTAAATTTGAAACATGATTCTCAATGTGAGCCCATGTATAAATTAGGTACTAGCGATGCTAGGCAAGGAATTGTATAAAATATTGGCCAAAGGAACCTGGCAATTACTTGAACATAAATTTACCTGAATTATTTATTACAAAGGAAACTGAATGTATTCCATTCACAGTGGAAATAGAACATAGAAAATGACAATATACTGATTTCCTCAATGCTTCTCTTCCCCAACCCACTGAAGGACATCAAAAACATGAGTAACAAAGCGAATACATCCTTTTGAACGTCAGCAAACATTGTATGAAATTGAAGAAAAGCTAAAAATTACAGTTTATATTTTATATTTATGCCCGATTCAGAAATTATTGGTGGAATTTAGACATGAAAGTATCATGCAGGATTATTCCAAATTAAGATGTATCAATATAAAAAATTGCATGAATCATGTTTTGTGTAATTAGTTTCTCTTTCTTTTTGTTGCCCCATTTTTAAATCATAATAATATGATGATGATATTAATATTAATAACACTAATAATAATAATAATAATAATAATAATAATAATAATAATAATAATAATAATAATAATAAATAATGATGGTGGTTACTAAAAGTCATGTTTTTTTTAATCCAAAAATTCAAATTTTTCAAATTTAAAGCTGATCTAAATTTAAATATTCAAATAGTTAAAATTTTTAGATATTTGAAAAAAGGGACCAAAAAATTGAAGGGCTCAGTAGAACATGGAACTATCCGACGTTGACCTAGTTCTGAGATAAGTGTTTTACTAGAACTTTCAGAAAATAACTCGGAAACTGTGGATCAGTAAAATTGATGGTGATATAAAAAGGTTGGTCTCTGATATGATAATTAAAAGAATTGCCGGAGAGTCGATAGCTATTTTTTAAACTGATTTCGATTGCACTAGGCAAAGTTCAAGAAAATTCCTGTACTTTTGGCGATATAGTGCACATACAAACAATTTTAGAAAATGATTTGCCCTGCATTTTATATTCATCTTTATTAAAGATTTTTAATAAATGTTATGGGCAAGCAGTAACTTAAAGCAGTATGCTATTTGTTAACACTGAAATTTTCTCTTGAACACACTTACACCTTAAAGGAATAAGAAAAAGAGCAAGCATTTGATTATTTAAAATCTAACTACAATGATATTTGTGTAGAATTCGTAACAAACATTTTGAGCTCCTTTTATTGAAACTCTTTTAGATCCAACAGTTTTGAACTTGCATCCGTAGGGGGATGGCAAAGTGTGCAAGCCATGAAAAAACTTTTTACAAAGAAAGAAATGAACATTAAAAAAAAAATTATTAGCATCAGCATCTTCAGCCAGTAAGGAACAAACTTTTTCCACATTTTGACTCGTCCAATCAAAAATTCACCTTGGAACAGAAAAAGCAGCAAAATTGGTGCATAAACAATTCATAACCAATTAAATAATTCACAAAAGTTATTGTAGTTCATTGTTTATTAATAAATAAATTCTTGAAGTGTTATAATTTGTAATTCTTTTATTTGTCCCCTTAAAATTTTTAATCATTCTTGTAAAATCTACAATAAAGTTTATTTTTGATTTCAATCAACAAGTTTTTGTGTGAATTCTTTGATTTAAATCAGTGATACAAATCACTTGATTTAATTCATCGAAACCCTGGGTGATAAAATTATTAATAATAATGATGATAATTTTCATTGTAATGATGATAATAGTAGATGTAGTAGTACTTTGTCACGGTACAACCTGTTTATGGTAAGTCAAGGTAGTCAAATTACTTAATATGAATTTGGTACTACATCAAATACAGAAAATGTTAATTTAGTGTTACCCAAGGAATGATATAAATGTTGGTTCAAAATAACATATTTATCTCTTAGTTTTTCATTTGCATATTGTGCCAAATGATAAGACATTTCTTAGAATTATGATAGGGGTACTAGTACTGTATTTGCTATAAAAGGAATTTATTGTACACCACTATGATGGTTGTATAAATAAAAATACTTATTTCTTTTGAAAAAGTATATGCGGCAATAATTTTCAGATATCAAAACAAGAAAGCTGAAATACAGTAGCTGGAGAGTGGCAAATTAATGTTGTATCCATTACTATTCAAATAAGCAATAATGAAAATATGGAATTTCATCTTTGAATTTGGTTTTAATGAGAGAAATGTGAATTATTTTTGAACTTATATTATCTGCCTAATTTTTAAAATATAATTACCTAAAATATTTTAGTGGTTCTCTGGGATATTGAAAAATAGCTTGCTTGCACAAAACCACTTTTTAATATCAGTGGTATCATTGCATCACAGTGTAGTTTCTCAATTTATTTATAATTAAGGACAAATATTTCATGAAATTTACAAAAATACCCTTCGAGATAAATGTGCTACTTTAAACCAACAGATATATTATTCCTTTTTTAATCCCTTATTATTAATTTAAATAGAATTATTCTATTACATTAAGCTAAAGTGGAGTAGTTGGTACTGGTGCACTAGTAAATTGAGTGGTATCTTCCAAAAATGATTATAGACTGTCCAATAGGGTCTTGTGTAATTTGTGGCATAAGAAACGTAACTTGTCACTTTAAGAATGTTAGTCCCTTTGGTGTCACAAGAACCTGTTTTTAAGGGCCTAAGATACATTGTTTCAGAGTTATGCATTATGATCTAAGGTTGCAGCAAGTGTGTTATAGATTACATATGCACCCAAACATGACACTTATGCCTTTTTTCAGCTTAAATTGTTTGATTCAGGATTAGAGGGTAATTTGCTCTCCTTGTAGAATACTTCAGGGATTATTTTTTTGTCAGTTTCTTAATGGTACAAAACGATCATCTTCCCTTAGTATGTAATGAATAGAGAGGAAGTGACCTTGCATTTTCTCCAAAGTACTTCCTTACTAATTTATTTATTGATAGATACATTTAGCAATGTTTTCGCTGTGAAAATCGATTTTTATTTGTGTGCAAATCAATTAATACAAGATTTGTCTTTTGTATTTTACTTTTTATACATTTTAGTTACATAGGTATGAATAAACAAAATTTTTTCTTGCAGATAGTGAAGGATCTTGTCCAGAATCAGATGAAGATAATTCTGAAGTAGTTGTTGCTTCACCACAACCTTCTCCTACTATTACCAAAGCAAATTCTACTGAGAAAACATCAAGAAATATTGACGATGAACTTCCAGACACTGTAACTTTGTTGAAAACTCCAGAAGGAGCAAAAGTTTATTTAGTTGGTACTGCTCATTTTAGCATTGAGAGTCAAGAGGATGTTGCCAAAGTAAATAGATATCACCCAGAATATTTGTAGTCTCAATTGTATGGATTTCAGTCATGTGGACTCGGGATGGTTCAGAGAAAAAATAGCGTTGTGCGTTAGTGGCATTGTACAAGTACTTTATATTCATGATTAATGCTGTAAGTACATTGTGATCTGTGAATTATTTTCTGTTCGCCTAGGTGAAAAAATGATCTCGTAGACTCAATTGCATTCCATATTTTCTGACAGGGTCTGTTCCTGGCAAGTCCATACACTTGAGGTACTACTGTTTTACTCTTCTACTATTTATTTTAAAGAATAATAAAAGAAATATTGAGGAGGTTGCCCGAGTCTAATTTTGACTTTGCTGACAAAATATTCATTAATTAGTATCGGTTTCAATTTAAATCTTCAAATATATTATATATTACAGTATGTTTAATAGTAATTAATTTATGGAACTTAGTTTTATTTGCTGAATGGTTTCTTTAGTCACCTTATTAATCTGCATTGAGGAGTAAGAAATTATTTCTTTGTAAACAATGATTTCAAATACTCATTCCAGCAGGAGTTCATAGCCGAGCGTGAATTTCACTTCCAACACTTTATACTTCATCGATTTGAAATTTTATTTGAATTTGTTTAATAATAATAATAATAATAATAATAATAATAATAATAATAATAATAATATTTTATTTATTTGATTATATTGGGTCCATACAAATTATTATAAAATTTGCTCTAAGGATATTTAGAAATTATCGACCATAATACACATCAATATCTTAGGATTTTAAGGTTTTGTTGCAATGTTAACAGACTTCTTTCTAACATTGCAAAAATGCAATGCAATGTTCACTATTGTATTTCGCCTATAAGATTCTTTGAAAGCTCTCAGTAGTTTTCATGGTTCTCAAACAAGGCTTGGCACATTTGTGCTTGCCTTAACGAGACAGTTTGCAAGGTGCAAGGAAGAAAGTTTCAAAGCATGTTTGAAGAAATAAAGAACATTATCTACATCTTTTGGTCATTAGTACTAGATAAAAAGTACAAAATAGTCCTTATTTAATGAAGTGAGCAAAAGATATTTGCAGTCCGGCATGTTTAGCCAGAATTTATCAGTAACTGATGAGCAGATAGTTTCATTCTTGGAGCGACACTTAGCTAAAACAAACAAGATCCATGAGATTGGGTTTCATGTTGTGGTGCATATTGACATGGACAAAAAATGATTTTTGAAACCATTTTATGTTCATGGCTTATCAAAGATAGCACAAATGTTTTGCCTTGACGAAAATTGTTACATAAGAAAGAATTCCACTTGTTTTTCTTTGGCATTCTCTATGTGAATCGCACTCTTTCTTGTCATTATCAGTCATGGATTTCAATGCAAATAGAATTGTGGCAATTGAGAGTAAAGGACATCAGAGTATTTGCTTTGCATCAAAAAATGGTTTCAAAGCAAAAGTTGAAATGTTGGAAAGTTGAAAGAGCAAATGATGGAGAAACATAATGAAATTATCATTTGTTAGATGGCCTGGTTAGCATGGAATATTTAGATTCCAACAACAGGAAATATTTTGGAAAATTAAATTGATTTAAAATCCTAAGTACTCTTTTCATAGGAGCGAAGGGGACTACTAATGAGAATGTGGATACTGGATACCCAAATTGCAATTTATTAAAATAGTGCTATAAATGCTCTATATAAGTTATTTGCCACATAAGTTCTTTTGCACCACAGCGTTTCTAGTTCATGAAAGTTCATTACATTTGTGCATAAAATTTGGGGGGGAAATTAGTCATATTTGTGAAAATTTTGAAAATGTCATATAGTCTTCATGTAAAGTTCTCTCTAGAATTAAAAGATACAATTCAAAATCATCAGGCCTAGATTGTGGGCAAGGAAGAGCAGTTTCCATGAAAATCTTGTGTACAGTTTAGCTGCCTGGTGTTGTTCATAATTTGATACACACACACACACACACATTTTGTAATTTAAAAAAACTTTCTTTTGTATTGTCCCTCAAAATGTGTACTTTCATCCAAATCAACATGAAATGTCTGTTTTGCATAACTTTCTTTAAATCATGTATGCAAGAAAGTAAAAATGCATCAATAAAAAATATAGCTAAGCCATTCTTTCTCGGAAGCCATAGATACTGTACCAGAAGATATTTCCTGAAAATTAGAAACCGATAATAAGCATTAATTAAAAAAATTATCTATGTAACTAATTCATAAATATATATTTTAAGCAAACAAGCTTTAAATTTAATGTTGCTGGTGGGGAAAAATATGGATTTCACTAGTGCAGAAGTAAGCATTTTTTTTAAACCAATATAGTTGTCAACATGAAACCTTCCAATACATGGATGGGGTACATTTTGTTTATTTTTGGTTTTTGAAAAATTAATTTTTGGGTGTCTAGGTAATTGTATCTACCCCCTTAATTTGTAGAGACGTTTTTCCTTTTTGTGAGTTCTTGCAATCTTTCAAGTTGCTTGTGCTTAGTTTGTTCTTTCATTTCAAGTTTTAAAAAATATCGAGTTTAGAAGAGACACCTATATGAAAGTCACGTTTGAAATTTATTTTCTATCAATGCTCCTGAATCTCTTTGTTGCTGCAAAATCTGATGACTGTATGGACTAATTTGGTAGTTTGGTCTAATGTTGTTTCCATTCTTCTAGTGAGAATCCACTTTGTCTTGCATGTTAATGTAGACAAAGGAATATGCCTGTTTGTTGATATTCACTTAATATCCTTTCAAAGCATTTCTAATAAGAATTTAATGTTTCACAAGGTTAAAGCTGAAATGTTAAAATGTGCCCTAGATTTCCTCTTCCCAGTGGATTTTTTAAGTAACATTTTTTAAACGAAGTTTGACATTTTCTTCAAATTGATTGATTCATTCATTCATTCATTGATCAATCTGCCAAAAGTTTCAACCAGTTATAGTTAATATATGTTAGTTTGTATTGCAATAGAATTTCAACATTTTAAGTTCACCAAAGTGGTGAACTTCAAAATTTGCAAATTCAGATGTTTTTACCAAACAATATTTGACTATCATTTACTTACATTTTACGTGATTGTGTAAGTTGATGTTCATGCGCATGCATATAAATTGTCAATGCTCATTTGATTTTCTCTTTTGCCTTTCAGGTATGCAATCCTTTTTTCAGGACAAACTTTGTAAATGGTTGAATAAATATAAATAAATGTATTTATTAATTTGAGTATTATAAATTTATAATTTAAGAGAAAAATAAATTTTCTCTTTCTTACATTAACGAAAAATTGGGTGTGTATTTTTTATTGAATCTTCATTCATTCATTTTCTGAGAATGAATGATCATATTTGATAAATTATATTTTTGAGGGGGTAGGTGATGCATTATTTATTTTTATCGTCAGTAGTATATATCCAGAAATTCAAAGTCTAGGAGTCTTGTGTGGCTACAAGTTTGAAATATTATAATTTATGAATGAAATGCGAAATGAGCAGTCAGTTTCAGAAATGTCATTGACAGTCTTTGAATTTCTTCAGGGCAACTACTCTCTCAGAAACTTTTCTTTTTGGTTGTGAGATTACAAAATATTCTTTAGAAGTTTTCTTCAGCAATAATTAGTTTTCAAGTAGACCTTTGTGTCTCTAGTTTGTTATTACTTTTGTTGCATTTATCCAATTTTTTGAAAATTTTCAAGAATCCAACTTCTGAAAAATTTATTTTTGATTTTCAATTAATGAAGCTTTCTCTAAAAAATTTTTTTTTTTTTATTTTTTTTAATTTCATTTGCATGTTGATATACTGTGTGTGTTTCAGATCATTCAAGCTGTCCAACCTCATATTGTGTTAGTTGAACTATGTAAAGCTCGTGTTAATATTTTGCAACTGGATGAAAAGACAATTTTGGAAGAAGCAAAAAACATAAATTTTGGTATGTTTTATAAATGTACCTCTTTTTCTGTTTGGTTTCTACATTAATTTGTTTTTGTGTTTTATTTCTATTTATTTTTCTTCAACCCAGAGAAAATCCATTCCACTATTAAGCAAAATGGTTTAATTCATGGCTTGATGTACATCCTCCTTCTGAGCATGTCCGCTCATATTACTAAGCAATTAGGTATGGCTCCAGGAGGCGAATTTCGTCGAGCTTTTGCAGAGGTAAGCTTATATTATTATTATTTTTTTTCCACATTTATAGGTAGAGTTTGATGCTCATAATATTGTCAGGCAAATAATTAAAAGGGTTCTTAATTTAAGAAAATTATTTCTCAGTCTCATTATGTAGTGAATTCATTTATCAATTTAGACAATTTCTTAATTTTGTATGTTCTAACCCATCTTCTTTTTTCTTTTTAGTCTTTTCTTCTCCTTTTTCTTTTCTTCTCCTTTTTCTTTTCTTCTTCTTTTTCCCTTTTTTTTTTTTTTCTTTTCTTCTCCTTTTCTTCTTCTTCTCCTTTTTTCTTCTTCTCCTTTTCTTCTCCTTTTCTTTTCTTCTCCTTTTCTTCTTCTTCTCTTCTTCTTCTCCTTTTCTTCTTTTCTTCTTTCCTTTTCTTCTTCTTCTTTTCTTTTTCTTCTTCTTCTTCTTCCTTTAAGATTCAAACTTTGATGCAGGTTTTTACTTCATCTTTCTCTTCTTTTACATTTTCTTCTTCCAAAGTGGCGGTGAAAAGATTTGATGTTGATAAAAATATTAATCTTCTATGTTCAGAAGACGTCCATACTTCTGCATGGTTTTCAAGTGGTTGTTTCAACTCTCTTCATTTTTTTTCTCTTTATATTTAAGTTTTGTTACAACTAAAAGGATATTGAACTGTCCCTTAAAATGTGCGTTTGCTGTGACAAATCTAAAAGTGTTTTGTTATTTGAAAATGTTTTGATTGTTGATCACTCACTTGAACTTCTCAGTGCAACATGAATGTGTAATCAATCTGAAATGAAGTAAACTTTTATTGCTAGAATTAATTTGTATGGAGGTTGTATAATTTATAACATTGCATTTTGAGTATCCAAATTAGTGGTGATACGTTTAATCATGGTTTACATATTGTAATTGAAATCCTTGCACAGTATATCAAGATGCCTTATATCAGAGAGCAGACCTGCTCATCTTGGTTGCTTATCAAGCTGCAGTTCATGTTCCACGACAAAATTGTGTGAAATGAAATTACACTAGGCCTTGTATATTTTAAAAGTATATTTTTTTCAATTCTTTGCAAAATTTTGTCAAGATAAATAATATTTAAAATATGCACTAAAAATAGAATTATATTTTATAATTGGTTATCAATTGATTATATTACTATTTTATCAAATTATAATATTTAATGTTAAATTTAATGTGAATGTAATTACATGAGATTCAATTCTTTGTAGGTCAAATATTTTGCAAAAGGTGTGCAATAAGTATATTTTGTGAAAAATATATATATGATATAAGCTATCAATATGTAGAAATGTATTTTGGAAATTTAAACAATTTTCAAAGAAAACTTTTTGCATTAACAGGTTAAAACTCACAAATATGTATAGGATACATTCCTACAATACTTTCGAATTCTCAATAGCTTCTTTATAACCTCAACCATGAATTTGTAATTTTGCCTATAACAGTTACATTTTTGTTGTGTTTTCTGAATATTACAATATATCTAAAGTTTACTGACAATTAACTTTTATATAAGATTACTGATGCTGATGGACTTTAATACAAGTTTTCTTGAAGTTAAATATGGATCATTTTTTGTTAATTAATTTTATTCTAATTTGTATTCTTTTCTCTGTGCAGGCAAAACAGTTTCCTCATTGTATTGTGCATTTAGGAGATCGCCCCATACACATAACTCTGCAACGTGCACTTTCTTCTTTGTCATGGTGGCAAACAATTAGAGTAACGTGGCATTTGATTATGTCAAAAGGTCCTATCAGGTATGTACCCCTCTTTGTATTTGACTTACATTTAGAATTTGGTATGCAGAGGGTTCAAATCCATTTCCTGTTCAAAAGACTTTTCAACCTAGAACATGGAGCGACAAGCCTGATAAACAAGGAAAACCAAGAATTATTTGTGAATTTGTTATTCACTGGAAAAGTAAGGAAAATATCATAGAATGTTTTTATTTCCGGTGTAAAACTATTTTCAAATTAATTACAAATAGAAAATTTCATAACCAGGGTGGTTAATGGAAAAGGACTCAATATTATAAGCTGTTCCCAGAAAATAGTTTTGGAAGTTGTGATGGAATCCATGATGTTGGATTCATGCCAATTGTCATTTAATCTTATTCCATCTTAAATACATTTTGAAATATTGTTTTCACACTTCTTTTTGGATTTGGTTTGAATTTATAATTCTTGATCAGATTGCTTTGTAGCCTTTCACGGTTATCTCTGCAACCCAACTGCCTTGAGTCATATCTTAATTCCTGAACCTAATGACATGAGGTCATGAAATTGCATTTGTTGTCATTGCCAGATGAGAAACTTTGACCACATCATTTTATTGCAGAGAGATTAGCAAACAGTATTGCAGTCATTTTCTGAGTTTACAAGTGAAATATAATTTAATCATTTTACAGTTTTCGTACGGCAACTATGCGAATGCCCAATGGCAAAGCTGTTTCTTCAGGAACTGCTGTTGCTGGGGATGAAATAAATCTTCTATCTATCTATCTATCTATATATATATATATATATATATATATATATATATATATATATATATATATATATATATATATATATAATATATATATATATATATATATATATATATAGATATATAGATATATAGATATATATATATATATAGATATATATAGATATATAGATATATATATAATAGAAGCATGCATATATATATATATATGCATGCTTCTATTTGCGGGAGAGTCAAGTGTTACCAATGGAGCTTTCTCGAATCTCAACTGAGTATCCAATATTAATTTATATATTGTGTTCTTATTGCATGAAAGAGCAGGTATATTTTTGCTCTGAATCTGTGTTATTAATGTAACAATTGAAATGCCTCAAAAATGTAAAAATAGTCCGAAACACATTTTGCTACATGTGCGATTCCTTCATGGCAAGAAGTCAGTGGCATGAATCTCAAGATATTTGTCCCTCCTCTTCATGTAAAGCTTGGATTATTTGTTTGGTGATGACCCTGGGTTAGGCAAACTCTGAAGCATTCCAACATCTTTGTGAAAATTTTCCAAAAACTAGTGCAGAAAAATGAAGGAATGAATCTTTGCGGGACCCAAAATCCAAGAGATTTTAAAAGATCACGCAAACTATGACTCCAGAACAACAAAATGCCTGGACAAGTTTTCATTGAGTGTGTGAACATTTCCTGGAATGAAATCAATCTTCAGATTCTGTTATTGGAGGGACTTTTGTGTTTGTTTCAAAAACTGGGCTGTAGAATGTCACTTAAGTTACTTTCTACGCTCCTCTACTAACACAATTGAAAAGCTGATTTGTAGTGTATGGATTTGTTATTGTAGAAAAATGGTGGGTGATGGTGTAATGAAAGGTGGCAATTTTGGCATGACATAGCAGGAAGGTGTAATACAGGGACTAAAACTACATCTGAGATTTTAGAGAAAAAGTTTTCCCTTATCAAGAATTGAAGACAAGCTGGAGGTCTAGGAACAAAAACCAGTACCTGTAGATCAGAAGTACCTGGCCCTGGCTGTTTAGGCACTTGTCGCACTGCAACAGAGGCGGTGAATGACTGCATTGTGAACTAGTTCCATACGTACTGCTTGACGTCATAATTCGAGATGAATTGTTTACCTCTCAGAGCCCTCTTTAGGAGAGAAAAAATGGTGTAATTGCAGGGAGAGAGGGACTGTATGGAGGGTAACCGAGAATCTCCCCCTTGAATTTCTACAAGAAAAAACCAGGCAAGCTCACCTGTGGAGTCGTGCTGCTCCACAACAATGCAGGGCTTTGTACAGTCAACACAATCACAGCACTCTTGGAGAAATTCACGTGGTAGGTTCGCAGTCACTCAGTCCAGACATCACCTCTTGCTATTATGCCGTTTTTGGCCCCCTAAAGAAAGCTCTGAGGGGCAAACGATTCACCTCAGATGACTAGGTCAAGCAGTACATGTGGAACTGATTCACAATGCAGTCCCGTGAATTTTTTGAGACAGTTATCCACCGCCTGGTCGCAGTGCAACAAGTGCCTCAACAACTAGGGCCAGGTACTAGTTTTTGTTCCTAGGCCTCCAGCTTGTTTCTCTTTGAATGTTCCTTATAGTTAGGGAGCATCTCTCATCAAACCACATCAAAATGATTTTCCAAAACATAGAAAAAACTGCTCAAATACAACAAAGATACTCTCATGTTATCGACAATAAATGAAATATTTTAACAAAAACAGATTTAACAATACTGCAGTATACTATGATACTACAGTAACATAGTCTAGTTTATATGCTGTTCAACAGTTCTTTCCATACCAAGATTATCAAAGAAGTTCCAGAATGCAACACGTGAATAGAAGATATTTAATGCTGGACAGCCTCTTCGTTATAACTGTGCATGACATTAGATATGTTTGTAAGCAGTGATCCATTGAGTGAGAATTCAGTCGATATGTGCTGTATAAGAATAAATGGAAATACACAGTCAAGTATTTGCATTCTCAATCATCGAAACAGTTTCATTGTTTTTAGATTTTTTACATAAGAGTTTTGGAGTATGTAATAATACCATTGATACCTATGATTGAAGGCTAAAGCTTCTTAGTTTTCTTTCAATTTCCAAGTGCATTGGAAATAAGTAAAACAATTTATAATTATTAATTTAGGAAATTAGATGGCTGTAATATTAGACGACAACTGGTGTATACATAATTAAGCCCAATTACACTGATTGTAACATTCTCTTTTGACTCTTAAAAGATAATTGTATGGGTATTTCAAAACCACATAAGAAATTCTTCAATCAAAAGTTCACATTGAAGGACAGATATTCAAAATGTGAGCTGACTATTGCCTTGTAAGCCTTTTTTTAGGCGATTTTTACTTGGTAGGTTTTCTAAATGGTACAATGGCTAAAGTTATTTGCAACCCTAAAAATTATGCATCCAGAACTTCATTCACTCTTAAATAATAAAACAAAAAAGTTACCTTAGGCCACAAATGTTATTCATAGGTTATTTAAAGTTAAACTGCAACACTTGTCTGGTACAATTAGTAAAAGAAGGAAGATCTTTCCAAATTGCAAGATGTGATAGGATAATATTAAAAGTAAGAAGTATATCTTATGTTGTTGAATCCTACTCTATGCTGTCCAACAATGAATCACTCTCTCTTTTAAATAGTCCTGATGTAATTTTCTAAGTTGACTAGTGAACCTTTTTTCCTTTCCAAACCCAAATTCCAAATACACTGTTTTCTCTTTTAGTAACCCAATTAAATTGATTTACATAATTATTATTCCTTGCTTTTAAAATACTAAATACATTTATTTGAAAAGGAGGAGTCGTACATTTTTGTTTTGTCTGGGTTTGTGATATGACCATGGTCATAGACTAAAAAGGCATAGACGGCTCACTGCAGGCAGCCGAGAGGGTACCCAGCAATGGTGTCCCATTCAGAGATGGCGCCACCGTCGATTTTAGTTCCATAGAAAGTGGTGTCCGAGTAGGGTGCGCACAGGTCGCCCATTTTCCCCCACTACCGATTTCCTCCCCTCCAGTACCCTGTGGCGGCATTTTCAAATCATTGAAACTGTTACTGTCGCAAGATCTTTCTACGGCAAGTTGATTATTCCGTACTTGGCCTACACCGAGATTTCGTAATCACTTATTTGGTTGGGAGAAACAAAGTTATCGGTAAAGGTTTCACTTTGGTAGCAATCGGGTGAAGAAACTTTGTCGTTCTTCTGTTTCAAAAAGGAGCCATTTTGCATGCTGGCAGAGATCTAACCATATTACCAACAGATCTCTTTCATCCTCACCAACTTCAATTAGTCTCATTAGTTGGATCTAAGCACAAAACTGTGTTCATTATCGGAGTGTCAGCGTCTTCCTTCGCTTGTTTGCAAGCCATTTCTGCTGATAAAATCTTTGTATTCAACATTGCTATTAACCGACTTTCATTATTAAAATTTTCTTTCCACGTCATTTGAATCATTGTGTTGTCTAACACTATGTACGCACATTTTTTTTTAGACATTTTAATTCGCGTAGCACTTCAGAGTAACCATAAAAACATCTAAGGAGATATGCTTGTGATAGATATTTTGACACATAATCAACGTAATTGTCACGGATAGACTCGTGTTTCTTGTACGAGATAAAAATCCATCATTGATGACGTATTGACGTGGACTCTAAATTGCTTCTATGTTAGTAGTTAGAATGTTATAACGTGTGTTCAAGTTTGTCATCAGTAACTTCGCGCGGAAACAAGTTTTTAAAGCCAAAAATGTGAACAAAACAGTACTTTTATTTTAGATTTTTCAAAATATTTCAAGTTATCCGATAAAAAAACGCGAATGCCATTTGTGTGTGTGCGTGCGTGTGTGTGTGTGTGTGTTTTTACGAGGGTAGGTGGAAATCTTCAAAAGACACCATGCGGCCCGTACCACATGATAGTGTGAGATTTTTACCCACTAAAACCAAACCCCCTTCTCCTCCATCCGCCCCGCGGAACCGCCGTTAGGCATTACATCACGGGGAGTGGATTAGAGTGGCTTAGTCACAAGCCACTTCTCTTCGTCAAAACGTAGGAAGGATCAAACGAGGATCAATCGACTTCCCTTCTTTCCCTTTCTATTCTCCTGAGCTCAGCTATTATGGTCTGCGCATATGAGCTCACCGCATCCCAGTTGGTTTCTGAGGCGAGCATGCACCCAACCATTTCTTCGGGTGTCAGCGGGTCGGTCCCGAGTGTACTCATAACGTGCCGTCGCTGCAGATGGTATCGCGGGCACTGGAAGAAGACATGCTCGGCGTCTTCGACAGCAGGTTCACTAATGGACAGAATGGGGTATCCTCAGCTTGAACTTGTGGAGATAAGCCAGAAAGCACCCGTGTCAGACAACAGCTGTGTCAGAAAAAATTTACTTCGCCGTGTTTACGGTTGATCCATGGTGCAATGGAGGAATCATGCGGTATGTCCATCTTCCTTTAATGGACTTGTCCATCGATCCTGCCATTCGAGCAGTGTTGTCGAGCAGTCTGGGTTCTCCTCTTCTTTGTGATATCGCCTCCGTCTTTCCTGCGCCGGGATATCTACAGGAGGCATCCCGCGATGACGCACACTGCATCGTTGACACAGTGCGGAATGCACAAGCTACCCGCAATGCTGATACCTGTACACTGACGTCATCCCTCGGATGTAACTATTTATCGACATGGAGTTGGCCCATACAGGGGCTCCATAACAAGACGGACCTCACAACCAAGGCCAAAAGCTTCCGTTTCTCCTGACGGGGCCCCTATGTTGGGCATTAGTCTCGACAATGCTGCATTAATTACCGCAGCTTTATTGCTGGCGTACTTCAGGTGGTCAGCAAATGTCAGACGGGCGTCAATCATGAGACCAAGATATTTGATCGACGGCTGCGATGCAATATGGTGGTCGACTTTGAGAGTGATGGTTTCTCTCTTTTTCCTGCTAGTGACTAGGATAACCTCAGTCTTGTGCTCAGCTAACTGCAGCCCTGAGGACTTCAACCACTGACTAACAATAGCGATCGCTTCGTTGCAAATATACACAATTTCCTCAATGTACTTTGCAATGTCGTCCGCGAAACCAATAATACTGGTTTTCCTTCTGGGAGGAAGCCGAAGAACCTCGTCATACATCACATTCCTAATGGTGGACCCAATACCGACCCTTGCGGGACACCAGCCGTGATATTATGTACCTCGGCCCATTATTTGTATTGTAAATCAGGGCTCTATTACTCAGATACTCGGCCACAATCTTCCTCAGGTACGTTGGCACATTAAATCTGCGGAGAGCTTGGTGAATATTACTCCACCTGGCCGGGGTTGAATGCATTTTAATATCTAACGTAACGACAACAGTACTGTTTGGGTCTCTCTTCCATCTACTTCCTCCAATTGCTTGTCGGGCGGTGTTAATGACAAGCTGGACTGCGTCAAGTCAGGCAGGCTCTGCAGGGAAAACCCTCTGATTTTCTGAAAGGCCTCCTCCCTCCTCCACAGCTTTTTGTGGTTGTGTGTGTGTGTGTGTGTGTGTGTGTGTTTTTTTTTTTTTTTTTCGTTGGGGTGGAAAATATCTTTACGTATTCAGGAATAGTAGCTCCTCCTGGATATGTCGGGCTCGGATAAGCATATCCCTACCGACTAAAACCACCTCTCCCTCTCTTACCCCGTGGAACTACCGCTTGTATTACTTCACGGGAGAAACAGCTGTTGTTCTTCCTTCAGGGGTTGTGGTTACGCTACATACCATCTACACGTTGGGCATTCATTTCAGCTCGTATTCTTTCAAGACGACGAAGCTCAGTAGGACTTCCTTCGCGAATCCGTTCGTCGCCTCCCAAGCTTCTTTTGAGGGGGCATTGCATTAACTAGGGACTCAGGCCGAGTTCCAAACGAACTGTTGATTCCCAGGCACTGCGTGCACTAATGAATCTGGGGCACATGAAGAACGTGTGTTCTACATCTTCACTGACTCAGGGCAGTCGGGCATTCTGGAAGTCGTCGTGCTTGAAGCGATGCAGATATGCTCGAAAGCATCCATGTCCCGATAGAAGCTGTGTGAGGTGGTAGTTGACCTCGCCATGTTTTCTGTTGATCCAAGCATCTAATTGCGGGATAATACGGTGCGTCCACCTGCCTTTCGTTGAGAATCCACATCGTTTGCCATACTCTTAGGCTTTTACGCCGTTCCTGTAGTCTGAGTTGTTCTGGACTCATAGACGTGATTCTTTTCTGCCGGTAAAGGGCTTTTCGCTCTTCGGAGTACTCCAACAGGCAGCATCCCGGCAATGACGCACACTGCGTCTTCAGACCAGTGCGGAAAGCACTGGAGACTCTCAGGGCGCTTAGTCTATAAACAGGGGGGATTTTCCTGCAGAAGCTTGGATCTGCAGTGTATTGGCCCATATGGAACTCCCTACATCAGTATTGATGTTACTACTGATGAGTAGAGCTCTTCTCTTTTGCTTTGGTCCTCCTATGTTGGGCATTAGTCGTGATAAGGTCGTTCTGACCACTGACGCCTTGGCACTCACGTGTTCAGCTGCTGTTTAAAATTTTAAACCGCGCATCTATCATGACTCCCAGATATCTAATGAAGGGTTGAGAAGTGATTTCATGCCCTCAACCTGAAGTGTAATGCCCTCCAGCTGTTTCCGACCGGTAATGAGGACTGCCTCAGTTTTATGTTCCCCCCAACTTCAGCCTACTGATTCATCCACTGGCTGATCTTCTCGAAAAGGGGTTGTCGTGAAGAAACTTTATATCATCAAGATGTTTTGCGACGATTACCACGGCCAGATCATCAGCATATGCCACCAGTTTAGTCCCCTTGGTACTTCTTGTTTCAGAAGGCCGTCATACATTATGTTCCACAGCAAGGTCCCAGAACTGAACCTTGTGGAACACCTCCCAAACCTCTGTACTCTTTAACACCGGTCTTCGTGTCGTACGTTAATGTTCGGTCCCGTAAAATAGTTTGACCTATCCTTTGCAAGTATTTGGGTACTGTCATTTCGGCGAGTGCTTTCATGATGCAGTCCCACTTGGCGGAATTAAGGCGTTCTTGATGTCCAGTGTCGCCACCAGGCGATGCCTCATCGTTCCTCCTTTCCACCTTGTTCCTGAAATGGCGTCTTTGGCCGTACTCACCACCAGGTCAATCGCGTCGAGGTGGAGCGACCTTTCCGGAAACCATATTGGTTACTGGCCAGTTGCGGCTCGACAGCTGCCTCTATTCTTCGGTGTACTATGCGCTCAGTATCTTCCCGGGTGTATCCAGCATGCAAGTGGACGGTATGATGTTGGTTCGTCCGGGTTCTTGTTTCCTTTAGGAAGGAGCACCAGTCTTTGGAGCTTCCATTTTCGTGGAAAATACCCTCTTGAAGGCAAGTATTGAACACATCCAGAAACAGTGAGGGTGCCATCTTGACGGCCATTTTAATGCGATGTTCGGGATTCCATCTGGGCCAGGAGCTTTGTTATTCCCCACTCTATCACACGCTTCCTTTAGTTGATTTTCTGTGATGGGTGGAATATCCTCAATTGAGTTGAACTCTGTGGCGTCTATGAACTGGGTGAATTCCAATTGTTGGGGAAACAGTTCAAAGACAATTTTCCTCAGAAGTTCCGGACACGTCGGTTGTAGCATTGGCTGACTTTTTAGATGGGTCATGACTACCTATATGGTCTACCCCAGGGTCGCTCTCTACTTCCGAAGCAGTTCCAGCCAGCATTGCTGCTTGCTTTCCTGATAGCCAACAAGCCTTCGGCGCGCAATTTTGAATAATGTCCGCAATTCCTGGAAAATTGGGCTTCTTCCTGCCACGCTGTGATGCTCTTCTTTTCCTCAGACAATCTTTCCGGAGGCAGGGAATATCATCATTCCACAGTGCACAGATGGCAAACGATGCGTGCCGCGTTTTCGAGGCATGGGAGCGTCACACGCTTCCGTGACTCTCTTCATCAGATTAGCTATCTTACTTTCCCCATTTTCACCGTGTATTGTTCGGTAGTCAAAAGCCACTGCAAAGGTCTTTGGGTCAAAGCGGATGCTTTCAGCTAACTGCCTTGGTATTTTTTTGTCCTCTTTTAGCGATGTGCCCGATGGATAACTCACAAAAATCACACAATGGTCGCTGGCAGTGAATAAATCCGCCACTTCCAGGAGCAGGTTCTTTCAACGCTGCTACTGACAAGGTCAGATCCACAATAGGTAGCATCTCCCTTGATGAACGTTGGATGATCACCACTGTTGAGCAAGACGACGTCTAGGTAGACATGGCCTCCAGCAGTGCTCTCCCCCGTCCGTTCGTTTTCTTACTACCCCAGTCGACGGCCCAGGCATTGAAGTCTCCCGGGTATAGTCACCGGGTGGTGCTGCTCCCCATCCGCATAAGTCTATCAAGGAAATCCTGAACTCATCACTTGAGAGGCTGGGTGGGCGTAGCAACTATAGAAGACTCCCCCGATCTGCGCCATCACGTATCCCGCTTCGGAACTCTTCACACTCTGGAACGGGCATTTGCCACATGACCAGATGACAGCTGTATTTGTCGTATCCGTTACCCACGGTGTTGTGGCGAAGATGTTTGTATGGTTCCGAAATCATTGCCAGATCCTCTTTCTTCCCGTACTGTCTGCATGAGCAGATCGTGCGCACTTCTGGTGATTTAAATTGATTTGTATCACTTTCATGATCGTCGAGCTTTCATTCTCTGAAGTGCTTCCTTAAATACTGGGCACCTATTGCCGCCAGCTGGGTGAGCACAATTCTCTCGTGTGTGTGTGTGTGTGTGTGTGTGTGTGTGTGTGTGTGTGTGTGTGTGTGTGTGTGTGTGTGTGTGTGTGTGTGTGTGTGTGTGTGTGTGTGTGTGTGTGTGTGTGTGTGGTGT